>JAJDFG010000305.1:0-301029 GCA_021039105.1 Scomber colias | reverse complement strand
CTTCCTTCCTCCCTCCTTTCCTTCCTCCCTCCTTTCCTTCTTTCCTTCCATTTATGCACTGTAGCTCACTGGGAAGAGAAAGCAACCGTTTCCAGCGACCCTCCCTTACACCAGGGATGTGCTCCCGAGACAACTGCTCTACCCACTTTTGCAGCCACACTTAAATTCCCCTAAGGCCAGTCCCCCTTAATGAAGGAGTGTCAAAAATGCGGCCCGCCGAGTAGTCCAGTCCGGCCCACATTCCTTCCTGTCGTCTTTTCCTTCTTTCCATCTGTCCTTCCTGCCTTCCTTTTTTCCTTTCTTCGTTCCTACCTTCCTTTCTTCCTTCCATCTGTCCTTCCTACCTTCCAGAACAAAGAGATCAGAGCACATTACTCCAGCTCTAAAGTCTTTACACTGGCTCCCAGTCAGGTCTAAAGTCTTTACACTGGCTCCCAGTCAGGTCTAAAGTCTTTATACTGGCTCCCAGTCAGTTCTAAAGTCTTTACACTGGCTCCCAGTCAGTTCTAAAGTCTTTACACTGGCTCCCAGTCAGGTCTAAAGTCTTTATACTGGCTCCCAGTCAGTTCTAAAGTCTTTACACTGGCTCCCAGTCAGCTATAGAATAGATTTTAAAGTTCTGCTACTGGTCTACAAATCACTGAATGGTTTAGGTCCAGAATACATGAATGACATGTTAGTAGAATATAAACCCAGTAGAGCTCTGAGATCTACTGACTCAGGTCAGATAGTTGAGCCCAGAGTTCAAACTAAACATGGTGAAGCAGCTTTTAGCTGTTATGCTGCACACAACTGGAACAAACTACCAGCAGAACTGAAATCATTTTTAAATCCAGGTTAAAAACACTGCTCTTCTCCTGAGCTTATGATTGAGCTCTTTTAAAGCACTTTACATTTTAATCTTTCATTTGCACTCTATGTCCTTTTAATGATTTTAAAGCTAATTTATTATTTTATGCTGCAATCATTTTATTTATGTCTTTCTATTTTTCTGTACTTTGTTTTTATTATGGGGGGGGGGGGTAATTGTATGTTTTCTCAAATTACATGTTTTTCTGTTTTATGTAAAGCACATTGAGTTGCCATTGTGTATGAAATGCGCTATATAAATAAAACTGCCTTGCCTTGCCTTCCTTTTTTCCTTTCTTCATTCCTTCCTTCCTACCTTCCTTTCTTCCTTCCATCTGTCCTTCCTACCTTCCTTTCCAAACTCCACTGACCAAATACCTCCTCAAAACTGAAATCCAACAGACAAAAATCACCTGTGGAACTGCCTGATTGGTTTCAATCAGTGGTGTCAATTAGTCAAATGGAAATCAGCTTATCCCAAACAAATATAAGAAACAAGTTATGTTCAGTCATGTGTGCAGTGTATGGATGAGTGAAAGGTGTTGTGTGAAGTGTTGAATGCAGGAGGTAGTAATACTTAGGGAAGGCAGTTTTATATATATATAGCACATTTCATACATTTTAAAGTGCTTTGAAAAGAGCTCAATCATAAGCTCAGGAGAAGAGAAGTGTTTGGGAAGAGAAGTGTTTGGGAAGGGAAGGGAAGGGAAGGGAAGGGAAGGGAAGGGAAGGGAAGGGAAGGGAAGGGAAGGGAAGGGAAGGGAAGGGAAGGGAAGGGAAGGGAAGGGAAGGGAAGGGAAGGGAAGGGAAGGGAAGGGAAGGGAAGGGAAGGGAAGGTGAAGGCGACTGGGACAGAGGGCGAAGGTGAAGGCGACTGGGACAGAGGGCGAAGGTGAAGGCGACTGGGACAGAGGGCGAAGGTGAAGGCGACTGGGACAGAGGGCGAAGGTGAAGGCGACTGGGACAGAGGGCGAAGGTGAAGGCGACTGGGACAGAGGGCGAAGGTGAAGGCGACTGGGACAGAGGGCGAAGGTGAAGGCGACTGGGACAGAGGGCGAAGGTGAAGGCGACTGGGACAGAGGGCGAAGGTGAAGGCGACTGGGACAGAGGGCGAAGGTGAAGGCGACTGGGACAGAGGGCGAAGGTGAAGGCGACTGGGACAGAGGGCGAAGGTGAAGGCGACTGGGACAGAGGGCGAAGGTGAAGGCGACTGGGACAGAGGGCGAAGGTGAAGGCGACTGGGACAGAGGGCGAAGGTGAAGGCGACTGGGACAGAGGGCGAAGGTGAAGGCGACTGGGACAGAGGGCGAAGGTGAAGGCGACTGGGACAGAGGGCGAAGGTGAAGGCGACTGGGACAGAGGGCGAAGGTGAAGGCGACTGGGACAGAGGGCGAAGGTGAAGGCGACTGGGACAGAGGGCGAAGGTGAAGGCGACTGGGACAGAGGGCGAAGGTGAAGGCGACTGGGACAGAGGGCGAAGGTGAAGGCGACTGGGACAGAGGGCGAAGGTGAAGGCGACTGGGACAGAGGGCGAAGGTGAAGGCGACTGGGACAGAGGGCGAAGGTGAAGGCGACTGGGACAGAGGGCGAAGGTGAAGGCGACTGGGACAGAGGGCGAAGGTGAAGGCGACTGGGACAGAGGGCGAAGGTGAAGGCGACTGGGACAGAGGGCGAAGGTGAAGGCGACTGGGACAGAGGGCGAAGGTGAAGGCGACTGGGACAGAGGGCGAAGGTGAAGGCGACTGGGACAGAGGGCGAAGGTGAAGGCGACTGGGACAGAGGGCGAAGGTGAAGGCGACTGGGACAGAGGGCGAAGGTGAAGGCATCAACGGTTGCCACGGCGACAAAGCCTTTGTCGCCGTGTCTACCTTTGTGGCATCAACGGTTGCCACGGCGACAAAGCCTTTGTCGCCGTGTCTACCTTTGTGGCATCAACGGTTGCCACGGCGACAAAGCCTTTGTCGCCGTGTCTACCTTTGTGGCATCAACGGTTGCCACGGCGACAAAGCCTTTGTCGCCGTGTCTACCTTTGTGGCATCAACGGTTGCCACGGCGACAAAGCCTTTGTCGCCGTGTCTACCTTTGTGGCATCAACGGTTGCCACGGCGACAAAGCCTTTGTCGCCGTGTCTACCTTTGTGGCATCAACGGTTGCCACGGCGACAAAGCCTTTGTCGCCGTGTCTACCTTTGTGGCATCAACGGTTGCCACGGCGACAAAGGGGCATCAACGGTTGCCACGGCGACAAAGGGGCATCAACGGTTGCCACGGCAACAAAGGGGCAGCAACGGTTGCCAAAGGCTTTGTCGCCATGTCTACCTTTGTGGCATCAACGGTTGCCACGGCGACAAAGGGGCATCAACGGTTGCCACGGCAACAAAGGGGCAGCAACGGTTGCCAAAGGCTTTGTCGCCGTGTCTACCTTTGTGGCATCAACGGTTGCCACGGCGACAAAGGGGCATCAACGGTTGCCACGGCAACAAAGGGGCAGCAACGGTTGCCAAAGGCTTTGTCTCCGTGTCTACCTTTGTCTACCTTTGTGGCAGCAACGGTTGCCACGGCAACAAAGGGGCAGCAACGGTTGCCACGGCAACAAAGGGGCAGCAATGGTTGCCACGGCAACAAACGTCACTTATAAAACACTTATAAAACACTTCTATGTGCTGTTTTTTTAGTTTGATGGGCGTGTAGTAAATTCTAATGATCATATATAAGTTTGCAGACGTTACTTCATCACTTAAGTTCACTTTAGTTCAGAAACATTTCACATTACTTCAGTTCATCTCAGGTCAGTTCAGTTTGTCTTTGGTCAGTCCTCCGTCTCTGCCTCAAATATAATGTCTCCATGTGTTCATGTTTAATTAATGCTGCTCTAATCTGTTTCAGGCTACCTCTGGCTCTAGAGTTCTCCAAAGAGGCCAAAGATGTCACAACACAACTGACTTCTTTATCCTTTGAAGATTACGACCAGATGAGTGATAATGAGGACAAGTGTGAGTCTGTTGCCGAAGCAGCCAAAAAACTGAAGTGTCACAGCTGTCTGTATGATTGGACACACAAGTTCAGACACAAGCCAAGAACTCAGAGGTGGTGGTGATAAACCGGTTTATTGCCAAGAAAAAGGTGGGAACAGATGCACAGGGCGATGGAGATGGACCAGAAACCGGTTGGTGGGGAATCCAGAGGAAGCAGGGACAGATATGCTGGGAGGGAGGCTGGCGGGCTGGTGGAGCAGAAAGAGGTTTCCAGGGAGACCACGACAGAGCAGGTGAGTTGATTGGTCCAGGAGCTGAAGACAGGGAAACAACAATCAATTAATTAATGCTATGAAAACACTGAAGAAGAGACAAGAGCCAAGGTACCACTGTGAGTAAGCAGACGATCTGGCAACGAGTGGAGGACTGAACCAGGATTTATGGACGAGGTGAGTAGATGCAGACGAGGCTCCATTGATTTCAGGTGTGCAGGTAAGTGTTCCAGCTCCGCCCAGCTCCAGACCAACCTCCAGTCAGAACACACACACACACACACACACACACACACATCTTACCGATACGTGCATATGGTTTGCAGTGAATATGATCAAATTATTAGTAGTAGTTTATGGGCAGGGTAACTTTACTGAAATTCAAAATTGAAATAAGGGTATTTTCAAAAGCAAAAAAATTAAAATAAAATAAAATAAACAATAAATATTTTTTAAAAAGCCTACAATGAGAGATAAAAACATGTAGTTAGACTAAATGTGATAGAAACATTTCCTCAATGCTGCACATTTGTCATTAAAGGACAAGTTCACAATGTTTAAAGTGTGTCTTAAAACAACACAGCATGTTCACCTCATACAGGCCTAAATGTTCATAGGTGCAAAATCAATAGACCAAACAGATACTCACAGGCATGAGACGGTAGAGGCGGTTGATAAAATAGGCCTCTATAGTTAGGCCAAGCAGAGCCAAGCTCACCAGGATGAAGAGCGGGGTTTGTGCTGCTCTGAAACACTGTCGCACTTTGTTTGACTTTTGTGGCTCTGGAGAGATGTTGACATAGCTGTCATCCATATCCACAGAGTGAAACTGGACATCAGACTCTGCCATTCCTGCTGCACAAATATCCTCAAGACACTGGGTAAAATACGTATCGTGAAAGGTCAGAGTGACAAACTGAGAGTTCAGAAGATGCTCACAGATGCACCTTCGGTTGTAGCTCGTCTGTGGAAAATGACCTTGAAGTATATAGGATGCGAAATGACCCCACTCCAGACGTGTGTGTTGAGTTTTGTTACCGTGGAGGCATCCTTTGCCCCTGAAAACTGTAAACGTATTTTCATGGCGTTGAATGTGTTGTCATGGCAACAGTATTTGATGATGGGTCATGAGTTGCAGAATGTAGCATCACCAAGGTCTCATGTCTCAGCTGAGTCAATTTCAGGTGGAAATACTAAAGATTATGGGAGTAATTAATGAACAAATGACGCAAGTCACTTCCTGTCGCCACTAGGTGGCGCTATGACTGTCACTAAATATGAGACTGTACATGTGTTCAGACCAGGACACTGAACAAGCATATTAAATTTGGTAAAGCTCAGACCATGTGGAGTCAAGTTATGAGGGTTTGAAATTTCATGGCGAAGCATCGAAATTCGCCGCGTCACCATGGCAACCAGGAATGATGGGTGAAAAAGCTTTTGATAACTTTTCATCTCCAATGTCTCAAGATGACTCTGTGTGAATTTGAAGTGGATAGGATGAAATCTCTAGGACTAGTTCGCTCAAATATGATGCCACAATTTGCATTAAAATCAATATTTTGATTCAAAATGGCCGACTTCCTGTTGGTGTTAGGGTATGTATCCAAGAGACTTTTTGGTGCGTCTTGACATGTTGAACATGTGTACCAAGTTTCGTTTCTCTATGTCAATCTGTCACGAGGGGCTCGCTTTTATTGATTTTGTAGGGGGCGCTACAGAGCCATTTTTCCACGCCCATTCCTGCAAACCATAAAATATCAAAATTTTCGCCAGGTCTGGCTTGCGTGCAAACTTTGGTGACTTTTAAGGCACGTTCAGGGGGGCAAAAAGGCCGTCGTCGTGCAAGAAGAAGAAGAAGAATAATTAAAACTGCAAGCAGTGATGAACGGGCCCTCGCGCCCCCACGTATGTCGGGCTGTGTCTCGGTCAGAGAATGTAGCATCACCAAGGTCTTATGTCTCAGCTGAGTTAATTTCAGGTATAAATACTTAAGATTATGGGAGTAATTAGTCAACGAATGAAGCAAGTGACTTACTGTTGCCAGTAGGTGGCGCTATGACTGTCACTTAATATGAGACTGTACATGTGTTCAGACCAGGACGCTGAACAAGCATATTAAATTTGGAAAAGCTCAGACCATGTGGAGTCAAGTAATGAGGTTTTGAAATTTCATGGCGAAGCATCGAAATTCGCCGCTTCACCACGGCAACCAGGAATAGTGGGGGAAAAAGCTTTTGATAACTTTTCATCTCCAATGTCTCAAGATGATTCTGTGTGAATTTGAAGTTGATGGGATGAAATCCCTAGGACTAGTTCGTTCAAATATGAGGCCTGGAAATGACCAAAAAACTCAGCAAAATATAGCATTTTTCCCAAGATGGCGGACTTCCTGTTGGACTTAGGGTATGGGTCCAAATGGCGTTTTTGTGCGTCTGGAGATGATACATAAACCTACCGAGTTTCATTCTTCTATGTCAATCGGGAAGGCTGAGGTTCAATTTTTAAATATTCAAGGGGGCGCTGTTGAGCCGTTTAGCCACGCCCATCCCATTGAAGTATATAGGATGTTTAATGACCCCACTCCAGACGTGTGTGTTGAGTTTCGTTACCGTGGAGGCATCCTTTGCCTCTGAAAAGTGTAATCGTATTTTCATGGCGTTGAATGCGTTGTCATGGCAACAGTATTTGATGATGGGTCACGAGTTGCAGAATGTAGCATCACCAAGGTCTTATGTCTCAGCTGAGTCAATTTCAGGTGTAAATACTTAAGATTATGAGAGTAATTAGTGAAAGAATGAAGCAAGTGACTTCCTGTTGCCAGTAGGTGGCGCTATGACTGTCACTAAATATGAGACTGTACATGTGTTCAGACTGGGACACTGAACAAGCATATTAAATTTGGAAAAGCTCAGACTATGTGGAGTCAAGTTATGAGGGTTTGAAATTTCATGGCGGGACATCGAAATTCGCCATGTCACCATGGCAACCAGGAATGACGGACGAAAAAGCTTTTGATAAATTTTCATCTCCAATGTCTCAAGATGATTTTGTGTGAATTTGAAGAGGATGGGATGAAAACTCTAGGACTAGTTGGTTAAAGTACGAGCAGTGGAAAACGCCAAAATCGCACATATTTTTCAAAATGGCCGACTTCCTGTTGGAGTGACGTCATGGGCCCCACTGACTTTTTTGTGCGTCTGGACATGATGCATATATATACCAAATTTCGTTCATGTACGTCAATCTCTCACATTTTTATATTCAATAGGGGGCGCTATTGAGCCATTTTGCCACGCCCATTTCTGCAAACCATAAATTATCAAAATTTTCGCCGGGTCTGGCTTGCGTGCAAACTTTGGTGACTTTTCGAGCACGTTTAGGGGGGTAAAAAGGCCGTCGTTGTGCAAGAAAAAGAAAAATAATAATCTTGACAGATACAATAGGGCTTCGCGCTGGTCAGCGCTCGGGCCCTAATTAAAACTGCAAGCAGTGATGAACGGGCCCTCGCTCCCCCACGCACCGCCTCGTACGCGCATGCCGGTGCATGCTGTAGGCACACGGCAAACACAGCGGGCACGTAGACATCTTGGCACCCGGGCTCGTAATGAACGTTGTGTGATGGGGCTAAGTCACATTGCATGTGTCCACTAGGTGGCGCTAGAGATGACCCATCAATTACATGTCATGTTGCAGTGTATGATGTGGAGAAGACATCCTGTAAATGTCATGTAAATCGGATAATGTTTGTCATATGAGGCTGACTTCCTGTGTCCAGTAGGTGGCGCTGTGTATATGAAGCAGTATTGATACATAGATGTGTTCAGGGCGGGACCCTCTTCATGTGTGATTAATTTGGTGTAGACGAGACAATGTCTGTAGGAGTTATAAGGACTTCCTGCTTCATGGCGAAGCATCGAAATTGTTTGCACAGCCACGCCCAACAGGAATAAGTCATAAAAAAGCTTTTGATAACTTGTCATCTCCAATGTCTCAAGATGACTCTGTGTGAATTTGAAGTGGATGGGATGAAATCTCTAGGACTAGTGCGTTCAAATATGAGGCCTGGAAATGACCAAAAAAATCACCAAAATATAGCATTTTTCCCAAGATGGCCGACTTCCTGTTGGACTTAGGTTATGGGTCCAAATGGCGTTTTTGTGCGTCTGGAGATGATACATAAACCTATCGAATTTCATTCTTCTATGTCAATCGGGAAGGCTGAGGTTAAATTTTGAAATATTCAAGGGGGCGCTATTGAGCCGTGTAGCCACGCCCATCCCATTGAAGTATATAGGATGTTTAATGAACCCACTCCAGACGTGTGTGTTGAGTTTCGTTACCGTGGAGGCATCCTTTGCCCCTGAAAAGTGTAATCGTATTTTCATGGCGTTGAATGCGTTGTCATGGCAACGGTCTTTGATGATGGGTCATGAGTTGCAGAATGTAGCATCACCAAGGTCTTATGTCTCAGCTGAGTCAATTTGAGGTGGAAATACTTAAGATTATGGGAGTAATTAATGGACAAATGACGCAAGTGACTTCCTGTTGCCAGTAGGTGGCGCTATGACTGTCACTAAATATGATACTGTACATGTGTTCAGACCAGGACGCTGAACAAGCATCTGAAATTTGGTAAAGCTCAGACCATGTGAAGTCACGTTATGAGGGTTTGAAATTTCATGGCGAAGGATCGAAATTCGCCGCGTCACCACGGCAACCAGGAATGACGGGGGAAAAAGCTTTTGATAACTTGTCATCTCCAATGTCTCAAGATGACTCTGTGTGAATTTGAAGTGGATTGGAAGAAAACTCTAGGAGTAGTGCGTTCAAATATGATGCCACAATTTGCATTAAAATCAATATTTAGATTCAAAATGGCCGACTTCCTGTTGGTGTTAGGGTATGTGTCCAAGAGACTTTTTGGTGCGTCTTGACATGATGAACATGTGTACCAAGTTTCGTTTCTCTATGTCATTATGTGGCGAGGGGCTCGATTTTCTTGATTTTGTAGGGGGCGCTAGAGAGCCATTTTGCCACGCCCATTTCTGCAAACCATAAAATATCAAAATTTTCGCCGGGTCTGGCTTGCGTGCAAACTTTGGTGACTTTTCCGGCACGTTCAGGGGGGCAAAAAGGGCGTCGTTGTGAGAGAAGAAAAATAATAATAATAATCTGGACGATTACAATAGGGCTTCGCGCTGGTCAGCGCTCGGGCCCTAATTAAAACTGCAAGCAGTGATGAACGGGCCCTCGCGCCCCCACGTATGTCGGGCTGTGTCTCGGTCGGAGAATGTAGCATCACCAAGGTCTTATGTCTCAGCTGAGTTAATTTCAGGTATAAATACTTAAGATTATGGGAGTAATTAGTCAACGAATGAAGCAAGTGACTTACTGTTGCCAGTAGGTGGCGCTATGACTGTCACTAAATATGAGACTGTACATGTGTTCAGACCAGGACGCTGAACAAGCATATTAAATTTGGAAAAGCTCAGACCATGTGGAGTCAAGTAATGAGGTTTTGAAATTTCATGGCGAAGCATCGAAATTCGCCGCTTCACCACGGCAACCAGGAATAGTGGGGGAAAAAGCTTTTGATAACTTTTCATCTCCAATGTCTCAAGATGATTCTGTGTGAATTTGAAGTTGATGGGATGAAATCCCTAGGACTAGTTCGTTCAAATATGAGGCCTGGAAATGACCAAAAAACTCAGCAAAATATAGCATTTTTCCCAAGATGGCGGACTTCCTGTTGGACTTAGGGTATGGGTCCAAATGGCGTTTTTGTGCGTCTGGAGATGATACATAAACCTACCGAATTTCATTCTTCTATGTCAATTGGGAAGGCTGAGGTTCAATTTTGAAATATTCAAGGGGGCGCTATTGAGCCATTTAGTCACGGCCATCCCATTGAAGTATATAGGATGTTAAATGACCCCACTCCAGACGTGTGTGTTGAGTTTCTTTACCGTGGACGCATCCTTTGCCCCTGAAAACTGTAATCGTATTTTCATGGCGTTGAATGTGTTGTCATGGCAACGGTATTTGATGATGGGTCATGAGTTGCAGAATGTAGCATCACCAAGGTCTTATTTGTCAGTTGACTCAAATTCAGGTGTAAATACTTAAGATTATGGGAGTAATTAGTGAAAGACTGAAGCAAGTGACTTCCTGTTGCCAGTAGGTGGCGCTATGACTGTCACTAAATATGAGACTGTACATGTGTTCAGACCAGGACGCTGAACAAGCATATTAAATTTGGAAAAGCTCAGACCATGTGGAGTCAAGTTATGAGAGTTTGAAATTTCATGGCGAAGCATCGAAATTCGCCGCGTCACCACGGCAACCAGGAATGACGGGCAAAAAAGCTTTTGATAACTTTTCATCTCCAATGTCTCAAGATGACTCTCTGTGAATTTGAAGTGGATGGGAAGAAAACTGTAGGACTAGTTCGTTAAAGTACGAGGAGTGGAAAACGCCAAAATCGCACATATTTTTCAAAATGGCCGACTTCCTGTTGGAGTGACGTCATGGGCCCCAATGACTTTTTTGTGCGTCTGGACATGATACATATATATACCAAATTTCGTTCATGTACGTCAATCTCTCACATTTTTATATTCAATAGGGGGCGCTATTGAGCCATTTTGCCACGCCCATTTCTGCAAACCATAAAATATCAAAATTTTCGCGGGGTCTGGCTTGCGTGCAAACTTTGGTGACTTTTCGAGCACGTTCAGGGGGGCAAAAAGCCCGTTGTTTTGGGAGAAGAAGAAGAATAATCATGGCAAAAACAATAGGGCTTCGCGCTGGTCAGCGCTCGGGCCCTAATAATCGGTACGATTACAATAGGGCCTTCGCACTGTAGTGCTTGGGCCCTAATTAAAACTGCAAGCAGTGATGAACGGGCCCTCGCGCCCCCATGCACCGCCTCGTACGCGCATGCCGGAGCGTGCTGCAGTCACACGGCAGACACAGCGGGCACGTAGACGTCTTGGCACCCGGGCTTGTAATGAATGTTGTGTGATGGGGTTGTGTGAAGTCACATTGCATGTGTCCACTAGGTGGCGCTAGAGATGACCCGCCAATGACATGTCATGTTGCAGTGTGTGATGTGGAGATGTAAATTTCATGTAAATCGGATGATGTTTGTCATATGAGGCTGACTTCCTGTGTCCAAGGGGGCGCTATTGTATCCAGTAGGTGGCGCTGTGTATTTGACACAGTATTGATGCATAGATGTGTTCAGGGCGGGACCCTCTACATGTGTGATGAATTTGGTGTAGACGGGACAATGTCTGTAGGAGTTATAAGGACTTCCTGCTTCATGGCGAAGCATCGAAATTGTTTGCACAGCCACGCCCAACAGGAAGAAGTCATAAAAAAGCTTTTGATAACTTGTCATCTCCAATGTCTCAAGATGACTCTGTGTGAATTTGAAGTGGATGGGATGAAATCTCTAGGACTAGTGCGTTCGAAATATGAGGCCTGGAAATGACCAAAAAAATCACCAAAATATAGCATGTTTCCCAAGATGGCCGACTTCCTGGTGGACTTAGGGTATGGGTCCAAATGGCGTTTTTGTGCGTCTGGAGATGATACATAAACCTACTGAGTTTCATTCTTCTATGTCAATCGGGAAGGCTGAGGTTCAATTTTGAAATATTCAAGGGGGCGCTATTGAGCCGTTTAGCCACGCCCATCCCATTGAAGTATATAGGATGTTAAATGAACCCACTCCAGACGTGTGTGTTGAGTTTCGTTACCGTGGAGGCATCCTTTGCCCCTGAAAAGTGTAATCGTATTTCATGGCGTTGAATGCGTTGTCATGGCAACAGTATTTGATGATGGGTCACGAGTTGCAGAATGTAGCATCACCAAGGTCTTATGTCTCCGCTGAGTCAATTTCAGGTGTAAATACTTAAGATTATGGGAGTAATTAGTGAAAGAATGAAGCAAGTGACTTCCTGTTGCCAGTAGGGGGCGCTATGACTGTCACAAAATATGAGACTGCACATGTGTTCAGACTGGGACACTGAACGAGCAAAGTAAATTTGGAAAAGCTCAGACCATGTGGAGTCAAGTTATGAGGGTTTGAATTTTCATGGCGAAGGATCGAAATTCGCCGCGTCACCACGGCAACCAGGAATGACGAGGGAAAAAGCTTTTGATAACTTGTCATCTCCAATGTCTCAAGATGACTCTGTGTGAATTTGAAGTGGATGGGAAGAAAACTGTAGGAGTAGTGCGTTCAAATATGATGCCACAATTTGCATTAAAATCAATATTTTGATTCAAAATGGCCGACTTCCTGTTGGTGTTAGGGTATGTGTCCAAGAGACTTTTTGGTGCGTCTTGACATGATGAACATGTGTACCAAGTTTCGTTGCTCTATGTCAATCTGTGGCGAGGGGCTTGATTTTCTTGATTTTGCAGGGGGCGCTAGAGAGCCATTTTGCCTCGCCGATTTATGCAAACCATAAAATATCAAATTTTTCGCCGGGTCTGACCAGCATGCAAACTTTGGTGAGTATCGGGGCACGTTTAGGGGGGCAAAAAGGCAGTTACTTTGTCAGAAGAAAAATAAAGAGAATTAAAACTGCAAGCAGTGATGAACGGGCCCTCGCGCCCCCATGCACCGCCCCGTACTCGCATGTCGGTGCGTGCTGCAGTCACACGGCAGACACAGCGGGCACGTAGACGTCTTGGCACCTGGGCTTGTAATGAATGTTGTGTGATGGGGCTAAGTCACATTGCATGTGTCCACTAGGTGGCGCTAGAGATCACCCACCAATGACATGTCATGTTGCAGTGTGTGCTGTGGAGAACACATCCTGTAAATTTCATGTAAATCGGATAATGTTTGTCATATGAGGCTGACTTCCTGTGTCCAGTAGGTGGCGCTGTGTATTTGACGCAGTATTGATGCATAGATGTGTTCAGGGCGGGACCCTCTACATGCGTGATGAATTTGGTGTAGACAGGACCATGTCTGTAGGAGTTATAAAGACTTCCTGCTTTATGGCGAAGCATCGAAATTGTTTGCACAGCCACGCCCAACAGGAAGAAGTCATAAAAAAGCTTTAGATAACTTTTCATCTCCAATGTCTCAAGATGATTCTGTGTCAATTTGAAGTGGATGGGATGGAATCCCTAGGACTAGTGCGTTCAAATATGAGGCCTGGAAATGACCAAAAAACTCAGCAAAATATAGCATTTTTCCCAAGATGGCCGACTTCCTGTTGGACTTAGGGTATAGGTCCAAATGGCGTTTTTGTGCGTCTGGAGATGATACATAAACGTACCGAATTTCATTCTTCTATGTCAATCGGGAAGGCTGAGGTTCAATTTTGAAATATTCAAGGGGGCGCTATTGAGCCGTTTAGTCACGCCCATCCCATTGAAGTATATAGGATGTGAAATGACCCCACTCCAGACGTGTGTGTTGAGTTTCGTTACCGTGGAGGCATCCTTTGCCTCTGAAAACTGTAATCGTATTTTCATGGCGTTGAATGCGTTGTCATGGCAACAGTATTTGATGATGGGTCATGAGTTGCAGAATGTAGCATCACCAAGGTCTTATGTCTCAGCTGAGTTAATTTCAGGTGGAAATATTTAAGATTATGGGAGTAATTAGTGAACGAATGAAGCAAGTCACTTCCTGTCGCCACTAGGTGGCGCTATGACTGTCACTAAATATGAGACTGTACATGTGTTCAGACCAGGACGCTGAACAAGCATATTAAATTTGGGAAAGCTCAGACCATGTGGAGTCAAGTTATGAGGGTTTGAAATTTCATGGCGAAGCATCGAAATTCGCCGCGTCACCACGGCAACCAGGAATGACGTGGGAAAAAGCTTTTGATAACTTGTCATCTCCAATGTCTCAAGATGATTCTGTGTGAATTTGAAGTGGATGGGATGAAATCTCTAGGAGTAGTGCGTTCAAATATGATGCCACAATTTGCATTAAAATCAATATTTTGATTCAAAATGGCCGACTTCCTGTTGGTGTTAGGGTATGTGTCCAAGAGACTTTTTGGTGCGTGTTGACATGATGAACATGTGTACCAAGTTTCGTTTCTCTATGTCAATCTGTCACGAGGGGCTCGCTTTTATTGATTTTGTAGGGGGCGCTAGAGAGCCATTTTGACACGCCCATTTGTGCAGACCATAAAATATCGAAATTTTCGCCGGGTCTGGCTTGCGTGCAAACTTTGGTGACTTTTAAGGCACGTTCAGGGGGGCAAAAAGGCCGTCGTCGTGCAAGAAGAAAAAGAAGAATAATAATAATCATGGCAAAAACAATAGGGCTTCGCGCTGGTCAGCGCTCGGGCCCTAATAATAATAATCATGGCAAAAACAATAGGGCTTCGCGCTGGTCAGCGCTCGGGCCCTAATTAAAACTGCAAGCAGTGATGAACGGGCCCTCGCGCCCCCATGCACCGCCTCGTACTCGCATGTCGGTGCGTGCTGCAGTCACACGGCAGACACAGCGGGCACGTAGAAGTCTTGGCACCTGGGCTTGTAATGAATGTTGTGTGATGGGGCTAAGTCACATTGCATGTGTCCACTAGGTGGCGCTAGAGATCACCCACCAATTACATGTCATGTTGCAGTGTATGATGTGGAGAACACATCCTGTAAATTTCATGTAAATAGGATAATGTTTGTCATATGAGGCTGACTTCCTGTGTCCAGTAGGTGGCGCTGTGTATATGAAGCAGTATTGATACATAGATGTGTTCAGGGTGGGACCCTCTACATACGTGATCAATTTGGTGTACGTGGGACAATGTCTGTAGGAGTTATAAGGACTTCCTGCTTTATGGCGAAGCATCGAAATTGTTTGCACAGCCACGCCCAACAGGAAGAAGTCATAAAAAAGCTTTTGATAACTTGTCATCTCCAATGTCTCAAGATGACTCTGTGCGAATGTGAAGTGGATGGGATGGAATCTCTAGGACTAGAGCGTTCAAATATGAGGCGTGGAAATGACCAAAACACTCACCAAAATTGAGCATTTTTCCCAAGATGGCCGACTTCCTGTTGGTCTTAGGGTATGGGTCCAAATGGCGTTTTTGTGCGTCTGGAGATGATACATAAACCTACCGAATTTCATTCTTCTATGTCAATCGGGAAGGCTGAGGTTCAATTTTGAAATATTCAAGGGGGCGCTATTGAGCCATTTAGTCAAAGCCATCCCATTGAAGTATATAGGATGTTAAATGACCACACTCCAGACGTGTGTGTTGAGTTTCGTTACCGTGGAGGCATCCTTTGCCCCTGAAAAGTGTAATCGTATGTCATGGCGTTGAATGCGTTGTCATGGCAACAGTATTTGATGATGGGTCACGAGTTGCAGAATGTAGCATCACCAACGTCTTATGTCTCAGCTGAGTCAATTTCAGGTGTAAATACTTAAGATTATGGGAGTAATTAGTGAAAGAATGAAGCAAGTGACTTCCTGTTGCCAGTAGGGGGCGCTATGACTGTCACAAAATATGAGACTGCACATGTGTTCAGACTGGGACACTGAACGAGCAAAGTAAATTTGGAAAAGCTCAGACCATGTGGAGTCAAGTTATGAGGGTTTGAAATTTCATGGCGAAGGATCGAAATTCGCCGCGTCACCACGGCAACCAGGAATGACGGGGGAAAAAAGCTTTTGATAACTTTTCATCTCCAATGTCTCAAGATGACTCTGTGTGAATATGAAGTGGATGGGAAGAAAACTGTAGGAGTAGTGCGTTCAAATATGATGCCACAATTTGCATTAAAATCAATATTTAGATTCAAAATGGCCGACTTCCTGTTGGTGTTAGGGTATGTGTCCAAGAGACTTTTTGGTGCGTCTTGACATGTTGAACATGTGTACCAAGTTTCGTTTCTCTATGTCAATCTGTCACGAGGGGCTCGCTTTTATTGATTTTGTAGGGGGCGCTAGAGAGCCATTTTGGCACGCCCATTTGTGCAAACCATAAAATATCAAAATTTTCGCCGGGTCTGGCTTGCGTGCAAACTTTGGTGAGTATCGGGGCACGTTCAGGGGGGCAAAAAGGCCGTCGTCGTGCAAGAAAAAGAAAAATAATAATAATAATAATAATTAAAACTGCAAGCAGTGATGAACGGGCCCTCGCGCCCCCACGCATGTCGGGCTGCGGCTCGGTCGCAGAATGTAGCATCACCAAGGTCTTATGGCTCAGCTGAGTTAATTTCAGGTGTAAATACTTAAGATTATGGGAGTAATTAGTCAACGAATGAAGCAAGTGACTTCCTGTTGCCAGTAGGTGGCGCTATGACTGTCACTAAATATGAGACTGTACATGTGTTCAGACCAGGACGCTAAACGAGCATCTGAAATTTGGAAAAGCTCAGAGCATGTGGAGTCAAGTTATAAGGGTTTTAAATTTCATGGCGAGACATCGAAATTCGCCACGTCACCACGGCAACCAGGAATGATGGACGAAAAAGCTTTTGATAACTTTTCATCTCCAATGTCTCAAGATGACTCTGTGTGAATTTGAAGTGGATGGGATGAAATCCCTAGGACTAGTTCGTTCAAATATGAGGCCTTGAAATCATCAAAAAAGTAAACACAATTGAGCATTTTTCCAAGATGGCCGACTTCCTGTTGAACTTAGGGTATAGGTCCAAATGGCGTTTTTGTGCGCCTGGAGATGATACATAAACCTACCGAATTTCATTCTTCTATGTCAATCGGGAAGGCTGAGGTTCAATTTTGAAATATTCAAGGGGGCGCTATTGAGCCGTTTAGTCACGCCCATCCCATTGAAGTATATAGGATGTTAAATGACCACACTCCAGACGTGTGTGTTGAGTTTCGTTCCAGTGGAGGCATCTTTTGCCCCTGAAAACTGTAATCGTATTTTCATGGCGTTGAATGCGTTGTCATGGCAACAGTATTTGATGATGGGTCATGAGTTGCAGATTGTGGCATCAACAAGGTCTTATGTCTCAGCTGAGTCAATTTCAGGTGTAAATACTTAAGATTATGGGAGTAATTAATGAACAAATGACGCAAGTGACTTCCTGTTGCCAGTAGGTGGCGCTATGACTGTCACTAAATATGAGACTGTACATGTGTTCAGACCAGGACGCTGAACAAGCATATTAAATTTGGAAAAGCTCAGACCATGTGGAGTCAAGTTATGAGGGTTTGAAATTTCATGGCGAAGCATCGAAATTCGCCGCGTCACCACGGCAACCAGGAATCATGGGCGAAAAAGCTTTTGATAACTTTTCATCTCCAATATCTCAAGATGACTCTGTGTGAATTTGAAGTGGATGGGATGAAAACTCTAGGACTAGTTGGTTGAAGTACGAGGAGTGGAAAACGCCAAAATCGCACATATTTTTCAAAATGGCCGACTTCCTGTTGGAGTGACGTCATGGGCCCCACTGACTTTTTTGTGCGTCTGGACATGATACATATATATACCAAATTTCGTTCATGTACGTCAATCTCTCACATTTTTATATTCAATAGGGGGCGCTATTGAGCCATTTTGCCACGCCCATTTCTGCAAACCATAAAATATCAAAATTTTCGCCGGGTCTGGCTTGCGTGCAAACTTTGGTGACTTTTCAAGCACGTTTAGGGGGGCAAAAAGGCCGTCGTTGTGCAAGAAAAAGAAAAATTAAAACTGCAAGCAGTGATGAACGGGCCCTCGCGCCCCCACGCACCGCCCCGTACTCGCATGCCGGTGCGTGCTGCAGTCACACGGAAGACACAGCGGGCACGTAGACGTCTTGGCACCTGGGCTTGTAAAGAATGTTGTGTGATGGGGCTAAGTCACATTGCATGTGTCCACTAGGTGGCGCTAGAGATCACTCACCAATTATATGTCATGTTGCAGTGTATGATGTGGAGAACACATCCTGTAAATTTCATATAAATCGGATAATGTTTGTCATATGAGGTTTACTTCCTGTGTCCAGTAGGTGGCGCTATGTATTTGACACAGTATTGATGCATAGATGTGTTCAGGGCAGGACCCTCTACATGCATGATGAATTTGGTGTAGACAGGACAATGTTTGTAGGAGTTATAAGGACTTCCTGCCTCATGGCGAAGCATTGAAATTGTCCGCACAGCCACGCCCAACAGGAAGAAGTCATAAAAAAGATTTTGATAACTGGCGCTATGTCTTAGCTAAGTGAATTTCAGGTGAAAATACTTAAGATTATGAGAGTGATTAGTGAAAGACTGAAGCAAGTGACTTCCTGTTACCAGTAGGTGGCGCTATGACTGTCACTAAATATGAGACTGTACATGTGTTCAGACCGGGACGCTGAACAAGCATATTAAACTTGGAAAAGCTGAGACAATGTGGAGTCAAGTTATGAGGGTTTGAAATTTCATGGCGAAGCATCGAAATTCGCCATGTCTCCATGGCAACCAGGAATGACGGACGAAAAAGCTTTTGATAACTTGTCATCTCCAATGTCTCAAGATGATTGTGTGTGAATTTGAAGAGGATGGGATGAAATGTCTAGGACTAGTTCGTTCAAGTATGATGCGTGGAAATGAGCAAAAAATTCACCAAAATTGAGCATTTTTCCAAAGATGGCCGACTTCCGGTTGGACTTAGGGTATGGGTCCAAATGGCGTTTTTGTGCGCCTGGAGATGATACATAAACCTACCGAATTTCATTCTTGTATGTCAATCAGGAAGACTGAGGTTCAATTTTGAAATATTCAAGGGGGCGCTATTGAGCCGTTTAGTCATGCCCATCCCATTGAAGTATATAGGATGTTAAATGAACCCACTCCAGATGTGTGTGTTGAGTTTCGTTACCGTGGAGGCATCCTTTGCCCCTGAAAAGTGTAATCGTATTTTCATGGCGTTGAATGTGTTGTCATGGCAACGGTATTTGATGATGGGTCATGAGCTGCAAAATGTAGCATCACCAAGGTCTTATGTCTCAGCTGAGTCAATTTCAGCTGGAAATACTTAAGATTATGGGAGTAATTAATGAACAAATGACGCAAGTGACTTCCTGTCGCCACTAGGTGGCGCTATGACTGTCACTAAATATGAGACTGTACATGTGTTCAGACCAGGACGCTGAACAAGCATATTAAATTTGGAAAAGCTCAGACCATGTGGAGTCAAGTTATGAGGGTTTGAAATTTCATGGCGAAGGATCGAAATTCGCCGCGTCACCACGGCAACCAGGAATGACGGGGGAAAAAGCTTTTGATAACTTTTCATCTCCAATGTCTCAAGATGACTCTGTGTGAATTTGAAGTGGATGGGAAGAAAACTGTAGGAGTAGTGCGTTCAAATATGATGCCACAATTTGCATTAAAATCAATATTTAGATTCAAAATGGCCGACTTCCTGTTGGTGTTAGGGTATGTGTCCAAGAGACTTTTTGGTGCGTATTGACATGATGAATATGTGTACCAAGTTTCGTTTCTCTATGTCAATCTGTCACGAGGGGCTCGCTTTTATTGATTTTGTAGGGGGCGCTAGAGAGCCATTTTGGCACGCCCATTTGTGCAAACCATAAAATATCAAATTTTTCGCCAGGTCTGGCTTGCATGCCAACTTTGGTGACTTTTAAGGCACGTTTAGGGGGGCAAAAAGGCCGTTACTTTGTCAGAAGAAAAATAAAGAGAATTAAAACTGCAAGCAGTGATGAACGGGCCCTCGCGCCCCCACGCATGTCGGGCTGCGGCTCGGTCGGAGAATGTAGCATCACCAAGGTCTTATGGCTCATCTGAGTTAATTTCAGGTGTAAATACTTAAGATTATCGGAATAATCATTGAAAGAATGAAGCAAGTGACTTCCTGTTGCCAGTAGGTGGCGCTATGACTGTCACTAAATATCAGACTGTACATGTGTTCAGACTAGGACGCTGAACAAGCATATTAAATTTGGAAAAGCTCAGACCATGTGGAGTCAAGTTATGAGGGTTTGAAATTTCATGGCGAAGCATCGAAATTCGCCGCATCACCACGGCAACCAGGAGTGGCGGGGGAAAAAGCTTTTGATAATTTTTCATCTCCAATGTGTCAAGATGATTCTGTGTGAATTTGAAGTGGATGGGATGAAATCTCTAGGACTAGTTTGTTAAAATATGAGGCCTTGAAATCATCAAAAAACTCAACACAATTGAGCATTTTTCCAAGATGGCCGACTTCCTGTTGGACTTAGGGTATGGGTCCAAATGGCGTTTTTGTGCGTCTGGAGATGATACATAAACCTACCGAATTTCATTCTTCTATGTCAATCGGGAAGGCTGAGGTTCAATTTTGAAATATTCAAGGGGGCGCTATTGAGCCGTTTAGTCACGCCCATCCCATTGAAGTATATAGGATGTTTAATGAACCCACTCCAGACGTGTGTGTTGACTTTTGTTACCGTGGAGGCATCCTTTGCCCCTGAAAACTGTAATCGTATTTTCATGGCGTTGAATGCGTTGTCATGGCAACGGTATTTGATGATGGGTCACGAGTTACAGACTGTAGCATCACCAAGGTCTTATGTCTCAGCTGAGACAATTTCAGGTGGAAATACTTAAGATTATGGGAATAATTCATGAACAAATGACGCAAGTGACTTCCTGTTGCCAGTAGGTGGCGCTATGGCTGTCACTAAATATGAGACTGTACATGTGTTCAGAGCAGGACGCTGAACAGGCATATTAAATTTGGTAAAGCTCATACCATGTGGAGTCAAGTTATGAGGGTTTGAAATTTCATGGCGAAGCATCGAAATTCGCCGCGTCACCACGGCAACCAGGAATGACGGGCGAAAAAGCTTTTGATAACTTTTCATCTCCAATATCTCAAGATGACTCTGTGTGAATTTGAAGTGGATGGGATGAAAACTCTAGGACAAGTTCGTTAAAGTACGAGGAGTGGAAAACGCCAAAATCGCACATATTTTTCAAAATGGCCGACTTCCTGTTGGAGTGACGTCATGGGCCCCAATGACTTTTTTGTGCGTCTGGACATGATACATATATATACCAAGTTTCGTTCATGTACGTCAATCTCTCACATTTTTATATTCAATAGGGGGCGCTAGAGAGCCATTTTGGCACGCCCATTTCTGCAAACCATAAAATATCAAAATTTTCGCCGGGTCTGGCTTGCGTGCAAACTTTGGTGACTTTTAAGGCACGTTCAGGGGGGCAAAAAGGCCGTTGTTGTGGGAGAAGAAGAAGAATAATCATGGCAAAAACAATAGGGCTTCGCGCTGGTCAGCGCTCGGGCCCTAATAATCATGGCAAAAACAATAGGGCTTCGCGCTGGTCAGCGCTCGGGCCCTAATAATCTTGACAGATACAATAGGGCTTCGCGCTGGTCAGCGCTCGGGCCCTAATAATCTTGACAGATACAATAGGGCTTCGCGCTGGTCAGCGCTCGGGCCCTAATTAAAACTGCAAGCAGTGATGAACGGGCCCTCGCGCCCCCATGCACCGCCTCGTACGCGCATGGCGGTGCGTGCTGCAGTCACACGGCAGACACAGCGGGCACGTAGACATCTTGGCACCAGGGCTCGTAATGAACGTTGTGTGATGGGGCTAAGTCACATTGCATGTGTCCACTAGGTGGCGCTAGAGATGACCCACCAATGACATGTCATGTTGCAGTGTGTGATGTGGAGAACACATCCTGTAAATGTCATGTAAATCGGATAATGTTTGTCATCTGAGGCTGACTTCCTGTGTCCAGTAGGTGGCGCTGTGTATATGAAGCAGTATTGATACATAGATGTGTTCAGGGCGGGACCCTCTACATGTGTGATCAATTTGGTGTAGGTGGGACAATGTCTGTAGGAGTTATAAGGACTTCCTGCTTTATGGCGAAGCATCGAAATTGTTTGCACAGCCACGCCCAACAGGAAGAAGTCATAAAAAAGCTTTTGATAACTTTTCATCTCCAATGTCTCAAGATGACTCTGTGTGAATTTGAAGTGGATGGGATGAAATCCCTAGGACTACTTTGTTCAAATATGAGGCCTGGAAATGACCAAAAAACTCAGCAAAATAGAGCATTTTTCCCAAGATGGCCGACTTCCTGTTGGACTTAGGGTATGGGTCCAAATGGCATTTTTGTGCGTCTGGAGATGATACATAAAGCTACCGAATTTCATTCTTCTATGTCAATCGGGAAGGCTGAGGTTCAATTTTGAAATATTCAAGGGGGCGCTATTGAGCCGTTTAGTCACGCTCATCCCATTGAAGTATATAGGATGTTAAATGACCCCACTCCAGATGTGTGTGTTGAGTTTCATTACCGTGGAGGCATCCTTTGCCCCTGAAAACTGTAATCGTATTTTCATGGCGTTGAATGTGTTGTCATGGCAACAGTATTTGATGATGGGTCATGAATTGCAGAATGTAGCATCACCAAGGTCTTATGTCTCAGCTGGGTTAATTTCAGGTATAAATACTTAAGATTATGGGAGTAATTACTGAACGAATGAAGCAAGTGACTTCCTGTTGCCAGCAGGGGGCGCTATGACTGTCACTAAATATGAGACTGTACATGTGTTCAGAGCAGGACCCTGAACAGGCATCTGAAATTTGGAAAAGCTCAGACAATGTGGAGTCAAGTTATGAGGGTTTGAAATTTCATGGCGAAGGATCGAAATTCGCCGCGTCACCACGGCAACCAGGAATGACGGGGGAAAAAGCTTTTGATAACTTTTCATCTCCAATGTGTCAAGATGACTCTGTGCGAATTTGAAGTGGATGGGAAGAAAACTGTAGGAGTAGTGCGTTCAAATATGATGCCACAATTTGCATTAAAATCAATATTTCGATTCAAAATGGCCGACTTCCTGTTGGTGTTAGGGTATGTGTCCAAGAGACTTTTTGGTGCGTCTTGACATGATGAACATGTGTACCAAGTTTCGTTTCTCTATGTCAATCTGTCACGAGGGGCTCGCTTTTATTGATTTTGTAGGGGGCGCTAGAGAGCCATTTTGACACGCCCATTTGTGCAGACCATAAAATGTCGAAATTTTCGCCGGGTCTGGCTTGCGTGCAAACTTTGGTGACTTTTAAGGCACGTTCAGGGGGTCAAAAAGGCCGTTGTTGTGGGAGAAGAAAAATTAAAACTGCAAGCAGTGATGAACGGGCCCTCGCGCCCCCACGCACCGCCCCGTACTCGCATGTCGGTGCGTGCTGCAGTCACACGGCAGACACAGCGGGCACGTAGATGTCTTGGCACCTGGGCTCGTAATGAATGTTGTGTGATGGGGCTAAGTCACATTGCATGTGTCCACTAGGTGGCGCTAGAGATCGCCCACCAATTATATGTCATGTTGCAGTGTATGATGTGGAGAACACATCCTGTAAATTTCATATAAATCGGATAATGTTTGTCATATGAGGCTTACTTCCTGTGTCCAGTAGGTGGCGCTGTGTATTTGACACAGTATTGATGCATAGATGTGTTCAGGGCGGGACCCTCTCCATGCATGATGAATTTGGTGTAGACAGGACAATGTCTGTAGGAGTTATAAGGACTTCCTGCCTCATGGCGAAGCATCGAAATTGTCCGCACAGCCACGCCCAACAGGAATAAGTCATAAAAAAGATTTTGATAACTGGCGTTATGTCTTAGCTGAGTCAATTTCAGGTGTAAATACTTAAGATTATGGGAGTAATTAGTGAAAGAATGAAGCAAGTGACTTCCTGTTGCCAGTAGGTGGCGCTATGACTGTCACTAAATATGAGACTTTACATGTGTTCAGACCAAGACCCTGAACAAGCATATTAAATTTGGAAAAGCTCAGATCATGTGGAGTCAAGTTATGAGGGTTTGAAATTTCATGGCGAAGGATCGAAATTCGCCGCGTCACCATGGCAACCAGGAATGACGGGGGAAAAAGCTTTTGAGAAATTTTCATCTCCAATGTCTCAAGATGATCCTGTGTGAATTTGAAGTGGATGGGATGAAGATTATGGGAGTAATTAGTGAAAGAATGAAGCAAGTGACTTCCTGTTGCCAGTAGGTGGCGCTATCACTGTCACTAAATATGATACTGTACATGTGTTCAGACCAGGACGCTGAACAAGCATGTGAAATTTGGTAAAGCTCAGACCATGTGAAGTCAAGTTATGAGGGTGTGAAATTTCATGGCGAAGGATCGAAATTCGCCGCGTCACCACGGCAACCAGGAATGACGGGGGGAAAAGCTTTTGATAACTTGTCATCTCCAATGTCTCAAGATGACTCTGTGTGAATGCGAAGTGGATGGGAAGAAAACTCTAGGAGTAGTGCGCTCAAATATGATGCCAAATTTGACATTAAAATCAATAATTTGATTCAAAATGGCCGACTTCCTGTTGGAGTTAGGGTATGTGTCCAAGAGACATTTTGGTGCGTCTTGGCATGATGAACATGTGTACCGAATTTCGTTTCTCTATGTCAATCTGTCTCGAGGGGCTCGATTTCATAGATTTTGTAGGGGGCGCTAGAGAGCCATTTTGCCACGCCCATTTCTGCAAACCATAAAATATCAAAATTTTCGCCAGGTCTGGCTTGCGTGCAAACTTTGGTGACTTTTAAGGCACGTTCAGGGGGGCAAAAAGGCCGTCGTTGAGAGAGAAGAAAAAAAAGAATAATAATTAAAACTGCAAGCAGTGATGAACGGGCCCTCGCGCCCCCATGCACCGCCCCGTACTCGCATGTCGGTGCATGCTGCAGTCACATGGCAGACACAGCGGGCACGTAGAAGTCTTGGCACCCGGGCTTGTAATGAATGTTGTGTGATGGGGCTAAGTCACATTGCATGTGTCCACTAGGTGGCGCTAGAGATCACCCACCAATTATATGTCATGTTGCAGTGTGTGATGTGGAGAACACATCCTGTAAATTTCATGTAAATTCGATAATGTTTGTCATATGACACTGACTTCCTGTGTCCAGTAGGTGGCGCTGTGTATTTGACGCAGTATTGATGAATAGATGTGTTCAGGGCGGGACCCTCTACATGCATGATGAATTTGGTGTAGACAGGACAATGTCTGTAGGAGTTATAAGGACTTCCTGCCTCATGGCGAAGCATCGAAATGGTTTGCACAGCCACGCCCAACAGGAAGAAGTCATAAAAAATCTTTTGATAACTTTTCATCTCCAATGTCTCAAGATGACTCTGTGTGAATTTGAAGTGGATGGGATAGAATCTCTAGGAGTAGTTCGTTCAAATATGAGGCCTAGAAATGACCAAAAAACTCAGCAAAATATAGCATTTTTCCCAAGATGGCCGACTTCCTGTTGGACTTAGGGTATGGGTCCAAATGGCGTTTTTGTGCGTCTGGAGATGATACATAAACCTACCGAATTTCATTCTTCTATGTCAATCGGGAAGGCTGAGGTTCAATTTTGAAATATTCAAGGGGGCGCTATTGAGCCGTTTAGTCACACCCATCCCATTGAAGTATATAGGATGTTTAATGACCCCACTCCAGATGTGTGTGTTGAGTTTCGTTACCGTGGAGGCATCTTTTGCCCCTGAAAACTGTAATCGTATTTTCATGGCGTTGAATGTGTTGTCATGGCAACGGTATTTGATGATGGGTCATGAGTTGCAGAATGTAGCATCACCAAGGTCTTATGTCTCAGCTGAGTTAATTTCAGGTATAAATACTTAAGATTATGGGAGTAATTACTGAACGAATGAAGCAAGTGACTTCCTGTCGCCACTAGGTGGCGCTATGACTGTCACTAAATATGAGACTGTACATGTGTTCAGACCGGGACGCTGAACAAGCATATTAAATTTGGAAAAGCTCAGACCATGTGGAGTCAAGTTATGAGGGTTTGAAAGTTCATGGCGAAGCATCGAAATTCGCCGCGTCACCACGGCAACCAGGAATGACGTGCCAAAAAGCTTTTGATAACTTTTCATCTCCAATGTCTCAAGATGACTCTGTGTGAATTTGAAGTGGATGGGATGAAATCTCTAGGACTAGTTCGCTCAAATATGATGCCAAATTTGGCATTCAAATCAATAATTTGATTCAAAATGGCCGACTTCCTGTTGCTGTTAGGGTATGTGTCCAAGAGACTTTTTGGTGCGTCTTGACATGTTGAACATGTGTACCGAATTTCGTTTCTCTATGTCAATCTGTCTCGAGGGGCTCGATTTTCTTGATTTTGCAGGGGGCGCTAGAGAGCCATTTTAGCACGCCCTTTTATGCAAACCATAAAATATCAAAATTTTCGCCACGTCTGGCTTGCGTGCTAACTTTGGTGACTTTTAAGGCACGTTCAGGGGGGCAAAAAGGCCGTTGTTGTGAGAGAAGAAAAAAAAGAATAATCATGGCAAAAACAATAGGGCTTCGCGCTGGTCAGCGCTCGGGCCCTAATTAAAACTGCAAGCAGTGATGAACGGGCCCTCGCGCCCCCACGCATGTCGGGCTGCGGCTCGGTCGGAGAATGTAGCATCACCAAGGTGTTATGTCTCAGCTGAGTTAATTTCAGGTATAAATACTTAAGATTATGGGAGTAATTAGTCAACGAATGAAGCAAGTGACTTCCTGTTGCCAGTAGGTGGCGCTATGACTGTCACTAAATATGAGACTGTACATGTGTTCAGACCGGGACACTGAACAAGCATATTAAATTTGGAAAAGCTCAGACCATGTGGAGTCAAGTAATGAGGGTTTGAAATTTCATGGCGAAGCATCGAAATTCGCCGCTTCACCACTGCAACCAGGAATGATGGGGGAAAAAGCTTTTGATAACTTGTCATCTCCAATGTCTCAAGATGACTCTGTGTGAATTTGAAGTGGATGGGATGAAATCCCTAGGACTAGTGCGTTCAAATATGAGGCCTGGAAATGACCAAAAAATGCACCAAAATTGAGCATTTTTCCCAAGATGGCCGACTTCCTTTTGGACTTAGGGTATGGGTCCAAATGGCGTTTTTGTGCGTCTGGAGATGATACATAAACCTACCGAATTTCATTCTTCTATGTCAATGGGGAAGTCTGAGGTTCAATTTTGAAATATTCAAGGGGGCGCTATTGAGCCATTTAGTCACGGCCATCCCATTGAAGTATATAGGATGTTAAATGACCCCACTCCAGACGTGTGTGTTGAGGTTCGTTACTGTGGAGGCATCCTTTTCCCCTGAAAAGTGTAATCGTATGTCATGGCGTTGAATGCGTTGTCATGGCAACAGTATTTGATGATGGGTCACAAGTTGCAGAATGAAGCATCACCAAGGTCTTATGTCTCAGCTGAGTCAATTTCAGGTGTAAATACTTAAGATTATGGGAGTAATTAGTGAAAGAATGAAGCAAGTGACTTCCTGTCGCCACTAGGTGGCGCTATGACTGTCACTAAATATGAGACTGCACATGCGTTGAGACTGGGACACTGAACGAGCAAAGTAAATTTGGAAAAGCTCAGACCATGTGGAGTCAAGTTATGAGGGTTTGAATTTTCATGGCGAAGGATCGAAATTCGCCGCGTCACCACGGCAACCAGGAATGACGAGGGAAAAAGCTTTTGATAACTTGTCATCTCCAATGTCTCAAGATGATCCTGTGTGAATTTGAAGTGGATGGGATGAAGATTATGGGAGTAATTAGTGAAAGAATGAAGCAAGTGACTTCCTGTTGCCAGTAGGGGGCGCTATGACTGTCACTAAATATGAGACTGTACATGTGTTCAGAGCAGGACGCTGAACAAGCATCTGAAATTTGGTAAAGCTCAGACCATGTGGAGTCAAGTTATGAGGGTTTGAAATTTCATGGCGAAGCATCGAAATTCGCCGCATCACCACGGCAACCAGGAATGACGGGGGAAAAAGCTTTTGATAACTTTTCATCTCCATTGTCTCAAGATGATTGTGTGTGAATTTGAAGTGGATGGGAAGAAAACTCTAGGAGTAGTGCATTCAAATATGATGCCACAATTTGCATTAAAATCAATATTTTGATTCAAAATGGCCGACTTCCTGTTGGTGTTAGGGTATGTGTCCAAGAGACTTTTTGGTGCGTCTTGACATGTTGAACATGTATACCAAGTTTCGTTTCTCTATGTCAATGTGTCTCGAGGGGCTCGCTTTTATTGATTTTGTAGGTGGCGCTAGAGAGCCATTTTGTCACGCCCATTTGTGCAAACCATAAAATATCGAAATTTTCGCCAGGTCTGGCTTGCGTGCAAACTTTGGTGACTTTTAAGGCACGTTCAGGGGGGCAAAAAGGCCGTCGTTGTGAGAGAAAAAGAAGAAGAATTAAAACTGCAAGCAGTGATGAACGGGCCCTCGCGCCCCCACGCATGTCGGGCTGCGGCTCGGTCGCAGAATGTAGCATCACCAAGGTCTTATGTCTCAGCTGAGTTAATTTCAGGTGTAAATACTTAAGATTATGGGAGTAATTAGTCAACAAATGAAGCAAGTGACTTCCTGTTGCCAGTAGGTGGCGCTATGACTGTCACTAAATATGAGACTGTACATGTGTTCAGACCAGGACGCTGAACAAGCATATTAAATTTGGAAAAGCTCAGACCATGTGGAGTCAAGTAATGAGGGTTTGAAATTTCATGGCGAAGCATCGAAATTCGCCGCGTCACCACGGCAACCAGGAATGACGGGGGAAAAAGCTTTTGATAACCTTTCATCTCCAATGTCTCAAGATGACTCTGTGTGAATTTGAAGTGGATGGGATGAAATCTTTAGGACTAGTGCGTTCAAATATGAGACCTGGAAATGACCAAAAAATGCACCAAAATTGAGCATTTTTCCCAAGATGGCCGACTTCCTGTTGGACTTAGGGTATGGTTCCAAATGGCGTTTTTGTGCGTCTGGGGATGATACATAAACCTACCGAATTTCATTCTTCTATGTCAATCGGGAAGGCTGAGGTTCAATTTTGAAATATTCAAGGGGGCGCTATTGAGCCATTTAGTCACGCCCATCCCAATGAAGTACATAGGATGTTAAATGAACCCACTCCAGACGTGTGTGTTGAGTTTCGTTACCGTGGAGGCATCCTTTGCCTCTGAAAACTGTAATCGTATTTTCATGGCGTTGAATGCGTTGTCATGGCAACAGTATTTGATGATTGGTCATGAGTTGCAGAATGTAGCATCACCAAGGTCTTATGTCTCAGCTGAGTAAATTTGAGGTGGAAATACTTAAGATTATGGGAGTAATTAATGAACAAATGACGCAAGTGACTTCCTGTTGCCAGTAGGTGGCGCTATGACTGTCACTAAATATGAGACTGTACATGTGTTCAGACTGGGACGCTGAACAAGCATCTGAAATTTGGTAAAGCTCAGACCATGTGGAGTCAAGTTATGAGGGTTTGAAATTTCATGGCGAAGGATCGAAATTCGCCGCGTCACCATGGCAACCAGGAATGACGAGGGAAAAAGCTTTTGATAACTTGTCATCTCCAATGTCTCAAGATGACTCTGTGTGAATTTGAAGTGGATGGGAAGAAAACTGTAGGAGTAGTGCGTTCAAATATGATGCCACAATTTGCATTAAAATCAATATTTAGATTCAAAATGGCCGACTTCCTGTTGGTGTTAGGGTATGTGTCCAAGAGACTTTTTGGTGCGTCTTGGCATGATGAACATGTGTACCAAGTTTCGTTTCTCTATGTCAATCTGTGGTGAGGGGCTCGATTTTCTTGATTTTGTAGGGGGCGCTAGAGAGCCATTTTGTCACGCCCGTTTATGCAAACCATAAAATATCAAAATTTTCGCCAGGTCTGGCTTGCGTGCAAACTTTGGTGACTTTTAAGGCACGTTCAGGGGGGCAAAAAGGCCGTCGTTGTGAGAGAAGAAAAATAATAATTAAAACTGCAAGCAGTGATGAACGGGCCCTCGCGCCCCCACGTATGTCGGGCTGTGTCTCGGTCGGAGAGTGTAGCATCACCAAGGTCTTATGTCTCAGCTGAGTTAATTTCAGGTATAAATACTTAAGATTATGGGAGTAATCAGTAAAAGACTGAAGCAAGTGACTTCCTGTTGCCAGTAGGTGGCGCTATGACTGTCACTGAACATGAGACTGTACATGTGTTCAGACCAGGATGCTGAACAACCATCTGAAATTTGGAAAAGCTCAGACCATGTGGAGTGAAGTTATGAGGTTTTGAAATTTCATGGCGAAGCATCGAAATTCGCCGCTTCACCACGGCAACCAGGAATGGCGGGGGAAAAAGCTTTTGATAACTTTTCATCTCCAATGTCTCAAGATGATTCTGTGTGAATTTGAAGTGGATGGGATGAAATCTCTAGGACTAGTGCGTTCAAATATGAGGCCTGGAAATGACCAAAAAACTCAGCAAAATATAGCATGTTTCCCAAGATGGCGGACTTCCTGTTGGACTTAGGGTATGGGTCCAAATGGCGTTTTTGTGCGTCTGGAGATGATACATAAACCTACTGAGTTTCATTCTTCTATGTCAATCGGGAAGGCTGAGGTTCAATTTTGAAATATTCAAGGGGGCGCTATTGAGCCGTTTAGCCACGCCCATCCCATTGAAGTATATAGGATGTTAAATGAACCCACTCCAGACGTGTGTGTTGAGTTTCGTTACCGTGGAGGCATCCTTTGCCCCTGAAAACTGTAATCGTATTTTCATGGCGTTGAATGCGTTGTCATGGCAACGGTATTTGATGATGGGTCATGAGTTTCAGAATGTAGCATCACCAAGTTCTTATGTCTCAGCTGAGTAAATTTCAGGTGTAAATATTTAAGATTATGGGAGTAATCAGTGAAAGACTGAAGCAAGTGACTTCCTGTCGCCACTAGGTGGCGCTATGACTGTCGTAAATATGAGACTGTACATGTGTTCAGACCAGGACGCTGAACAAGCATATTAAATTTGGAGAAGCTCCGACAATGTGGAGTCAAGTTATGAGGGTTTGAAATTTCATGGCGAAGCATCGAAATTCGCCGCGTCACCACGGCAACCAGGAATGACGGGCCAAAAAGCTTTTGATAACTTTTCATCTCCAATGTCTCAAGATGACTCTGTGTGAATTTGAAGTGGATGGGATGAAAACTGTAGGACTAGTTTGTTAAAGTACGAGGAGTGGAAAACGCCAAAATCGCACATATTTTTCAAAATGGCCGACTTCCTGTTGGAGTGACGTCATGGGCCCCACTGACTTTTTTGTGCGTCTGGACATCATACATATATATACCAAATTTCGTTCATGTACGTCAATCTCTCACATTTTTATATTCAATAGGGGGCGCTATTGAGCCATTTTGCCACGCCCATTTCTGCAAACCATAAAATATCAAAATTTTCGCCGGGTCTGGCTTGCGTGCAAACTTTGGTGACTTTTCGAGCACGTTCAGGGGGGCAAAAAGCCCGTTGTTTTGGGAGAAGAAAAATAATTAAAACTGCAAGCAGTGATGAACGGGCCCTCGCGCCCCATGCACCGCCTTGTACGCGCATGTCGGTGCGTGCTGCAGTCACACGGCAGACACAGCGGGCACGTAGACGTCTTGGCACCCGGGCTCGTAATGAACGTTGTGTGATGGGGCTAAGTGACATTGCATGTGTCCACTAGGTGGCGCTAGAGATCACCCACCAATTAGATGTCATGTTGCAGTGTGTGATGTGGAGAACACATCCTGTAAATTTCATGTAAATCGGATAATGTTTGTCATATGAGGCTGACTTCCTGTGTCCAGTAGGTGGCGCTGTGTATATGAAGCAGTATTGATGCATAGATGTGTTCAGGGTGGCACCCTCTACATGTGTGAGCAATTTGGTGTAGACGGGACAATGTCTGTAGGAGTTATAAGGACTTCCTGCTTCATGGCGAAGCATCGAAATTGTTTGCACAGCCACGCCCAACAGGAAGAAGTCATAAAAAAGCTTTTGATAACTTGTCATCTCCAATGTCTCAAGATGACTCTGTGCGAATTTGAAGTGGATGGGATGAAATCTCTAGGACTAGTGCGTTCAAATATGAGGCCTGGAAATGACCAAAAAAATCACCAAAATATAGCATGTTTCCCAAGATGGCCGACTTCCTGTTGGACTTAGGGTATGGGTCCAAATGGCGTTTTTGTGCGTCTGGAGATGATACATAAACCTACTGAGTTTCATTCTTCTATGTCAATCGGGAAGGCTGAGGTTCAATTTTGAAATATTCAAGGGGGCGCTATTGAGCCATTTAGTCAAAGCCATCCCATTGAAGTATATAGGATGTTAAATGAACCCACTCCAGACGTGTGTGTTAAGTTTTGTTACCATGGAGGCATCCTTTGCCCCTGAAAAGTGTAATCGTATTTCATGGCGTTGAATGCGTTGTCATGGCAACAGTATTTGATGATGGGTCACGAGTTGCAGAATGTAGCATCACCAAGGTCTTATGTCTCAGCTGAGTCAATTTCAGGTGTAAATACTTAAGATTATGGGAGTAATTAGTGAAAGAATGAAGCAAGTGACTTCCTGTTGCCAGTAGGGGGCGCTATGACTGTCACTAAATATGAGACTGCACATGTGTTCAGACCGGGACACTGAACGAGCAAAGTAAATTTGGAAAAGCTCAGACCATGTGGAGTCAAGTTATGAGGGTTTGAATTTTCATGGCGAAGGATCGAAATTCGCCACGTCCCCACGGCAACCAGGAATGACGAGGGAAAAAGCTTTTGATAACTTGTCATCTCCAATGTCTCAAGATGATCCTGTGTGAATTTGAAGTAGATGGGATGAAGATTATGGGAGTAATTAGTGAAAGAATGAAGCAAGTGACTTCCTGTTGCCAGTAGGGGGCGCTATGACTGTCACTAAATATGAGACTGTACATGTGTTCAGAGCAGGACCCTGAACAAGCATCTGAAATTTGGAAAAGCTCAGACAATGTGGAGTCAAGTTATGAGGGTTTGAAATTTCATGGCGAAGGATCGAAACTCGCCGCGTCACCACGGCAACCAGGAATGACGGGGGAAAAACCTTTTGATAGCTTTTCATCTCCAATGTCTCAAGATGACTCTGTGTGAATTTGAAGTGGATGGGAAGAAAACTGTAGGAGTAGTTTGTTCAAATATGATGCCACAATTTGCATTAAAATCAATATTTTGATTCAAAATGGCCGACTTCCTGTTGGTGTTAGGGTATGTGTCCAAGAGACTTTTTGGTGCGTCTTGACATATTGAACATGTGTACCAAGTTTCGTTTCTCTATGTCAATCTGTCATGAGGGGCTCGCTTTTATTGATTTTGTAGGGGGCGCTAGAGAGCCATTTTGTCACGCCCATTTGTGCAAACCATAAAATATCGAAATTTTCGCCAGGTCTGGCTTGCGTGCAAACTTTGGTGAGTATCGGGGCACGTTCAGGGGGGCAAAAAGGCCGTCGTCGTGCAAGAAAAAGAAAAATAATAATAATTAAAACTGCAAGCAGTGATGAACGGGCCCTCGCGCCCCCACGCATGTCGGGCTGCGGCTCGGTCGCAGAATGTAGCATCACCAAGGTCTTATGGCTCAGCTGAGTTAATTTCAGGTGTAAATACTTAAGATTATGGGAGTAATTAGTCAACGAATGAAGCAAGTGACTTCCTGTTGCCAGTAGGTGGCGCTATGACTGTCACTAAATATGAGACTGTACATGTGTTCAGACCAGGACGCTGAACAAGCATCTGAAATTTGGAAAAGCTCAGAGCATGTGGAGTCAAGTTATGAGGGTTTTAAATTTCATGGCGAGACATCGAAATTCGCCACGTCACCACGGCAACCAGGAATGATGGACGAAAAAGCTTTTGATAACTTTTCATCTCCAATGTCTCAAGATGACGCTGTGTGAATTTGAAGTGGATGGGATGAAATCTCTAGGACTAGTTCATTCAAATATGAGACCTGGAAATGACCAAAAAATTCACCAAAATTTAGCATTTTTCCAAGATGGCCGACTTCCTGTTGGATTTAGGGTATGGGTCCAAATGGCATTTTTGTGCGTCTGGAGATGATACATAAACCTACCGAATTTCATTCTTCTATGTCAATCGGAAAGGCTAAGGTTCAATTTTGAAATATTCAAGGGGGCGCTATTGAGCCGTTTAGTCACGCCCATCCCATTGAAGTATATAGGATGGTAAATGACCCCACTCCAGATGTGTGTGTTGAGTTTCGTTACTGTGGAGGCATCTTTTGCCCCTGAAAACTGTAATCGTATTTTCATGGCGTTGAATGCGTTGTCATGGCAACAGTATTTGATGATGGGTCATGAGTTGCAGATTGTGGCATCAACAAGGTCTTATGTCTCAGCTGAGTCAATTTCAGGGGGAAATACTTAAGATTATGGGAGTAATTAATGAACAAATGACGCAAGTGACTTCCTGTTGCCAGTAGGTGGCGCTATGACTGTCACTAAATATGAGACTGTACATGTGTTCAGACCAGGACGCTGAACAAGCATATTAAATTTGGAAAAGCTCAGACCATGTGGAGTCAAGTTATGAGGGTTTGAAATTTCATGGCGAAGCATCGAAATTCGCCACGTCACCACGGCAACCAGGAATCATGGGCGAAAAAGCTTTTGATAACTTTTCATCTCCAATATCTCAAGATGACACTGTGTGAATTTGAAGTGGATGGGATGAAAACTCTAGGACTAGTTGGTTGAAGTACGAGGAGTGGAAAACGCCAAAATCGCACATATTTTTCAAAATGGCCGACTTCCTGTTGGAGTGACGTCATGGGCCCTACTGACTTTTTTGTGCGTCTGGACATGATACATATATATACCAAATTTCGTTCATGTACGTCAATCTCTCACATTTTTATATTCAATAGGGGGCGCTATTGAGCCATTTTGCCACGCCCATTTCTGCAAACCATAAAATATCAAAATTTTCGCCGGGTCTGGCTTGCGTGCAAACTTTGGTGACTTTTCGAGCACGTCCAGGGGGGCAAAAAGGCCATTGTTGTGGGAGAAGAAGAAGAATAATCATGGCAAAAACAATAGGGCTTCGCGCTGGTCAGCGCTCGGGCCCTAATTAAAACTGCAAGCAGTGATGAACGGGCCCTCGCTCCCCCACGCACCGCCTCGTACGCGCATGCCGGTGCATGCTGCAGGCACACGGCAAACACAGCGGGCACGTAGACGTCTTGGCACCCGGGCTCGTAATGAACGTTGTGTGATGTGGCTAAGTCACATTGCATGTGTCCACTAGGTGGCGCTAGAGATGACCCATCAATTACATGTCATGTTGCAGTGTATGATGTGGAGAAGACATCCTGTAAATGTCATGTAAATCGGATAATGTTTGTCATATGAGGCTGACTTCCCGTGTCCAGTAGGTGGCGCTGTGTATTTGACGTCGTATTGATGCATAGATGTGTTCAGGGCGGGACCCTCTACATGCTTGATTAATTTGGTGTAGACGGGACAATGTCTGTAGGAGTTATAAGGACTTCCTGCTTCATGGCGAAGCATCGAAATTGTTTGCACAGCCACGCCCAACAGGAAGAAGTCATAAAAAAGCTTTTGATAACTTGTCATCTCCAATGTCTCAAGCTGACTCTGTGTGAATTTGAAGTGGATGGGATGAAATCTCTAGGAGTAGTTCGTTCAAATATGAGGCCTGGAAATTACCAAAAAACTCACCAAAATATAGCATTTTTCCCAAAATGGCCGACTTCCTGTTGGACTTAGGGTATGCGTCCAAATGGTGTTTTTGTGCGTCTGGAGATGATACATTACCCTACCGAGTTTCATTCTTCTATGTCAATCGGGAAGGCTAAGGTTCAATTTTGAAATATTCAAGGGGGCGCTATTGAGCCGTTTAGTCACGCCCATCCCATTGAAGTATATAGGATGTTAAATGACCCCACTCCAGACGTGTGTGTTGAGTTTCGTTACCGTGGAGGCATCCTTTGCCCCTGAAAACTGTAATCGTACTTTCATGGCGTTGAATGTGTTGTCATGGCAACGGTATTTGATGATGGGTCATGAGTTGCAGAATGTAGCATCACCAAGGTCTTATGTCTCAGCTGAGTAAATTTCAGGTATAAATACTTAAGATTATGGGAGTAATTAGTGAAAGACTGAAGCAAGTGACTTCCTGTTGCCAGTAGGTGGCGCTATGACTGTCACTAAATATGAGACTGTACATGTGTTCAGACTGGGACACTGAACAAGCATATTAAATTTGGAAAAGCTCAGACCATGTGGAGTCAAGTTATGAGGGTTTGAAATTTCATGGCGAAGGATCGAATGGTGAAGGAAGTTGTCGGCGCCGCCACGGCCAAACCGGATCCCTAATCAGAAAGTTTTTGATAACTTTTCATCTCCAATGTCTCAAGATGTTTCTGAGTGAATTTGAAGTCGGTCAGATTGAATCTCTAGGAGGAGTTAGGGTTCAGATGCCTCGTATGAAGTCCTTCCGCCATTCTCAGGCCAGGAGCAGAGCATCATCATGCTCAGTCCTCAGCAGTCTGTGTGTGTGTGTGTGTGTGTGTGTGTGTGTCTGTGTGCGTCTGTGTGTGTGTGTGTGTGTCTGTGTATGTGTGTCTGTGTGTGTGTGTATGTGTGTATGTGTGTCTGTGTGTTTGTGTGTCTGTGTGTCTGTGTGTGTGTGTATGTGTGTATGTGTATGTGTGTGTGTGTGTGTGTGTGTGTGTGTATGTGTGTATGTGTGTGTGTATGTGTGTATGTGTGTCTGTGTGTTTGTGTGTCTGTGTGTGTGTGTGTGTGTGTGACTGAGCGGTCAGAGAATAGGTGATAAACTGAGCTCCTCCTGCATTTGTTTTATGTTTGAAAATGAACAATATAAAATATATTAATTAAATATAATTTAATCAGCTAAATTAACTGAGCTGATCATTTTTTCTTGTTGTAAAACAAATCAGAAAAAAAGATTTTGTACACCTTTGTAATAAGTCACTTATCATATCTTTACCACTAGAGATTGGTATTTAGAAAAAAATATCAGAAATATGTTCTTTGTGGTGTATTTTGTCTTTTTTATGTCCCTCATGAGTTTCCTTGAAGGAGAAATGTTTTTTTCTAATCACTGAAGTCTGAGGTGACATGTCTCCCTTAATAAAAAAACACTCCGCCATTATCTGTGCAGCAGGATCAATTGTCCTCTTTGTTTAAAACAAAAGATTCCCGCCATTAACTGTGCAGCTGGATTTTTTTTTCTGACCTACAGTAAAAAAAAAAAAGGTCACGCCACACAATGCAGAGTTGTGATTGGTTGAATTATTTTTTTTTTCAGGTTGAGCTCCAGGGGTATAAATAGTTTGCTCGGAGCTCCAGAGGGCGTTGTTCTGCTTTCCCGCTGGACAACTTCACACTGCCTGACCGAGCGATTTTGAGAGAGAGAGCATTGCTGATTTCATCGACGGATTTACCAGGATTATCACTCCCTTTCACCGGATTTAACACACTTCTCTTGGATTAACACTTTTTCTTGGATTTTACTCGTTTTTACTGCATTTTTTAACAGTTTTCCAGGTTTTTTCTTTCAGTGTTTTACAGGCCTTTCTTCATCCTTTGAGGACTTTATTCGAGCTCACAGTAAGTTATTCTTAATTTATCACTTTAAAAGGTACAAATGTATAGTGATATATCTCTCTCACAGAGTTATAGTTGGATATATTTCTTAAAAAATGTATTTATTTGACCAGACAGGCTGTTGCTAGCTGCTAGCAAACCGCTAATGCTATTAGTTAGCTAACAGGCTAATGCTATTCCATTCATTTGAATGTTCATGTGCTAACGCTAATGCTATTAGCTAGCTGCTTAGCATGCTAACAGACTAATGCTATGCCAATAATTTGCTGGTTCATGGGCTAATGCTAGTGCTAACTGCAGTCACTGCTGTGTGTGGGTGCTCTTTAGCATACGTTAGCGTTATGCTAGCGGATTTTTACATGACATTTCAGAGCTATAAATAGCTACTTATCTGTTGTGTTATTAGCGACATGCTATTTTATGGCTATGAGAGACACTGTGATGTTTATTAACGTCCATTTTTATGTTAATAAAGTATGGCTTACAAGGTGAATTTAGGCTGTTATATTGGTTACCGACTGTAGTCATCTGTGTGTGTGTGTGTGTGTGTGTGTGTGTGTGTGTGTGTGTGCCCGCTGCTGTTACACACACACACAGTTGGTGACATGGAGGGTTTTTATTACTGCTCCTGGTTTGCTGTGTTTTACCTGCTTTATTGATTGAGTAACTTTGAGTGTATTTTTCTGAGTTATGTGGCTTATATATGGTTAAGATGGTTGTTAGCATTATGCTGCTGGACTTTTACATGATGTTTCAGAGCTATAAATAGCTACTTATCTGTTGTGTTATTAGCGACATGCTATTTTATGGCTATGAGAGACACTGTGATGTTTATTAACGTCCGTTTTTATGTTAAAGTATGGCTTACAAGGTGAATTTAGGCTGTTATATTGGTTACCGTCTGTAGTCATCTGTGTGTGTGTGTGTGTGTGTGTGTCTGTGTGGCCGCTGCTGTTACACACACACACACACACACACACACACACAGTTGGTGACATGGAGGGTTTTTATTACTGCTCCTGGTTTGCTGTGTTTTACCTGCTTTCACACAGAGATTATTGATTGAGTGTATTTCTCTGAGTTATGTGGCTTATATATTTTTATGATGCTCGTTAGCATTTGTTAGCATTATGCTGCCGGACTTTTACATGATGTTTCAGAGCTATAAATAGCTACTTATCTGTTGTGTTATTAGCGACATGCTATTTTATGGCTATGAGAGACACTGTGATGTTTATTAACGTCCGTTTTTATGTTAAAGTATGGCTTACAAGATTAATTTAGGCTGTTATATTGGTTACCGTCTGTAGTCGTGTGTCTGTGTGTGTGTGTGTCTGTGTGCGCTATTTTGGTGACATGGAGAGTTGTTTCTACTGCTCCTGGTTTGCTGTGTTTTACCTGCTTTATTGATTGAGTAACTTTGAGTGTATTTTTCTGAGTTATGTGGCTTATATATGAGTTATGATGGTCGTTAGCATTATGCTGCTGGACTTTTACATGATGTTTCAGAGCTATAAATAGCTACTTATCTGTTGTGTTATTAGCGACATGCTATGTGTGTGCGCTGCTGTTACACACACACAGCTGGACTGTGATGGAGGAGCTTGATAAGTTATATTAAGCGATGCTTTATTTTGTGTGTTTTGATTGTGTAACTTTAAGTGTATTGTTAGCATTTGTTAGCATTATGCTGCCGGACTTTTACATGATGTTTCAGAGCTATAAATAGCTACTTATCTGTTGTGTTGTTAGCGACAAGATAGAATTTAAGCTGTTATATTGATTACAGGCTTTAGTCGTGTGTGTGTGTGTGTGTGTGCGCTGCGCCCTGCTGTTACACACAGACAGGTGGACTAAATGTGTCTGCGCAGTATTTTGGTGACATGGAGAGTTGTTTCTACTGCTCCTGGTTTGCTGTGTTTTACCTGCTTTATTGATTGAGTAACTTTGAGTGTATTTTTCTGAGTTATGTGGCTTATATATGAGTTATGATGGTCCTTAGCATTATGCTGCTGGACTTTTACATGATGTTTCAGAGCTATAAATAGCTACTTATCTGTTGTGTTATTAGCGACATGCTATTTTATGGCTATGAGAGACACTGTGATGTTTATTACAGACTTTAGTCGTGTGTGTGTGTGTGTGTGTGTGTGTGTGTGTGGCACACCAGTGACATAGAGCAGAATTATTATTTTATTATTTATTTTATTATCATGATTATTATAATTATTTTGTTGTTGTTCTTCCTCCTGAAAGTTAGATTGGATGTTGTGTGTTTGAGGAGCTTGGTTTATTCTGGATGGATATTTCTCTTCATGTGAAGATGTTACAGCAGGGTTTAAACTGGCTGATATAATAAATGTGCTAAAAAAGGAAAGAGTATATATACATGTATTGATTATTCTGTGTTTACTTAATGTAAATGTAATTTATTTATAAAATGTTGTATTATTATTATTATTATTATTATTATTATCATTATTATTATTATCAGTGCAGGGATACAGGACACACACACAGCGTTTTTGTTCAGTTAGTTAAATTGATATCAATCCTATTAAACTGTGTCTTACTGTCACTTTGTAATTAGCATGTCCTTCTATGTTTAAAAGCTATGGTCTGTAGAAATGCACAAAAATATACATGGATGTTTACAGCTGTGTAACAGTTAATACTAAGGGTTTTGTTTATTGAGCTTAGTGCATTAAACTTGAGTCTAAATACAGTCTCTGCTGCTTTGTTACTGATGTATATAAACTGTCTATTCATTCAGATGCCTCGTATGAAGTCCTTCCGCCGTTCCCAGGCCGCCAGGAGGCGAGTGGAGGAGCAGCGGATCGTCATGCTGGGTCCCCAGCAGCCTCCTTGTGACACCCTTGCACGTATGTAGTCAACTATTATTTTAATGAATATTTTCCTTCATATGTGGAAGGTGTAAACTGTTTTGCAGTTTTCCTATTGGGACAGTGTGTTGTGTTTTGGATATGTTGTAAATGATGTTTTTATCTTGGCTTCATCTAGGCCGTGGCACCGGCTGGCGCCACAAGGTGAGGAAGTGGCCGACCTCTGAGCTGACCGGCCGTCAGCACAAGTTGGTCCTTCCAGCTGATGCCCCCGACAAGAAGGTATTATTATTATTATTATTATTATTATTATTATTATTACTATTATTATTATTTATTTATTTATTTATTTTTAGAATTTAATAACAAACAATGTGATCCGAGGAGTAATTGTTTCCATTATTTAAAAATATATATCTTGTGTTGTTTCAGTTGGTCCTTCTTGTCGGTGCCTCGCATCTGCGAAGCTTCGCAGATGGTGTGGTTCCGATGCCAGAGGGGTGCCTGTCCTTCGCTGTCATGTCGACGCCGGGGGCCTGTGCAGCTCAGTTGCGGACCGAGGTGCTGAACGCTACGGTACCTCGGGTCCCTGACTTGGTCTGTCTCATGGCTCCTAGCAACAACCTGACAGCGAGCCGGACAGTGGACGAGGGCCGGGCCGACTTCGCCAAGCTCCTGTGCACGGTCTGCACACGCTGGCCTAAGGTACGCACATTTGTCATTACAATGATTATTATTGTGGTTATTATGATTGGTTGTATAATTATAACATGGAGGTGAGCTTGGTTTGGGCAGGTTGGGAAGGAGCAGCGCCAGGTGAGTTGATTGGTACAGTTGGACTAATTGACTAATCAAGCTCTCCTTTCACACTGTAGTAGGTGCTGGACAGCGTGGTGGCTGCACAGAGAGAGTGGAGGAGCACCGGAGCAGAAAAAGGCTGGCGAGTTGGTCGTTGCGGTGGAGAGCCCGGTGTAAAGCACCAGCACCTGAGAGCTGCGCAAGTTTTTGTGTGGCAATAAAAAATGTTAATTGAACTGTGTCTGACTAAACTGTGTTGAGGGAATTTATAGTGGCAGCAGCTTGTGCCACAAATGAATTTGATTGTGAAAAGACTTTTGTAATGAAATCTTTTATTTTATTTTATTTTTTCTAGGTGATCGTCATGGACTTCGTGCCGCGTTTGGTTGTGGATGAGGACCTCCAGGCCCACTTCCGGAACGCGTTCAGCCAGGTCGCTGCACGCATGGGTATGTTAAAAAAGAGGAAAAAATAGCCTTAATGCAAATTATGTTGTCTTTGAATATTTCAGTAATTAATGTTTTATTTCCTGTAGGTGTCCCGTACATCCATCTTGCGGACGACTTCCCCACGCGGCGTCTTGAGCTGTGGAGCAGAGACGGCGTAAGTAGTAGTACTACTTCTTTGTAGTTGAAATGTGACAACTTGGAGAGTCAAATTTCTGATGAGTAAATCGATTTTTCATGTGTTGTTTTTGCAGATCCACTTGAGTGACAGCGCTGGTATGCGCATCCTTCGGGAGTCACTGTGGAGGGCCGCTTTTCTGCATCTGGCGACGCCGCCACCAGAGCCCAGGGTGTCTCCGAGGACCTCGCCAGGGACGCCTCGTCGCCTTCCACGAGTGGTCGTCAAGGGGGAGATTGTCGTTCCTCGGCAATCAGACCCCTTCGACTGGTCGCTCGTGGAACGGTGCAGAAAGGTAAGGATTTGATTTAGACTTTTTTTTTAAAGTAACATTATAACAATAAGGTTTGCCTTAAAGCTGCAGTTGGTAACTTTGAGCAGAGAGAGGACTTAGCATCAAATTTGAAGAAGTACAACTGTCAGATCCCTCCCCCTCCCTCTCCGCTGCACTCCTGCCTCCAAAGTCCCTCCCCCAGAGGAGGCTGACGTGCACGCGACCAAGTGATCGGTAATACATGAGCTACACTCCACACAGCTAGATATAACACGTTTACAGTGACTTTCACATGGCTATACCTCACCTAGAAACTGGGAGACATGAGCTTGACCGGCTCTGATTGGGTCTTTTTTCCGGTCGTGGTGGATTCTGGCAATTTGCAGTAGGAGCAGTTTGTTTTTTACAGATGACTAGTTTCATGTAATGATGTCTTTACATAGTGACAGTCTTAGCAAATATGACAAAAAGTTACTTTTATAAGACTTACCAACTGCAGCTTCAATCTGTTTAATACAAACTTTGGTCATTACAGAGGAGACGTTCCAGCGAGGAGGAGTCGTGCGGCGCGGGTCGAAGTGGGAAGCTCCAGCAGGCGGTCAGTCTATTTGTGTTATGTTTTAACTTTATCATTGATATTTTTAGTGATCATATGTGTATTATATGTCAAAGCAAGTTGTCAGTAATAGTCTGTCTCCATTATTATTTCACAGCTGGAGGTGTCCTTCCCACTGAACCCGGTGCGGTTCAGCAGCGCGGTGATGGAGGCGATGGACAGGGTCGCTCCATCTGATCTCTCCAGCCCTGAGATGTGCACTGCGCCAGCCGGCAAGAAGGTAAGCTACATGCAAATGATATGTGTTGGTTGAGTCTTTCTAATTAATTAAATTCATTTCAAATTTGATGTTAATTAATATTTTCATGTTTTTCTTTTAGAAACCCCGCGTGGACCGTCAGCCCAAGGCCGCCACTTCCAAGAGGAGACGGGCTCGGCAGCAGGTTAGTAATTGATGACATTTTTGTTTGTATTATGTTTGGAGTGAAACCATGAAGAAATGTGTGGATGGAGTTGGTCAATCATTTTTGGTTTTTCTCGTCTTCTAGGTGAAGGCTGTTGTCGAGGCTGCTCCTGTGGAAGTGGTCGTGACGCAGAGGGAGACTCCTGCTGCCTGCGTCACAGGTAAGATTGACCCTAGTTCTAATGCTGTCCTGAAACATGCAATGCACTTTGAGTTTGAAAACATGTTTTTAACCATGTCACATGTGTCCTCAGAGTCATCGCTCCCCAGCCCCGTGGACGTGGTCGTGACGCAGAGGGAGACTCCGGCTGCCTGCGTCACAGGTAAGATTGACTCTAGTTCCTGATTAGCCTTAACGGTCATTTATTGATGGAGGTTGAAAACATGTTTGTTAACCATGTCACGTGTCCTCAGAGTCATCGCCCCCCAGCCCCGTGGAGGAAGACTTCCCTAGAAGCGTCAAAGGTAGGACAGATTTTGATTCTTCTAGTTCAGGTTCAGTGTGTTCGGACACTGGTGTTCCTACTGACCATGATGACTGTACATCTGCTAAGGTTAAATGGGTTAGGGGGAGCTTCCATCAGGGCAATGGTAGATTTAAATACCCAGGGCGTCAGTGTATGGCCATAGCTTTAGCAAGCTTAGCTAAACACACAGTCAGTAGTGTGTTCTCGTGGCGGCGTCGTGATTTGGATCATGTTCTCCATCTAGGCGATGACTTGTACGCGTTCTTGCGTGAGAACAACAGGATCAGTGGGACCTCTGAGTTCTTGTGTGTTCCTGAGTTGCCAGGACAACATGTTTTTGACGGGCAGCAGTTTACCTTTGATTATGGTAGTGACTATGTTAGTGGTGTGGTCAATGTAGTTGATGGAGAACTGGTTGAGGCTGGTTGTTACACCTCTCTCCTAAATGGATTGGAGAGGATGCTTGATAACTATAGCACGTGCTTACTGACCCTGGGTGGTAATACATGCGCGGTTATTAATCAGAACGGTAGATATGCTCTTGTTGATTCACACGCACGCAGCGCTGCTGGATTGGTAGGTGTTCATGGTAGAAGTATAATTGCTTATTTTACTTGTGTTAGAGACCTGCATGAGTATGTATGCAATCTGGCTGCATCACTCAATGCAAGTCATGAAGCTTTTGAGATCGCTGGTGTGCGTGTGTTTCATGTAGTGTTTGATGATGCTCCTGCTGATGCTGCAGATGTAGCAGTTGTTAGTGATGATGCTACTCCAGATGAGGTCCTGTCTGTTATTGTTAGTGGGGAGGCTCCTGCAGCTGATGCAGATGTTGTGTTTGTTAGTGATGAGATGTGCAAACAGCTGCAGTTTGATCCCCTTAGTAAGGAGGTTGCCCAGTTAGTTTGTAAACGGGTAAATGTAGAGTTTGAGAAGGTTGATGAGGTAGTGTCTGTAGGAGTAGGTTTGTTAGGGTCTCCTTGTAAGAAGGAGAACATAGTGGCTGATGGGAACTGTTTCTTTAGGGCAGTGTCTCTAGCTGTGAGTGGAACACAGAAGAGTCATAGGAAGATTAGACTCGCTGTTGTTAAACATCTAGAGAAGAATGCGTCACAATACAATAGCATTTTGAGAAGTGAGTATTCTTCAGTGGCAGATTATGTTAGGGAGTCAAAGATGAGCTATGTTGGCAGCTGGGCAACAGAGGTGGAGATTCAGGCAGCAGCAGATTGTTTAGGAGTAGATATTTTTACATTCTGTGATGGTAGATGGCTAGAATATAGCTGTAAGTTTAATGGTTTGTCTAGACAGGGGATTTATTTGGAAAATAGTAATGGTAACCATTATGAAACAGTTGTTTGTGTTTATGAGCCTCAGCTGCAGAGGTGTCATGGTTTGTGTAATGAGAGTAGTTTGGATTGTAAAGTTTATGATATTAGACGTCGTAGTGTAGACAGTTGTTCTTTGGAGAGTCCAACGTGTAAGAGAGTCAAAATAGTAGATTGTGCAGGTGTGAATACTAAGAGTTGTTTTTCCAAGTATTTGAAAAGTAAGATGAAATCACAAATGAAAATGAAATATCAGGGTAGTGTGCTGAATAGGGAGAAGAAAAATGAAATGCGCAATAAGAAATACCGTCAGGATGTGTTGCTGAGGGAGACACAAAAAGCAAAGAGTGTAGGGAAGTATAAGGATAATTTGTTGCATAGAGAGGCAGTTAAAGCAAAGAGTGTAGGGAAGTATAAGGATAATTTGTTGCATCGAGAGAGCATTAAAGCAAAGAGTGTAGGGAAGTATAGGGATAATGTGTTGCATAGAGAGGCAGTTAAAGCAAAGAGTGTTGGAAAGTATAGGGAAAATGTGGTTCATAGGCAGAGAGTGAAGGAAATGAGTCAAAGAAAGTATCATGGGGACTCTGAGCATAGAATTCGCGTTGTAGAAGGTAATAAGTTGAAGATGGGAGACATAAAAGAGAAACGGAAGCAGTTTGATTTTGTGATGGACCAGTTTTTGGATAAGGTTAAAGATGGTCCAGATTTTGTGTGTTCAGTTTGTCATAGGTTGTTGTTTAGACGGCAGGTTGTAAATTGTAGGAAAGAGAATTACAGCAAGAATAAGGCATTAGCTTCACTAGCAGATAAGTGTATTAGTGAGGACTATTTACACAAGTGTAGTAAGGACTGTGTAGTGCCGTGTCAGTGGTTAGATTCAGCTAGAGGTCAGTTGTGGATTTGTCACACGTGTCATAGTAAACTTAATAATGGTGTACTGCCACCTGAGAGTACAGTTAATAATTTGAAACTTGATCCTATTCCACCGGAGTTGGCGTGTTTGAATAGTTTAGAGCAGCATTTAATTGCGTTACACATACCGTTTATGAAGATGTTGGCTCTGCCTAAGGGAGGTCAGAATGGAGTGCATGGTCCAGTGACATGTGTTCCTGCCAACATAGTGGAGACCAGTAATTTGTTGCCGCGCTCCAATATGGAGGGGTCTTTGTTACTTGTTAAGTTGAAGCGTAAGTTGACGTATAAAGGTCATTATGAGTATCAGTTTGTGGATACTATGCGCGTTAGGAAGGCGTTGCAGTTTTTAAAGGATACAAACGTGTATTATAAAGACGTTGATTTTAATGAGGAGTGGCTAAATGCATTTCTTAGGGAAGAAGATGAGGCAGTTGTTGAACCGGAGGTTAGTGTTAATGCAGAAACTGGGGAAGATGAAGATGTTTCAGATGAGCTTTTACATGATAGGCAGCAGCATTGTATGTTTCAGGACACGTGTTTTATGCCTGTTGACATAGGTCAGGAAACATTAGATCAATATTATGAGGGTGTGTTGAATGTTGCGCCTGCAGAAGGTAACAATCCTGTTAAGTTACTTTCTGATCAGGAAAATGAAGCTAAATGTTTCCCAGTGTTGTTTCCTCTAGGTGGTAAGACATATCATGACAGTAGGTCTAGTCGTTTAACGTTGTCTCGGTATTTGAATAACAGGATTTTGCATGCTGACGGTAGGTTTTCTAGAAATGTAGAGTATATATTTTTCGGTCAGTACATGTCTGAGGTTCAGCAGGTTGTGTCGAACGTGTCAATCGCCCTGCGGAAAGGTAAGGGGCGTCCTTCTAAGAAGGTAGGTGGTCAAAGTGTGAGGGACTTAATAAATGATGAAGAGTCCATGAAAAAGTTGTTGGAGTTTGATGACGGGTATCGTTTTCTGAAGCCGATCCGAGGTACCCCGGCTTTTTGGCAGGAAGCCCAGCGTGGGTTAGTTGCGTCGGTCCGTCAGCTTGGTCTGCCTACTTGGTTTTGTTCATTTTCTTCTGCAGATTTGAGATGGACTAATTTACTAGGTAGCATTTTGAAGCAGGAAGGTAGGACTCAGACTGCAGAAGATTTAGAGTGGGCAGACAAGTGTGAGTTACTGCGTCGTAATCCGGTCACTGCAGCGAGAATGTTTGATTATCGCTGGCATGTGTTTTTGAGGGAGGTCCTTATGTCCCCCTCCAATCCAATCGGTAAAATTGTCGATTTCTTTTATAGGGTAGAATTTCAGCAGCGCGGTTCACCACATGTACATTGCTTGTTTTGGATCGAAAACGCACCTAAAATTGATGAAAACACAGACGAAGAAGTAGTCGAATTTATTGATAAATATGTGACATGCGAGTTACCGGCACAAGATGAGACATTATTGGACATTGTCACATCTGTACAGCAACACTCAAAGCGACATTCTAAAACTTGTAAAAAGAAAAACACGGCTTGTCGTTTCAATTTTCCAAAAGTGCCATCCACTCGTACATTCATTTCTCGTAGTCCATCAGCGGAAGAAGCCAAAAATAAATGTAAGTGCGAGGAATCCGCAGCGTGTACATGTGGTAAACGAAACATGAAAAAACCAGATCTCATGAAACGTGATTACGCAGAAGATATAGTAGGACGTATCAAGGCAGCTGTGTTAAAGGAGGAAAATAGTAACCTCACTGTTGAGGAGTTGTGGCAGCGTTTAGGGATTAGTCAAGCTACGTTTGAGGCTGCATATAAACGTATTGCCAAAAAGACAACGGTAGTCTTGAAGAGGCAGGTTAATGAAGTCTGGATTAATCAGTATAGTAAGCCGCTGTTGAAATGTTGGAATGCCAATTTAGATGTCCAATTTGTAGTAGACGCGTACGCTTGTATAGTTTATATTATTTCTTATATCTCTAAGGCAGAGAGAGACATAGGATTGTTGCTAGGGAACGCCCAGAGGGAAGCGTCAAAGGACGGGAACGTTAGTGCCAAAGAGGCTTTGAAAAGTTTAGGTAGTGTTTATCTGCACAATAGAGATGTGAGTGCTCAGGAAGCTGTGTATAGGTTAAGTGGCATGCATCTGAAGGAGTTCTCTAGGAAGGTTGTATTTATACCTACAGGAGACAATATAGTTAAGATGAGTCTTCCTATAAGTATATTGAGGGAAAAGGCAGAGTCTTCAGATTGTAATGTAGATGACATCTGGATGACTAGTATAATTGATAGGTATAAGAATAGGCCTAGCGATAGTACATTTAATGATATGTGTATAGCCACATTTGCGTCGGAGTATCGTGTCTTAGCTAGAAATGAGAAATGCAAAGATAAGATTCAATTAAAAAATGATTGCGGATTTGTCGCTAAAAGAACAAATACTGAACCTGCAGTAATTAGATATGCGCGCTTTTCGGAGACTAAAACTCCAGAATTATTTTATCAGAGTATCCTGCAGTTGTTCTTGCCGTATCGTTCTGATAAGCAATTAAAGCCGAAGAAATTTGAAACATACGGACAGTTTTATAAGGATGCGCGTGTTAGGTTTAGTGATAGGACGATGCATTCGGTGAAGGATGTCGTAGATCTAAATAGAGGCAAATTTGAGATTAATGCCGACGAGTTGGACGAGATCCTGGAAAATATAGCAATAGATGGTGTAGCAGAAGATGCCTGGGGTGAATTGTGCCCAGAGCAGGAAGTAGAGAGGTTAGAGTGTAAGCAGGAAGAGGAAGAGAGAAAGAAAGGGCAGGTATTAGATGGTGATGATGATGTTGATAATGAAAACGTCCCAGACTTAGCGGTGTGTAGGGAACAGGTGGTTCATATAGAAAAGAGGAGTAATATTATGTGTAGGACTGATGGCTTGGCTCTTATTAGGTCTTTAAATGAGACTCAGCAGTGTGTTTTCTATCAGGTGAGGCAGTGGTGTTTAGATAGGGTTAGAGGGAAGAAGCCACATCCCTTTCATGTTTTTATTACAGGTGGTGCAGGGACAGGAAAGAGCCATTTAATTAAAGCCATTCAGTATGAGGCTATGAGGTTGTTGTCAACAGTCTGTCGTGAACCTGACAATATTTGTGTCTTGCTAACAGCTCCTACGGGGATTGCTGCTTACAATTTACATGGAACAACCATTCATCACACATTTAGCATTGGCAAAGATGTTCGCCTTCCCTACGTACCTTTGGGTGAGGAAAAGGTGAACTCTTTGCGTGCTAAATATAGTGATCTTCAAATTTTGATTATAGATGAAATATCGATGGTTGATCACAGACTGTTGACGTATGTTCATAGTAGGTTGAGACAGATTAAACAGACTGGTGATTTGGCTCCGTTTGGGAACGTGTGTGTCATCGCTGTAGGAGATTTTTTCCAGTTGCCTCCAGTTAGAGGGAAACCTCTTTATGAAGAGGAACTTGGAGTCAACCTGTGGTCGAGCCTTTTTAAGGTTGTCGAGTTGACAGAAGTAGTTAGGCAAAAAGATAGTGAGTTTGCGTCGCTGTTAAATCGGGTTAGAACTCGTTCAAAAGGGACGGCAATGTTGAATAGCGACATTGAAATATTAAAGCGTTGTGAAACCGGTGAAGTCAGCTCAGCTTTACACATTTTTCCGACGAATAGACAAGTAAATGAGCACAATGATGAAGAACTGTTGAAGACATGTCCTGAGTATGAGGAAATAGAGGCTCAGGACTATGTCAATGATAAAAAAACAGGTGAGTTAGTGTTGAAGAGTGGCCATCACACAAAGACATATAACACGTGTTTAGCCCAAGTGTTGTCATTAGGTAAGGGTGCACGTGTTATGTTGTGTAAAAATGTGGATGTGTCAGATGGTCTAGTTAATGGTGTGTGTGGCTTTGTGACGGACATAGTTCATTTAGACAAGAAAAAGTTTCCTCACAGAGTGTTTGTTAAATTTGATGATGATCATGTTGGTGCTCAGAGGAGGAAACAGTGTGCAGGTAGTTTGTCAGTTGTAGCGGGTTCCATCGGTATTGAAGCAGAGGAAGAGAGGGTAACTAAAAAAGGTGGCATGCGTCGTCAGTTTCCACTTAGACTTGCGTGGGCGTGTACTGTACATAAGGTACAGGGTATAACTGTAGATAGTGCTGTGGTGTGTCTCAAGAAGGTGTTTTCTGCAGGTCAGGCGTATGTAGCCTTAAGTCGTGTTAGAAGTTTGTCAGGGTTGGTGATTCAAGACTTTGATGATAAGGCCATTTATTGTAAAGACAACATTAAGGATGCTATGCAGAGTATGCCCCAATATTTGATAGGAAATAACATTAGGCACAAATTGGATACAAATACATTCAATGTTTTTTTGATGAATGTACAAAATCTAAGTAAACATGTATCAGATTTGGCTTCATGTACACAGCATTTACAGCTTAACTGTATTGCTGTGACAGAAACATGGCTACCTGCTGCATCTACAGAAGCAGTAAACATCGAGGGCTTCACTTTTCACAGTAGTCCTCGAAGTTTATCTTATAACAGTGAACATCCAGCACTGATTGCACTGCAAGGACAACAACATGGTGGTGTTGGCTTGTACAGTGCACACAATTTGGCCTCTAATATTATCCAAATGCCACCATTCAATTTAGAATGTATAGTTTATAATTGGCTAGAATATAATCTATTAGTAGCAGTTATTTATCGGCCACCGTCATATCCCATGGCTCTGTTTAAAGAACACTTAGGGAAATTACTAGATTGGCTACATCCTAAAAGTAACAATATTGCAGTCATGGGAGATTTTAATGACGATCTCTTGAAATCATCAAGTGTCTGCAAACTTCTAACAGACAAAGGGTTTGGTCAGTTAGTAACACAGGTGACAACAGAGCAAGGGACTTTGATAGATCATGTTTATGTTAATACATCAGATTATGAAGTTGAGTGTGAGGTTGTGCCTGCATATTTTAGTGATCATGAGGCAATTGTTTGCAGTTTTAAATGTAGAGATGTCTAAATAGGAAGAGTTGTGGTGTTTAGGTAAGTGTTTCAGGTAGAATGGATTGCGCGTTAGTTGATCATGTCTATCTAGGAATATTTTATAATCATGAGGCAGTTGTTGATGCTAATAATAATGTAGTTGTAGATGTCAGTCTTGTGGTCAGCTGTATGCTTTAATGTATACAACATGGGTCAAAAAGTGATATTTATTTTGATGAATAATTTAAATCATTGTCAGAAATCATGAATTGTATAGATTTTTTTTCAAATGTAGTCAAGAAAACACTCAACTATCTATTGTGTAATATGAAATGACCCATGGTGTGCATTAGAGGATGTTTGCATGGCTTTATCTATGTTGTATGTGATGTTGTGTTTTGTTATTTGTTTGTTATTTATTATATTATTATTTATTATGTTGTAAATTAAAAAATAGGTTTTCTTTTTCCTACATTACAACAGCATTTAGAACATGTATTGATAAATATTTGGCTCATTGAACCATTTATTGAAAACCACTATTTGCATAGTTTTCTATATTTGTTGAACAAAGAAATTGTAGTTGTCATTTTGACATATAATAAAATGCTGTTGCTAATGTAGGTTTTGCTTTACCTACCATGTTCAGACTAAAAGCAAAAGGCACTGGTAATGGTACTCCTGGTTTATACTGGGATGGGGTTCGATTCCCTGCGGTGCCCTGCTGATTGGTTTGGTGTTGACATGAAAGGTTCAGTTCATTGTCTCCAACAACTGTCATTAACTTCCATAACGCTGTCAAAACTCAATCTGTCTCCTGTAGTTGTGCTTTCTCATCTGTCTCCTCTCTTGTCCTGTCACTTTCTGCAGAAGGAGTGGAGATGGGTGTTCAGGAGTCAGCCCACCAGCTGTCATCAATTATGATTAGTTGTGTATCACAAGATCATAGACTCTGTTGATACAGTCATGCCTTCCAGTTCTTGTTGACTATTTCATTGTTCTGTCAGTAATGCACCTTTCTGAATATCTGCTTCTTCATGTTTGCATGTCTCCCAGTTACCTTCCTGCAATAAAACTATTTTAAAACCAGTTACAATCTCCTGCCTCACTTTTCTGCACTAGCCCCTAAATATCCAGTCCAAGAGACTTTTTTGTGTCTGTACATGATACATATGTGTACTGAATTTCGTTTGTCTAACCCTAACCCTATGTCAACCTGAGTGGAGGGGCTCAATTTAAAAAAATATTTCTAGGGGGTGCTATGGAGCTGACACAGTATTGATGCATATATGTGTTCAGGGCAGGACCCTCTACATGCGTGATTAATTTGGTGTAGATCAGACGATGTCTGTAGGAGTTATAAGGACTTCCTGTTTAATGGCGAAGGATCGAATGGCGAAGGAAATTGTCGGCGCCGCCACGGCCAATCCGGATCCCTAATCAGAAAGTTTTTGATAACTTTTCATCTCCAATGTCTCAAGATGTTTCTGAGTGAATTTGAAGTCGGTCGGATTAAATCCCTAGGACAAGTTCGTTAAAGTATGAGGAGTGGAAATCGCCAAAATGGCGCCAAAAACTCAGATTTGATACAAAATGGCCGACTTCCTGTAGGAGTGAGGGTAAGGGTCCAAGAGACTTTTTTGTACCTCTTTACATGATACATGTATATACCAAGTTTTGTTCATCTATGTCAATCTGGAGGGAGGGGCTCAATTTCCTTAATATTGTATGGGGTGCAGTACCCCCATTTGGCCAGCAGTTCCTGTTTAATGGCGAAACGTCAAAATTCCTCACATCGCCACGAAGAAACTAAATCCCTAATCAGAAAGTTTTTGATAACTTTTCATCTCCAATGTCTCAAGATGTTTCTGAGTGAATTTGAAATCGGTCGGATTAAATCCCTAGGACAAGTTCGTTAAAGTATGAGGAGTGGAAATCGCCAAAATGGCGCCAAAAACGCAGATTTGATACAAAATGGCCGACTTCCTGTAGGAGTGAGGGTAAGGGTCCAAGAGACTTTTTTGTACCTCTTTACATGATACATATATATACCAAGTTTTGTTCATCTATGTCAATCTGGAGGGAGGGGCTCAATTTCCTTAATATTGTATGGGGTGCAGTACCCCCATTTGGCCAGCAGTTCCTGTTTAATGGCGAAACGTCAAAATTCCTCACATCGCCACGAAGAAACTAAATCCCTAATCAGAAAGTTTTTGATAACTTTTCATCTCCAATGTCTCAAGATGTTTCTGAGTGAATTTGAAGTCGGTCGGATTAAATCCCTAGGACAAGTTCGTGAAAGTGCGAGGCTTGAAAAACACTGAAATGGCGGCAAAAACGCAGATTCGATACAAAATGGCCGACTTCCTGTTGGAGAGAGGTTATGGGTCCAAGAGACTTTTTGGTGCGTCTTTACACGATACATAAGTGTACCGAATTTCGTTCATCTACGTCACTCTGGAGGGAGGGGCTAATTTTTTTAATTATCTAGGGGGCGCTATTGAGCCATTTTGCCTTGTGAGCATATGGGTCCAAGAGACTTTTTTGTGTGTCTTTACACAATACATATTTGTACCGAATATCGTTTGTCTACGACAATCTCAGTGGTGGGGCTCGCTTTTTTTAATTTTCTAGGGGGCGCTATTGAGCCATTTTTTCTCGCCCATTTTCGTGATCCTTAAAATATCAAATTTTTCGCCGGGTCGAACATGATTGCAAATTTTGGTGACTTTTCGGGCACGTTTAGGTTGTCAAAAACGCGTTCGTTTTGTGAGACGAATAATAATAATAATTAAAGCTGCAAGCAGCGATGATCGGGCCCAAGCTCCCCCGCCCCGCCACTACTGAGCGAGACTTGCCGCAACGCATCTTCAAGGTCTTGAGATGACACAGAGTCAAAATGAAGTCGGTCGGATTAGGAGGAATTCACGTGGTGTGAAAATTGTATCAAACTGTGCCAAAATCGAAAATTCAATTCAAAATGGCCGACTTCCTGTTGGAGTGAGGGTATGGGTCCAAGAGACTTTTTTGAGAGTCTTTATATGATACATATATATACCAAGGTTTGTTCGTCTATATCAATCTGGAGGGAGGGGCTCAATTTCCTTAATCTTCTATGGGGTGCAGTACCCCCATTTGGCCAGCAGTTCCTGTTTAATGGCGAAACATCAAAATTCCTCACATCGCCACGAAGCAACCAAATCCCTAATCAGAAAGTTTTTGATAACTTTTCATCTCCAATGTCTCAAGATGTTTCTGAGTGAATTTGAAGTCGGTCGGATTAAATCTCTAGGACGAGTTCGTTAAAGTACGAGGCATCAAAAACGCCAAAATCACACATATTTTTCAAAATGGCCGACTTCCTGTTGGAGTGACATCATGGGTCCAAGAGACTTTTTGGTGTGTCTTTACAAGATACATATGTGTACCGAATTTCGTTTGTCTATGTCAATCTGACTTGAGGGGCTCAATTATTTTTTCAATTTTCAAGGGGGCGCTATTGTATCCAGTAGGTGGCGCTATGGAGCTGACACAGTATTGATGCATATATGTGTTCAGGGAGGGACCCTCTACATGTGTGATTAATTTGGTGTAGATCGGACGATGTCTGTAGGAGTTATAAGGACTTCCTGTTTAATGGCGAAGGATCGAATGGCGAAGGAAATTGTCGGCGCCGCCACGGCCAAACCGGATCCCTAATCAGAAAGTTTTTGATAACTTTTCATCTCCAATGTCTCAAGATGTTTCTGAGTGAATTTGAAGTCGGTCGGATTAAATCTCTAGGACAAGTTCGTTAAAGTACAATGCGTGGAAAACGCCAAAATCACACATATTTTTCAAAATGGCCGACTTCCTGTTGGAGTGACGTCATGGGCCCCGTAGACTTTTTTGTGCGTCTTTAGATGATTCATCAGTGTACCAAATTTTGTTCATCTACGTCAATCTGGAGGGAGGGGCTCAATTTCCTTAATCTTCTACGGGGTGCAGTACCCCCATTTGGCCAGCTGTTCCTGTTTAATGGCGAAACGTCAAAATTCCTCACATCGCCACGAAGCAACCAAATCCCTAATCAGAAAGTTTTTGATAACTTTTCATCTCCAATGTCTCAAGATGTTTCTGAGTGAATTTGAAGTCGGTCGGATTAAATCTCTAGGACAAGTTCGTTAAAGTACATGGCGTGGAAAACGCCAAAATCGCACATATTTTTCAAAATGGCCGACTTCCTGTTGGAGTGACGTCATGGGTCCAAGAGACTTTTTGGTGCGTCTTTACAAGATACATATGTGTACCAAATTTCGTTTGTCTATGTCAATCTGACTTGAAGGGCTCAATTTTTTTTCAATTTTCAACAGGGCACTTTTGTATCCAGTAGGTGGCGCTATGGAGCTGACACAGTATTGATGCATATACGTGTTCAGGGAGGGACCCTCTACACGCGTGATTAATTTGGTGTAGATCGGACGATGTCTGTAGGAGTTATAAGGACTTCCTGTTTAATGGTGAAGGATCGAATGGCGAAGGAAATTGTCGGCGCCGCCACGGCTAAACCGGATCCCTAATCAGAAAGTTTTTGATAACTTTTCATCTCCAATGTCTCAAGATGTTTCTGAGTGAATTTGAAGTCGGTAAGATTAAATCCCTAGGACAAGTTCGTTAAAGTACGAGGTGTGGAAAACGCCAAAATCGCACATATTTTTCAAAATGGCCGACTTCCTGTTGGAGTGACGTCATGGGCCCCACAGACTTTTTGGTGCGTCTGGACATGATACATATATATACCAAGTTTCGTTCATGTACGTCAATCTCTCACATTTTTATATTCAATAGGGGGCGCTATTGAGCCATTTTGCGACGGCCATTTTCGTGGACCTTAAAATATCAAATTTTTCGCCGGGTCTGATGTGCGTGCAAATTTTGGTGACTTTTGGGGCACGATTAGGCTGTCAAAAACGCGTTCGTTTAGGCAGAACGATAATAATCGCACGAAATACAATAGGGCCTTCGCACTGTATAGTGCTTGGGCCCTAATAATTTCTACAGATACAATAGGGCCTTCGCACTGTTGAGTGCTTGGGCCCTAATTAAAACTGCAAGCAGTGATGAACGGGCCCTCGCGCCCCCACGTATGTCGGGCTGTGTCTCGGTCGGAGAATGTAGCATCACCAAGGTCTTATGTCTCAGCTGAGTTAATTTCAGGTATAAATACTTAAGATTATAGGAGTAATTAGTCAACGAATGAAGCAAGTGACTTACTGTTGCCAGTAGGTGGCGCTATGACTGTCACTAAATATGAGACTGTACATGTGTTCAGACCAGGACGCTGAACAAGCATATTAAATTTGGAAAAGCTCAGACCATGTGGAGTCAAGTAATGAGGTTTTGAAATTTCATGGCGAAGCATCGAAATTCGCCGCTTCACCACGGCAACCAGGAATAGCGGGGGAAAAAGCTTTTGATAACTTTTCATCTCCAATGTCTCAAGATGATTCTGTGTGAATTTGAAGTTGATGGGATGAAATCCCTAGGACTAGTTCGTTCAAATATGAGGCCTGGAAATGACCAAAAAACTCAGCAAAATATAGCATTTTTCCCAAGATGGCGGACTTCCTGTTGGACTTAGGGTATGGGTCCAAATGGCGTTTTTGTGCGTCTGGAGATGATACATAAACCTACCGAGTTTCATTCTTCTATGTCAATCGGGAAGGCTGAGGTTCAATTTTGAAATAATCAAGGGGGCGCTATTGAGCCATTTAGCCACGCCCATCCCATTGAAGTATATAGGATGTTGAATGAACCCACTCCAGACGTGTGTGTTGAGTTTCATTACCGTGGACGCATCCTTTGCCCCTGAAAACTGTAATCGTATTTTCATGGCGTTGAATGTGTTGTCATGGCAACGGTATTTGATGATGGGTCATGAGTTGCAGAATGTAGCATCACCAAGGTCTTATTTGTCAGTTGACTCAAATTCAGGTGTAAATACTTAAGATAATGGGAGTAATTAGTGAAAGACTGAAGCAAGTGACTTCCTGTTGCCAGTAGGTGGCGCTATGACTGTCACTAAATATGAGACTGTACATGTGTTCAGACTGGGACACTGAACAAGCATATTAAATTTGGAAAAGCTCAGACCATGTGGAGTCAAGTTATGAGAGTTTGAAATTTCATGGCGAAGCATCGAAATTCGCCGCGTCACCACGGCAACCAGGAATGACGGGAAAAAAAGCTTTTGATAACTTTTCATCTCCAATGTCTCAAGATGACTCTCTGTGAATTTGAAGTGGATGGGATGAAAACTGTAGGACGAGTTCGTTAAAGTACGAGGAGTGGAAAACGCCAAAATCGCACATATTTTTCAAAATGGCCGACTTCCTGTTGGAGTGACGTCATGGGCCCCACTGACTTTTTTGTGCGTCTGGACATGATACATATATATACCAAATTTCGTTCATGTACGTCAATCTCTCACATTTTTATATTCAATAGGGGGCGCTATTGAGCCATTTTGCCACGCCCATTTCTGCAAACCATAAAATATCAAAATTTTCGCCGGGTCTGGCTTGCGTGCAAACTTTGGTGACTTTTCGAGCACGTTCAGGGGGGCAAAAAGCCTGTTGTTTTGGGAGAAGAAGAAGAATAATAATCATGGCAAAAACAATAGGGCTTCGCGCTGGTCAGCGCTCGGGCCCTAATTAAAACTGCAAGCAGTGATGAACGGGCCCTCGCGCCCCCATGCACCGCCTCGTACGTGCATGCCGGTGCGTGCTGCAGTCACACGGCAGACACAGCGGGCACGTAGACGTCGTGGCACACGGGCTTGTAATGAATGTTGTGTGATGGGGCTAAGTCACATTGCATGTGTCCACTAGGTGGCGCTAGAGATGACCCGCCAATGACATGTCATGTTGCAGTGTGTGATGTGGAGAACACATCCTGTAAATTTCATGTAAATCGGATGATGTTTGTCATATGTGGCTGACTTCCTGTGTCCAGTAGGTGGCGCTGTGTATTTGACGCAGTATTGATGCATAGATGTGTTCAGGGCGGGACCCTCTACATGTGTGATGAATTTGGTGTAGACGGGACAATGTCTGTAGGAGTTATAAGGACTTCCTGCTTCATGGCGAAGCATCGAAATTGTTTGCACAGCCACGCCCAACAGGAAGAAGTCATAAAAAAGCTTTTGATAACTTGTCATCTCCAATGTCTCAAGATGACTCTGTGTGAATTTGAAGTGGATGGGATGAAATCCCTACGACTAGTGCGTTCAAATATGAGGCCTGGAAATGACCAAAAAAATCACCAAAATATAGCATGTTTCCCAAGATGGCCGACTTCCTGTTGGACTTAGGGTATGGGTCCAAATGGCGTTTTTGTGCGTCTGGAGATGATACATAAACCTACTGAGTTTCATTCTTCTATGTCAATCGGGAAGGCTGAGGTTCAATTTTGAAATATTCAAGGGGGCGCTATTGAGCCGTTTAGCCACGCCCATCCCATTGAAGTATATAGGATGTTTAATGAACCCACTCCAGACGTGTGTGTTGAGTTTCGTTACCGTGGAGGCATCCTTTGCCCCTGAAAAGTGTAATCGTATGTCATGGCGTTGAATGCGTTGTCATGGCAACAGTATTTGATGATGGGTCACGACTTGCAGAATGTAGCATCACCAAGGTCTTATGTCTCAGCTGAGTCAATTTCAGGTGTAAATACGTAAGATTATGGGAGTAATTAGTGAAAGAATGAAGCAAGTGACTTCCTGTTGCCAGTAGGGGGCGCTATGACTGTCACTAAATATGAGACTGTACATGTGTTCAGACCGGGACACTGAACGAGCAAAGTAAATTTGGAAATGCTCAGACCATGTGGAGTCAAGTTATGAGGGTTTGAATTTTCATGGCGAAGGATCGAAATTCGCCGCGTCACCACGGCAACCAGGAATGACGAGGGAAAAAGCTTTTGATAACTTGTCATCTGCAATGTCTCAAGATGATCCTGTGTGAATTTGAAGGGGATGGGATGAAGATTATGGGAGTAATTAGTGAAAGAATGAAGCAAGTGACTTCCTGTTGCCAGTAGGGGGCGCTATGACTGTCACTAAATATGAGACTGTACATGTGTTCAGACCAGGACCCTGAACAGGCATCTGAAATTTGGTAAAGCTCAGACCATGTGGAGTCAAGTTATGAGGGTTTGAAATTTCATGGCGAAGGATCGAAATTCGCCGCGTCACCACGGCAACCAGGAATGACGGGGGAAAAAGCTTTTGATAATTTTGCATCTCCAATGTCTCAAGATGACTCTGTGTGAATTTGAAGTGGATGGGAAGAAAACTGTAGGAGTAGTGCGTTCAAATATGATGCCACAATTTGCATTAAAATCAATATTTTGATTAAAAATGGCCGACTTCCTGTTGGTGTTAGGTTATGTGTCCAAGAGACTTTTTGGTGCGTCTTGACATGATGAACATGTGTACCAAGTTTCGTTTCTCTATGTCAATCTGTCACGAGGGGCTCGCTTTTATTGATTTTGTAGGGGGCGCTAGAGAGCCATTTTGCCACGCCCATTTGTGCAAACCATAAAATGTCGAAATTTTCGCCGGGTCTGGCTTGCGTGCAAACTTTGGTGAGTATCGGGGCACGTTCAGGGGGGCAAAAAGGCCGTCGTTGTGAGAGAAGAAAAATAATAATAATAATTAAAACTGCAAGCAGTGATGAACGGGCCCTCGCGCCCCCACGCATGTCGGGCTGCGGCTCGGTCGGAGAATGTAGAATCACCAAGGTCTTATGGTTCAGCTGTGTCAATTTCAGGTGTAAATACTCATGATTATGGGAGTAATTAGTGAAAGAATGAAGCAAGTCACTTCCTGTTGCCAGTAGGTGGCGCTATGACTGTCACTAAATATGAGACTGTACATGTGTTCAGACCAGGACGCTGAATAAGCATATTAAATTTGGTAAAGCTCAGACCATGTGGAGTCAAGTTATGAGGGTTTGAAATTTCATGGCGAGACATTGAAATTCGCCGCGTCACCACGACAAGCAGGAATGACGGGCGAAAAAGCTTTTGATAACTTGTCATCTCCAATGTCTCAAGATGACTCTGTGTGAATTTGAAGTGGATGGGATGAAATCTCTAGGACTAGTTCGTTCAAATATGATGCCACAATCGGCATGAAAATCAATACTTTGATTCAAAATGGCCGACTTCCTGTTGGAGTGACGTCATGGGCACCTAGACGTTTTTTGTGCGTCTTGACATGATGAACATGTGTACCAAGTTTTGTTTCTCTATGTAAATCTGTGGCGAGGGGATGGATGTTTTTCATTTCTCAAGGGGGCGCTACAGAGCCATTTTGCCTCGCCCATTTATGGAAACCATAAAATATCAAATTTTTCGCCAAGGCTGGCTTGCTTTGGTGAATTTGAAAAAGCTCAGACCATGTGGAGTCAGGTTATGAGGGTTTGAAATTTCATGGCGAGGCATCGAAATTCGCAGCGTCACCACGGCAACCAGGAATGACGGGCGTAAAAGCTTTTGATAACTTTTCATCTCCAATGTCTCAAGATGATTCTGTGTGAATTTGAAGTGGATGGGATGGAATCTCTAGGACTAGTTCGTTAAAATATGTGGCCTTGAAATCATCAAAAAATTGACCAAAATTGAGCATTTTTCCAAGATGGCCGACTTCCTGTTGGACTTGGGGTATGGGTTCAAATGGCGGTTTTGTGCGCCTGGAGATGATACATAAACCTACCGAGTTTCATTCTTCTATGTCAATCGGGAAGGCGGAGGTTCAATTTTGAAATATTCAAGGGGGCGCTATTGAGCCGTTTAGCCAAGCCCATCCCATTGAAGTATATAGGATGTTAAATGAACCCGCTCCAGACATGTGTGTTGAGTTTTGTTACCGTGGAGGCATCCTTTGCCCCTAAAAAATGTAATCGTATTATCATGGCGTTGAATGGGTTGTCATGGCAACGGTATTTGATGATGGGTCATGAGTTGCAGAATGTAGCATCACCAAGGTCTTATGTGTCAGCTGAGTCAATTTCAGGTGTATATATTTAAGATTATGGGAGTAATTAGTGAATGAATGAAGCAAGTCACTTCCTGTCGCCACTAGGTGGCGCTATGACTGTCACTAAATATGAGACTGTACATGTGTTCAGACCAGGACACTGAACAAGCATATTAAATTTGGGAAAGCTCAGACCATGTGGAGTCAAGTTATGAGGGTTTGAAATTTCATGGCGAAGCATCGAAATTCGCCACATCACCACGGCAACCAGGAATGACGGGGGGAAAAGCTTTTGATAACTTGTCATCTCCAATGTCTCAAGATGACCCTGTGTGAATTTGAAGTGGATGGGATGAAGATTATGGGAGTAATTAGTGAAAGAATGAAGCATGTGACTTCCTGTTGCCAGTAGGGGGCGCTATGACTGTCACTAAATATGAGACTGTACATGTGTTCAGAGCAGGACCCTGAACAGGCATCTGAAATTTGGAAAAGCTCAGACCATGTGGAGTCAAGTTATGAGGGTTTGAAATTTCATGGCGAAGGATCGAAATTCGCCGCGTCACCACGGCAACCAGGAATGACGGGGGAAAAAGCTTTTGATAACTTTTCATCTCCAATGTCTCAAGATGACTCTGTGTGAATTTGAAGTGGATGGGAAGAAAACTGTAGGAGTAGTGCGTTCAAATATGATGCCACAATTTGCATTAAAATCAATATTTAGATTCAAAATGGCCGACTTCCTGTTGGTGTTAGGGTATGTGTCCAAGAGACTTTTTGGTGCGTCTTGACATGATGAACATGTGTACCAAGTTTCGTTTCTCTATGTCAATCTGTCACGAGGGGCTCGCTTTTATTGATTTTGCAGGGGGCGCTAGAGAGCCATTTTGGCACGCCCATTTGTGCAAACCATAAAATATCGAAATTTTCGCCAGGTCTGGCTTGCGTGCAAACTTTGGTGACTTTCGGGGCACGTTCAGGGGGGCAAAAAGGCCGTCGTCGTGCAAGAAGAAAAAGAAGAATAATAATTAAAACTGCAAGCAGTGATGAACGGGCCCTCGCGCCCCCACGTATGTCGGGCTGTGTCTCGGTCGGAGAATGTAGCATCACCAAGGTCTTATGTCTCAGCTGAGTTAATTTCAGGTATAAATACTTATGATTATGGGAGTAATCAGTAAAAGACTGAAGCAAGTGACTTCCTGTTGCCAGTAGGTGGCGCTATGCCTGTCACTAAATATGAGACTGTACATGTGTTCAGAGCAGGACCCTGAACAAGCATCTGAAATTTGGAAAAGCTGAGACCATGTGGAATCAAGTTATGAGGTTTTGAAATTTCATGGCGAAGCATCGAAATTCGCCGCGTCACCACGGCAACCAGGAATGGCGGGGGAAAAAGCTTTTGATAACTTTTCATCTCCAATGTCTCAAGATGATTGTGTGTGAATTTGAAGTTGATGGGATGAAAACCCTAGGACTAGTTCGTTCAAATATGAGGCCTGGAAATGACCAAAAAACTCATCAAAATATAGCATTTTTCCCAAGATGGCCGACTTCCTGTTGGACTTAGGGTATGGGTCCAAATGGCGATTTTGTGCGTCTGGAGATGATACATAAACCTACCGAATTTCATTGTTCTATGTCAATCAGGAAGGCTGAGGTTCAATTTTTAAATATTCAAGGGGGCGCTGTTGAGCCGTTTAGCCACGCCCATCCCATTGAAGTATATAGGATGTTAAATGAACCCACTCCAGACATGTGTGTTGAGTTTCGTTACCGTGGAGGCATCCTTTGCCCCTGAAAACTGTAATCGTATTTTCATGGCGTTGAATGTGTTGTCATGGCAACAGTATTTGATTATGGGTCATGAGTTGCAGAATGTAGCATCACCAAGGTCTTATGTCTCAGCTGAGTCAATTTCAGGTGTAAATACTTAAGATTATGGGAGTAATTAATGTACAAATGACGCAAGTGACTTCCTGTTGCCAGTAGGTGGCGCTATGACTGTCACTAAATATGAGACTGTACATGTGTTCAGACCAGGACACTGAACAAGCATATTAAATTTGGAAAAGCTCAAGCCATTTGGAGTCAAGTTATGAGGGTTTGAAATTTCATGGCGAAGCATCGAAATTCGCCACGTCACCATGGCAACCAGGAATGATGGGCGAAAAAGCTTTTGATAACTTTTCATCTCCAATGTCTCAAGATGACTCTGTGTGAATTTGAAGTGGATGGGATGAAAATTCTAGGACTAGTTGGTTAAAGTACAAGGAGTGGAAAACGCCAAAATCGCACATATTTTTCAAAATGGCCGACTTCCTGTTGGAGTGACGTCATGGGCCCCAATGACTTTTTTGTGCGTCTGGACATGATACATTTATTTACCAAATTTCGTTCATGTACGTCAATGTCTCACATTTTTATATTCAATAGGGGGCGCTATTGAGCCATTTTGCCACGCCCATTTCTGCAAACCATAAAATATCAAAATTTTCGCCGGGTCTGGCTTGCGTGCAAACTTTGGTGACTTTTCGAGCACGTTTAGGGGGGCAAAAAGGCCATTGTTGTGGGAGAAGAAGAAGAATAATCATGGCAAAAACAATAGGGCTTCGCGCTGGTCAGCGCTCGGGCCCTAATAATCATGGCAAAAACAATAGGGCTTCGCGCTGGTCAGCGCTCGGGCCCTAATAATCAGGACAGATACAATAGGGCTTCGCGCTGGTCAGCGCTCGGGCCCTAATAATCCGGACAGATACAATAGGGCTTCGCGCTGGTCAGCGCTCGGGCCCTAATAATTAAAACTGCAAGCAGTGATGAACGGGCCCTCGCGCCCCCACGCACCGCGCCGTACGCGCATGCCGGTGCATGCAGCAGTCACACGGTAGACACAGCGGGCACGTAGGCGTCTTGGCACCCGGGCTCGTAATGAACGTTGTGTGATGGGGCTAAGTCACATTGCATGTGTCCACTAGGTGGCGCTAGAGATCACCCACCAATTATATGTCATGTTGCAGTGTGTGATGTGGAGAACACAGCCTGTAAATTTCATGTGTATATGAAGCAGTATTGATGGATAGATGTGTTCAGGGCGGGACCCTCTACATGTGTGATCAATTTGGTGTAGGTGGGACAATGTCTGTAGGAGTTATAAGGACTTCCTGCTTTATGGCGAAGCATCGAAATTGTTTGCACAGCCACGCCCAACAGGAAGAAGTCATAAAAAAGCTTTTGATAACTTGTCATCTCCAATGTCTCAAGATGATTGTGTGTGAATTTGAAGTGGATGGGATGAAATCCCTAGGACTAGTTTGTTTAAATATGAGGCCTGGAAATGACCAAAAAACTCAGCAAAATATAGCATTTTTCCCAAGATGGCCGACTTCCTGTTGGACTTAGGGTATGGGTCCAAATGGCGTTTTTGTGCGTCTGGAGATGATACATATACCTACCGAATTTCATTCTTCTACGTCAATCAGGAAGGCTGAGGTTCAATTTTGAAATATTCAAGGGGGCGCTATTGAGCCGTTTAGTCACGCCCATCCCATTGAAGTATATAGGATGTTAAATGAACCCACTCCAGACGTGTGTGTTGAGTTTCGTTACCGTGGAGGCATCCTTTGCCCCTGAAAACTGTAATCGTATTTTCATGGCGTTGAATGTGTTGTCATGGCAACGGTATTTGATGATGGGTCATGAGCTGCAAAATGTAGCATCACCAAGGTCTTATGTCTCAGCTGAGTCAATTTCAGCTGGAAATACTTAAGATTATGGGAGTAATTAATGAACAAATGACGCAAGTGACTTCCTGTCGCCACTAGGTGGCGCTATGACCGTCACTAAATATGAGACTGTACATGTGTTCAGACCAGGACGCTGAACAAGCATATTAAATTTGGAAAAGCTCAGACCATGTGGAGTCAAGTTATGAGGGTTTGAAATTTCATGGCGAAGGATCGAAATTCGCCGCGTCACCACGGCAACCAGGAATGACGGGGGAAAAAGCTTTTGATAACTTTTCATCTCCAATGTGTCAAGATGACTCTGTGTGAATTTGAAGTGGATGGGAAGAAAACTGTAGGAGTAGTGCGTTCAAATATGATGCCACAATTTGCATTAAAATCAATATTTAGATTCAAAATGGCCGACTTCCTGTTGGTGTTAGGGTATGTGTCCAAGAGACTTTTTGGTGCGTCTTGACATGATGAATATGTGTACCAAGTTTCGTTTCTCTATGTCAATCTGTCACGAGGGGCTCGCTTTTATTGATTTTGTAGGGGGCGCTAGAGAGCCATTTTGGCACGCCCATTTGTGCAAACCATAAAATATCAAATTTTTCGCCAGGTCTGGCTTGTATGCCAACTTTGGTGACTTTTAAGGCACGTTTAGGGGGGCAAAAAGGCCGTTACTTTGTCAGAAGAAAAATAAAGAGAATAATCATGGCAAAAACAATAGGGCTTCGCGCTGGTCAGCGCTCGGGCCCTAATTAAAACTGCAAGCAGTGATGAACGGGCCCTCGCGCCCCCACACATGTCGGGCTGCGGCTCAGTCGGAGAATGTAGCATCACCAAGGTCTTATGGTTCAGCTGTGTCAATTTCAGGTATAAATACTTAAGATTATGGGAGTAATCAGTAAAAGACTGAAGCAAGTGACTTCCTGTTGCCAGTAGGTGGCGCTATGACTGTCACTGAACATGAGACTGTACATGTGTTCAGACCAGGATGCTGAACAACCATCTGAAATTTGGAAAAGCTCAGACCATGTGGAGTCAAGTTATGAGGGTTTGAAATTTCATGGCGAAGCATCGAAATTCGCCGCGTCACCACGGCAAGCAGGAATGACGGGCGAAAAAGCTTTTGATAACTTTTCATCTCCAATGTCTCAAGATGACTCTGTGTGAATTTTAAGAGGATGGGATGAAATCCCTAGGACTAGTTAGTTCAAATATGAGACCTGGAAATGAACAAAACCAAAATGGAGCATTTTTCCCAAGATGGCCGACTTCCTGTTGGACTTAGGGTATGGGTCCAAATGGCGTTTTTGTGCGTCTGGAGATGATACATAAACCTACCGAATTTCATTCTTCTATGTCAATCGGGAAGGCTGAGGTTCAATTTTGAAATATTCAAGGGGGCGCTATTGAGCCATTTAGTCACGCCCATCCCATTGAAATATATAGGATGTTGAATGAACCCACTCCAGACGTGTGTGTTGAGTTTCGTTACCGTGGAGGCATGTTTTGCCTCTGAAAACTGTAATCGTATTTTCATGGCGTTGAATGCGTTGTCATGGCAACAGTATTTGATGATGGGTCACGAGTTGCAGAATGTGGCATCACCAAGGTCTTATGTCTCAGCTGAGTCAATTTCAGGTCGAAATACTTAACATTATGGGAGTAATTAATGTACAAATAACGCAAGTCACTTCCTGTCGCCACTAGGTGGCGCTATGACTGTCACTAAATATGAGACTGCACATGTGTTCAGACCGGGACGCTGAACAAGCATATTAAATTTGGAAAAGCTCAGACCATGTGGAGTCAAGTTATGAGGGTTTGAAATTTCATGGCGAAGCATCGAAATTCGCCGCGTCACCACGGCAACCAGGAATGACAGGGGAAAAAGCTTTTGATAACTTTTCATCTCCAATGTCTCAAGATGACTCTCTGTGAATTTGAAGTGGATGGGATGAAAACTGTAGGACGAGTTCGTTAAAGTACGAGGAGTGGAAAACGCCAAAATCGCACATATTTTTCAAAATGGCCGACTTCCTGTTGGAGTGACGTCATGGGCCCCAATGACTTTTTTGTGCGTCTGGACATGATACATATATATACCAAATTTCGTTCATGTACGTCAATCTCTCACATTTTTATATTCAATAGGGGGCGCTATTGAGCCATTTTGCCACACCCATTTCTGCAAACCATAAAATATCAAAATTTTCGCCGGGTCTGGCTTGCGTGCAAACTTTGGTGACTTTTCGAGCACGTTCAGGGGGGCAAAAAGCCCGTTGTTTTGGGAGAAGAAGAAGAATAATCATGGCAAAAACAATAGGGCTTCGCGCTGGTCAGCGCTCGGGCCCTAATAATAATCATGGCAAAAACAATAGGGCTTCGCGCTGGTCAGCGCTCGGGCCCTAATAATCATGGCAAAAACAATAGGGCTTCGCGCTGGTCAGCGCTCGGGCCCTAATAATAATAATCTTGACAGATACAATAGGGCTTCGCGCTGGTCAGCGCTCGGGCCCTAATAATCTTGACAGATACAATAGGGCTTCGCGCTGGTCAGCGCTCGGGCCCTAATAATCATGGCAAAAACAATAGGGCTTCGCGCTGGTCAGCGCTCGGGCCCTAATAATCTTGACGATTACAATAGGGCCTTCGCACTGTAGTGCTTGGGCCCTAATAATCATGGCAAAACCAATAGGGCTTCGCGCTGGTCAGCGCTCGGGCCCTAATAATAATTAAAACTGCAAGCAGTGATGAACGGGCCCTCGCGCCCCCACGCACCGCGCCGTACGCGCATGCCGGTGCGTGCTGCAGTCACACGGCAGACACAGCGGGCACGTAGGCGTCTTGGCACCCGGGCTCGTAATGAACGTTGTGTGATGGGGCTAAGTCACATTGCATGTGTCCACTAGGTGGCGCTAGAGATCACCCACCAATTACATGTCATGTTGCAGTGTGTGATGTGGAGAACACATCCTGTAAATTTCATGTAAATAGGATAATGTTTGTCATGTGAGGCTGACTTCCTGTGTCCAGTAGGTGGCGCTGTGTATTTGACACAGTATTGATGCATAGATGTGTTCAGGGCGGGACCCTCTACATGTGTAATCAATTTGGTGTAGACGGGACAATGTCTGTAGGAGTTATAAGGACTTCCTGCTTCATGGCGAAGCATCGAAATTGTCTGCACAGCCACGCCCAACAGGAATAAGTCATAAAAAAGCTTTTGATAACTTGTCATCTCCAATGTCTCAAGCTGACTCTGTGTGAATTTGAAGTGGATGGGATGAAATCTCTGGGAGTAGTTCGTTCAAATATGAGGCGTGGAAATGACCAAAACACTCACCAAAATTGAGCATTTTTCCCAAGATGGCCGACTTCCTGTTGGAGTGACGTCATGGTACCCACAGACTTTTTTGTGCGTCTTGACATGATGAACATGTGTACCAAGTTTCGTTTCTCTATGTCAATCTGTCGCGACGGGATCAATGTTATTAATTTTGCAGGTGGCGCTAGAGAGCCATTTTAGCACGCCCGCTTATGCAAACCATAAAATATCAAATTTTTCGCCGGGTCTGGCTTGCGTGGAAACTTTGGTGACTTTTAAGGCACGTTCAGGGGGGCAAAAAGCCCGTTGTTTTGGGAGAAAAATAAAAAGCGGAATAATAATTAAAACTGCAAGCAGTGATGAACGGGCCCTCGCGCCCCCATGCACCGCCTCGTACGCGCATGCCGGAGCGTGCTGCAGTCACACGGCAGACACAGCGGGCACGTAGACGTCTTGGCACCCGGGCTTGTAATGAATGTTGTGTGATGGGGCTAAGTCACATTGCATGTGTCCACTAGGTGGCGCTAGAGATGACCCGCCAATGACATGTCATGTTGCAGTGTGTGATGTGGAGAACACATCCTGTAAATTTCATGTAAATCGGATGATGTTTGTCAGGCTGACTTCCTGTGTCCAGTAGGTGGCGCTGTGTATATGAAGCAGTATTGATGCATAGATGTGTTCAGGGAGGGACCCTCTACATGTGTGATGAATTTGGTGTAGACGAGACAATGTCTGTAGGAGTTATAAGGACTTCCTGCTTCATGGCGAAGCATCGAAATAGTTTGCACAGCCACGCCCAACAGGAAGAAGTCATAAAAAAGCTTTTGATAACTTGTCATCTCCAATGTCTCAAGATGACTCTGTGTGAATTTGAAGTGGATGGGATGAAATCTCTAGGACTAGTGCGTTCAAATATGAGGCCTGGAAATGACCAAAAAAATCACCAAAATTGAGCATGTTTCCCAAGATGGCCGACTTCCTGTTGGTCTTAGGGTATGGGTCCAAATGGCGTTTTTGTGCGTCTGGAGATGATACATAAACCTACTGAGTTTCAATCTTCTATGTCAATCGGGAAGGCTGAGGTTCAATTTTGAAATATTCAAGGGGGCGCTATTGAGCCGTTTAGCCACGCCCATCCCATTGAAGTATATAGGATGTTAAATGAACCCACTCCAGACGTGTGTGTTGAGTTTCGTTACCGTGGAGGCATCCTTTGCCCCTGAAAACTGTAATCGTATTTTCATGGCGTTGAATGCGTTGTCATGGCAACGGTATTTGATGATGGGTCATGAGTTTCAGAATGTAGCATCACCAAGTTCTTATGTCTCAGCTGAGTAAATTTCAGGTGTAAATATTTAAGATTATGGGAGTAATCAGTGAAAGACTGAAGCAAGTGACTTCCTGTCGCCACTAGGTGGCGCTATGACTGTCAGTAAATATGAGACTGTACATGTGTTCAGACCAGGACGCTGAACAAGCATATTAAATTTGGAGAAGCTCCGACAATGTGGAGTCAAGTTATGAGGGTTTGAAATTTCATGGCGAAGGATCGAAATTCACCGCGTCACCACGGCAACCAGGAATGACGGGCCAAAAAGCTTTTGATAACTTTTCATCTCCAATGTCTCAAGATGACTCTGTGTGAATTTGAAGTGGATGGGATGAAAACTGTAGGACTAGTTTGTTAAAGTACGAGGAGTGGAAAACGCCAAAATCGCACATATTTTTCAAAATGGCCGACTTCCTGTTGGAGTGACGTCATGGGCCCCACTGACTTTTTTGTGCGTCTGGACATCATACATATATATACCAAATTTCGTTCATGTACGTCAATCTCTCACATTTTTATATTCAATAGGGGGCGCTATTGAGCCATTTTGCCACGCCCATTTCTGCAAACCATAAAATATCAAAATTTTCGCCGGGTCTGGCTTGCGTGCAAACTTTGGTGACTTTTCGAGCACGTTCAGGGGGGCAAAAAGCCCGTTGTTTTGGGAGAAGAAAAATAATAATCCGGACAGATACAATAGGGCTTCGCGCTGGTCAGCGCTCGGGCCCTAATAATCCGGGCAATTACAATAGGGCTTCGCGCTGGTCAGCGCTCGGGCCCTAATAATCATGGCAAAAACAATAGGGCTTCGCGCTGGTCAGCGCTCGGGCCCTAATAATCGGTACGATTACAATAGGGCCTTCGCACTGTAGTGCTTGGGCCCTAATTACCAAAAGTAAAAGTACTCAGTGCACAGAATGACCCATTTTGGAACAATGCTCATTACTTGTATTCCATTATTATTGGATAATTGGATTACTTTCAAGCAGTAGTATATAGGCTAAAGTATTATTAGGTACCTAGGTAAAGTACATTACAATACATGAGCTAATTAACTTGTGTCTGCCACTACTTACTGTTAACCTATCATTAAAAAGACAATGATTTAATCTATATGTAGTATGTACATGAGGATACCTTAAAGGTTTTTGATCATATGCCTGAAATAGATACCCTGGGTATGCTCTTTTTCCAGCGACTTCGCTCAGAAAGTTAGCATGGCCACCAAAACAAAATTTTCGCCTGAGATAGGGAGCCAATCACAGAACAGGGGGGCGGGCTCAAGGCGATGACGCCCGTAGAGCGACATCCAGCATGGCGGCCACGGAGGTACAGAGGCAGCAGTAGATTGTGTGCTAAATACATTGGAAGGCAAGTTCACTTTGAAAATAGACCAAAAACTTGCGCTACATGATTTTTCCTTCATAAACAGGATGTCTTTGCTTGAACTGCTCCCTACAGGCTCTGAAGACGTCATCATGTATCGTTGATATGATTGACTGTAAGTTTGTCCAGTAGCGTACAGAAGCATTTGATCGACATTTGTTGATCCCGCCTTAAATAGGAGGAAATGAACGGCTCGGGTCTAGCGTTAGCCAGACTATGAAATAGAGTCAATGTACTGCAATTAAGTTCAGTGTAATTATAGTGATAATTTCTCTCTCTTCTTCTTCTGTATTACTTGCCTTCAGATAAACACAACAGCAGTCAGTGTAATGAGTTGATGGTTCATCCAGTTGAAGAATGGTCTGCCTACTGTAGACTGATTCTAGGAAAAAGTGTACAATTATAACCGGATGCGTTACATGGTTTATATGATGACCTTGTGAATGCTTCATAAACTCTCAGTGCCCCCCCAAAAACCCAAATTTTAAGATTAGCAATAAAATGTTAGTAAGTGGCTCTAAAATTCTCTTGAGATGATCCTAGCCTGTAATGTAATCATGCATATCATACCTGTTGTATGTAGATCTATTCTCATCATCAGATAGAATTGGATATTTTGACTTTTTATTTGTTTGAATACAGTGTTGGCTTATCTATATTTTAGGCTTTGTTTTGTAAATATTGCATACATGTCTAAATATTCAGCAAATATCTACTTCAAGCCTCATCAAATATTGATGTAACAACAGTGCTGTTTCTGATGGCTCTTGGCACATGAGTGAATACAATTGATTCAGATTTTTGTGAAATTAGTTCCTCAATCTTGCCTCTTATTACAAACAAAGAGTTAGTGGAAATACTTAAACCTGGCCAGACCTGGAGTGTGATTTTTATCACTATATTTTATCACTAATATCTTGTCTTCGCTCCAATTTTCAAGTGGATTCTTTTACTTTCAGTGCAAAAACTCCATGGTTACAGGTAGTCTGGGTTTGTCAGAATAACATAAAGAGAGCATTAACTCCCCTGGGCAAGTTTTCTTTACACACTAAATTCTCATATATGTATCAATTTAGCAATGTACACTCCTGAGTATGTTAAATCATTATTTTCATTTCAGTTTATGTATTAGTGTTATGATCATCCATGGCCATGACCTGTAATAATCAGTCATTCTGTTATTTCTTTAGCCTTCACTGCTGCAGCAATGATATAGTTTCCCACAGGGAACACAAAGGTTTCATTAAATGAGACTCTCTTCTCTGTTAAACTGCTGACTGTCAGCAGGACTGTAAGCTGGGAAGGCTAACAATGTTTTTGGGATTAAGTGTGATAAATGGAGTCACTGCAGGATGAAAATGTATTGGTGGTTAGGTTGCTAATTCTAGGGTGCTGCAGACAATGATTATCTCTTATGTGAGACGTGGCTGATTGAAACAGGGCCTCGTGAGAAATAGTGTACTGTGTTGTTTGTACTCCACTTTACTACATTTCAGAGGGAAATATTGTACTTTCTATTCCACTACATTGATTTTGCAGCTTTAGTTACTTTCCAGATGAATAATATAACAAACCTTTAAAATACAACACATTGTTAAAGATGGAACCTGTGGATCCCAACCTTTTAGGCTTTTGACATCTTACAAAAAGAAGAGTTGTACATCAAGCTCATAATAGCCTACTTATGTACTATTACTGTAATACTTTAACTACGTCAAGCTCATAATGCTTATGTACTTTTACTGACTCTTGTAAATAATGTCACAATTATTTTTATTATATATTTTTTACTATTATTGTGCTTATTGTTCTTCGTTCTCATTATTTATTGTTCTTTATTATTTTTCTTATTGCTAGTTTTCTATTTTACCGTCCACCTGCTGCTGTAATAATGCAAATGTCCCCATTGTGGGACTAATAAAGGAATATCTTATCTTATCTTAATACTTAACTACATCAAGCTCATAATACTTATGTCATTTTACTGCAATACTTTAACTAAGTCAAGTTCATAATATCTATGTACTTTTACTGTGGTAGGATTTTGCATGCATGTAATGGAGTATTTTTATATTGGTGTATTGGTATTCTTACTAAGTAAAGGATCTGAGTATTTTGGGACCGGTGAGCCCTCCAATGCACTCAGTCTTGTTGAACACCTTTTGTGTGCAAGAGACTGCAATACTTTAACTACATCAAGCTCATAATATACTTTTACTACAGTTTGCTGCTAATACTGATTTACTTTTTTGGTTCAGCAGAATTTCTCATGCAGGACTTGTAAAGGAGTATATTTTTTTACATTGTAGAATTTCTGTGTTTTTCCTTTTTAATAAAGCATCTGAATAACTTCTTCCAGGACTAATTGTACCCCTGGTGGAGGTGCGAGGCGTGTGAATGTGTTCCAGTCGTCCCACCCAGGATTAGATAATCAGTCTGGGACCAAGCTGTGACCTCAGGCTGACGTGCCTCTCCGGCCCTGCCCATCCTGCGATGCACACAGCCGCTGACTGTCCTGCAGCCTCGCAGTGAGAAAACAATATTCCCCACAACACATTGAGGACTAGCAGCTCCACCAGCCCGCTTACCTCCAGCTACACATGCTTCCTATCGACAACAGACCCACAGCCTACCACCCTGGACAAGGTGAGTGTGTTTAATATGGATTTTAATTAGGTTTTTTTTTTTTTTTTGTGGATGAAAAAATGATGCCTCGGTCGGTCATAGCGGGGGAAAGACGCAGCCTCGGTACATTTAGATACATTCATTTCCACATTTAACCACATTGTCACCTTTTAAACAGATTGATATTTGTGTGTCATGTTTAATTTTAAATATGGTATTTAGAGGATTTGTGTTGCTGGCTTGGTTGGTGGTGGCGTTTTTTTTTTTTTTTTATCGCAGTGGCACAAAGGCATTGAAGCGCAGGGCTGTCTGACATATCTGCGGTGTTATGCGGGTTAACATTCAGCGCAGTCTGGATTAAAAAGACACAATTAGACAAAAATAGTCAGTTTATGTTCGTTTATTATACATTAAATGTTTTATATTGCTGACAAATCAGCGGCCTGCAGCCCTGTTATCATCGTATTGATCCACATCTCTACGAAAAGCCTTTATCAAGTTCAATACAATGATGGGAGGTGACTTCCGCCGAGGTCCTACAAAATAAAGGTAAAGGCAGCTTTTGGCTATAGTGCGTTTCATACACGGGGCAACTCAATGTGGTTTACATAGAAACAACATATTAATCAGTTAAAATAATAAAAACAAGACAGTCCAGTTATAATAAACAAAGAAAACTAAATATTTTAATAGAAAGAAAGAAAACAAAACAAAAGAAAACTAAAATAAGAGCATAAAATAGAGCATAACAGCCTGACAGTGATTTATCTTAAAATCTTAATTGTTTGGTTTACTAAAGGGACATTTCACCAGTTTTGATAGTAAATGTAGTTAATGGAAGCACTATATTTCTCAGTGTGTGCAGTATTGACTGAGATCAAGTGCCTACATGTACCAGGATGCATTGCGGTGACCATATCCCCTTGCATAGCTAATGCAGCCACAGCTTCAGCCTCTCTACGCTGCATTTCATACTCTGGCTTGAATAACTGAATATCTGAGTCAGCTAGAAACATTGTAAACTGGTTCCTTGTCCATAAGATCTACTGCACCTATATTTTGAGGATCCCATTTTCACTGTTGGAAATTTGGCTAGTTTGCAATAGAAGTAACGAGAACAAGGAAGTTTTATCTTTCGAGGGGCTTCCAAAGTACGCCACTTCAGTTCAGATTAGTTTATTGTCATTCATACATGTTAAATGTTACACAGGTCCAGCAGCGTATATAATAAATAACATTTAAACCTGGCTACGCAGAGGCAGAGACTAAAAATCCAATCCTGTATCTCTTCTTTACCCCTAACTATTGGCGCCACTGTTGCTAGGAGACCAACAGATTTTGTAGCTTCACCCCAGAGACACTGTGGAGGTAAACTGACCTCCTAATCTGAGAAGTTGACATTGGAAACTGTTTCACTTTCTAAAAAAGCTTGGCAGGTAATGGGTGAACCATCTGTCTATTATCCTCTTACCTTGTGAGGCAGCTGGGTTCGAGAGATCACCAGATCATGAGAGAATCCACACAGGACGCTCATCGGTCCGAACGACTGATAGTTCGGACACAAGCACAGAACTTGCAGCCTGACAAGATGGATCCTTGTGTGATGTTGTGATCATGTGAATCTAGCTGCTTCACAAGCTAAGAGACACTGAGGAGCATTTCTAAGACTATATACTTAATCCGAATAACTAGAGATAAGGTTCAAAAGGGGCGTAATTGTCTTTTAATGCTTTATTTCAATAAATAATACATACAGGAATCAATACAATAATCCAGAATAGTTAAAAGAGTGTATGGAAATTAAAATAATTATGAGTTTATTTATCAGTTATAGGACACAGAGTGACATGCAAATAAAACATGGCAACCAAACAAGTGAAATTTAGGGAAAATAAGTCGACCAACAACATAAACAGAAGGCATTCATATTTATATATTTCATTATATATCTGTTATGACATATACCTCAGGAAACACTTCAAAAAATTAAGCCTCATTTACAAGACACCCCTGAAATTATTGGTTCACTCCCAGCTTTTATTTTGATAGCAGACCGGTTGTACTTCCTGTTGTATCCTGCTTGGTTTCATGCTGTTGGTGTCTTTGAGGTCCATTACATGCAACACTGTGGGAATGCAGATTAGTCTACTGGCCTACACACAGCTTTATAATGCCATGCACTAAGCAGTATGTTTATGTAGCTTGACTAAATTAAATATATTATAATAATTATCGTGTGAGTAGGTAAAGTGCTCAGAAGAAATCTAGTGTTAAAAAAAAAACAACTGCATGTTTCAGATACTTATTTTATCACTGCAGCTTTTATCATATTTTTGCATACATCAGTGCAACATGTAGGATTATCTACTGGGTGGTCTACTTATCTAACTGCCCCCATGCTGTTAGAGATGAACCGATAATACTGATCATCTCAGCGGGAGAGAAGAAGGGAGGAGACAGTTTAGTACATACATATCCTCCTGTTAACGTAAACATGTTTGTTTTTCTTCCAGAAGGATCAGATTTGGGTTCAGAGTGAATTCATATGTCCACATGTTGGCACCTTGCATACTTGTTAAGTGTAATTATCACAACTTGTGTGCTAATTTAACAGGAAGTCATTGCCTGCAGAGTTGGGAACATTGCGTTGTAGCTGTTAGTATAAATACAAAATATCCAAATGTGGCATCTAGCTGTTAAAAAGCTTATTTAGTTTCTATATTTGAGAAAGTTACAAACCTGCTTTATGCCTCCACGAGTCTTTGGCAAACTGGTATATGATGCAGCTTCCTGTCTGTTAATGAATTTCATCATAAAAGTCTCAAAGTGGCTGTTTCTTGATGATTGCACCACATGATATTGAATAAAATGGACATCATTGGACAAAGTTTGTTTGTATATTATGATAGAAATGCTTTGCAGTTGTGCACAGGATTATAAAACACTGTGGAAATCATGTTAAATAAGATAGCAGTCATGGCTAGACGGTTGCACCACATGATGTTTTGACACCTTAAATAACAGAAAAATTACTTTTAATAACTAATATTTTTTATCAAGTTTAAGTTAGTATGTATATTTGAAAGGTACTACTTATATTTAAACCTTTTTTAACTAAACTTCAGACAGAAAAGGTATGAGCCATGTCATTGATCCACAAGTGATTTAATAATTGTTGTTGAATGATTTGCTAGTTGCTGCAAATTTGAGGTTTTTAAGCATCTTTCATTCTTGTCATAAATTCTAAATAAAAATAAAACTGACTATCTTCACATTTTGGATTATTGATTTGGAGATAAACCCAGAAAAATGTTGAATAAATATATGAACGGTAACTTAGCTTGTACTTTATTTTTGTAGTCAGAAAGCTTCTCCTGCTGCCCCCAGTAGAGCAGACATGAACTGAACTCACTGATTAAAGAGAGAAAGTTGAGCCAGCTTAGAGCTACATGGAAGGTCACACACACTAAATCAACACTAGAGCCCCAAAACTGCCTCATTGGTTTTTTTAGGAGCAAAAAGTCAAACCAGGATTGAAATCCATAATGTTTGAATGTTGCTCAGCAGAACTCCGGTTATCAGATTAATGTACTCATCTTAAGATAAATACAGATATGTGTTAGTTTGAATCTGCTACTCAGATCAGTAACAATTTCATAACATTTTAAAGGTTTTTCTCTTAACCCTCCTGTTGTCCTCAAGTCAAGGAAGGATGGAAGGGAGGGAGGAAGGGAGGGAAGGAGAGAGGGAGGGAGGGAGGGAGGGAGGAAGGAAGGAAGGTAGGTAGGAGGGAGGGAGAAAAGAGGAAGGGAGGAAGGAAGGACAGAGGAAAGGTAATGGGGAGGAAAGAAGGAGAGAAGGAAAAAAGGAGGGAGGAAGGAAGGAATGGAGATGGGGAGGAAAAAAGGAAAAAGGAAGAAGGAAGGGAGGAAAGGAAAAAAGGAATTGAGATAGGGAGGAAGAAAGGAAGAATGAAGGGAGGAAAGGAGGAAAGGAAAGAAGGAGGGAAGGAATGGAGTAAGGAGGGAGGGAGTAAAGGAGGAAGGAAGGAAGGAAGGAAGGAAGGAGGGAGGGAGGAAAGGAGGAAGGAAGGAAAGAAGGGAGGAAGGATGGAAGGTGGAAGGAGCAAAGAAAAAGGAGAGGAGGGGAAGAAGGAAGGAAAGAAGGAACAGTCAAAAGAGACGACAGGAGGGTTAAAGGGACAGATGCTGAATGTGTCTACAGTACATGAAGCTGTAACCGGGGCGACGTTCCTGCTCTCCGTGTTCAGCTGCTCTTCCCAATCTGGGAATGTGTCTCTCTTCATGTTATGCAACTGAGTGCCTGCAGAGGCCGGATGTGCATAGTTTGTGTGTGTGTGTGTGTGTGTGTGTGTGTGTGTGTGTGTGTGTGTGTGTGTGTGTGTGTTTTATATATATGTGTGTGTTTGACATGTGTGAGTGTGTGATGTGATGTAAGCCGTCATGTGAGTATCTCAGATGTGTGATAGAGATCATGCAGGTCTTTCATACGTGTTATCTACTTTTCCCTCCGAATAGAGTTTTTCCAACACGCTGTTATCTGCAGCTGCATTCAATCCAAAAAAAAAAAAAAAGAAAAAAGAGAAAAAAAAGTGTGACATAAATGCTTTGCTTGGCTTGATTTGGAGGCTGTGTAGTGTTGAAGGATAATTTTTCAACAGCGTAATTATTTTTCAGAACTTTTCAAGTTGTGCCAACATCATCAAAGCTTTTCTTTTTTATCTAAACTCTCCCCGTTATTGAAGTTCAGCAAAAAGAAACCCACACAAAGGAGATTACAGTTGTGCTCAAACCAAAACATCTTGTTCCCATTTAGACTATTTTATAATTATTAAAAGTTAAAAAAAAAAAAAAAAAAGTGATTCAGAGGAGGGTGAAAGCCTGAATAAACCAGTTTATATCAATGTAAGTTCATGTCAGGGGGGTCAAAGTCATTTTCATTCAAGGGCCACATACAGACCGATTTAATCTCATGTGGGCCGGATCATTAAAAAGATAAGAGAAGGAAGAGAATACAGGAAAGAAAGGAAAGAAGGGAGGAAGGACAGATGGATGGAAGAGAAGACAGATGGAAGGAAAGGAAGGAAGGAAAAGAAGACCAGAAGGAAGGAAGGAAGGAAGGAAGGAAAAGAAGACCAGAAGGGAGGAAGGAAGGAAAGATGGATGGAAGGGATGGAAGGAAGGAAAAGAAGACCAGAAGGAAGGAAGGAAGGAAGGAAGGAAGGAAGGGAAGAGAAGACAGATGGAAGGAAAAGAAGACCAGAAGGAAGGAAGGAAGGAAGGAAGGAAGGGAAGAGAAGACAGATGGAAGGAAAGAAGGGAAGATAGATGGAAGGAAAGGAAGGAAGAAAGGAAAAGAAGACCAGGAATGGAGGAAGAAAGGAAGAAGGAAACTGGGCCGGATTGGACCTCTTTGCGGGCTGGTTCTGGCCCACGGGCCGCATGTTTGACACCCCTGGTTTATGTTATATTCAGTCTTATATTCACTATTCATCTTAAATCCATTGTAGTTGATGGTTCACCTCATTTAGCTTCTCGCTGCGTCTGTGGGGTTCCTTTGATTCGTCCTGCGGTTCAAAGTCATTTCAACTGTGCCGGCTATTAGTCTGGTTATTGTTGAAAAGGCGGTTATATAAAATTGCCTTTTTTTGTATTTTGAAATTGCAGTGGATTCAAAAAGAGATTTCAAACCTGCAAACCAGACAGTGCTCAAACACTCCTGAACTGTCAGCTCTCCCTGTTTTAAAAAGGATCAAAAACTAAAAAAAAAGCCATTGAATTAGTCATACGGCCGCGTGTCTTCACAGGAAGCTGAACTGAACCCACATGTAACCTCCGCAGGCGTTTAATGGCCTTCAGATGAACTGCAGTGGGTTTTTTGGAAGCACTGTCAAGGTCTCGGGACCAATAAAGGGTCTTTTTAAAAAGCTTTCTCATGCTTTTTAAGGTGAGATAGTTACATTGTGTGTGTGTGTGTGTGTGTGTGTGTGTGTGTGTGTGTGTGTGTGTGTGTGTGTGTGTGTGTGTGTGTGTGTGTGTGTGTGTGTGTGTGTGTGTGTGTGTGTGTGTGGCTGTGGCTGTGGCTGTAGTGCAGAGGTGTCAAACTCATTTTCATTCAAGGGCCACATACAGCCCAATTTAATCTCATGTGGGCCGGATCATTAAAAAGATGGAAGGACGGAAGGAAAAGAGGGATGAGAATGAAGAGAATGAAGGAAGGAAGGAAGGAAGGAAGATGGAAGGGAAGGAAGGAAAAGAAGACCAGAAGGAAGGATCATTAAAAAGAATGAAGACGATAAGCAGGACCAGCCTCCACATGGACGAGAGTAAACATCACTGATTAACACCACAACTTGAGTTACTTTAAATTAGTAATTGCAAATACAACTCAGTCCATCTCTGCTCCTGTAGAGTTACCGGCCTGCATGTTTTTAGTTATTTCCACCACTCTAACACACCGGAGTCTAAGTATTAGCTCGTTATCAAATCCCTTAACGAGCTTCAGCCGCTTGTTAACGAGCTAATACTGAGAATCAGGTGTGTTAGAGTGGTGGAGATACAACTTATTTAAAAAACAGATAAAGCAAGTCGGTTCTTACAACACAGAAAGTAGAAACAAGATGAGAGTAGAAGACAATGAAACACAATAAGGAGATGATAAAAGAAAAAAGAGATTTAAAGACGATAAAAAGAGACAGTAACAAAAAACAAATGACATCACATAACAGGAAGTAACAAAAAACAGGAAGTCTATAGAAATTAGTTTTAGGAAGTGATTTAAAAGAAGTTACTGATTCTCGTTCAAGGCCGTTCCAAAGCCCAGGAGGCCCCCTATTTTGTGTTTTTACATGAATGGAGGTGAAGGGAGGATGTAGCCTATAATGTAGATTTCTTATATTGTTTTATTTTTATTTTTTATATTATTTATTTAACCCTTACAGACTGTTCAGGGTCTAATTTGACCCAGAAGAAAACACACCTTAAAAACTTTTTTTTAAGCCAGGAATTTGAAGACTTTTCCTAATGTGTGCCAAAATATTATATTTATGAAAATGGAAATATTTCATCTTTTTAAAAACATCTTTATTGAGTGTTTGACTCATATTTATTCAAAACTACTGTTAAGTCACATTTATCAGATATATAGTGTTAGATATGTAGTATCTTAGTGTAAAAAGTTAGGATCAATCACCAATTTATTAACGACTGATTAGGTTTTAATTATTGATTTGTGGTTCAGAAATGATGCATAGAGACTAATTATGAGAGGTTTTATTATTATATTATTGTGAGCAGTATGTGAAGGTTGAGAGAAACATTTGAATATTTCTTCCACTGCTGGCTGCAGGATTCTGAGTCACAGCGTAAGGACATGGACATCATTTTTGTGTCTCTGAAAGGCAAATAATTATGTGGATGGTGGATGTGTGCAGCTGCCTTCATAGAGACGTGTGAGTCACTGACACACACACACACACACACACACACACACACACACACACACACACACACACACACACACACACACACACACACCCTCTAGCTTGTTATGGTAGCTCTGTTTCTTTCATGGCTCTCGGCTTGCAATGCTTCACTGGTTAAAAGGCACCCAGACGACTGTTTGGTAGGGGTGTGGGTGTGTGTGTCTCTCTCTCTCTGTATGTGTGTGTGTCTTTGTGTGTGTGTGTGTGTGTGTGTGTTAGTTACAGGAGCAGATGAATGTCGCTCCGGCCTGCTCCTCTTGTATTCCTAGCTCATTTGTCTGACTGTGAAAGAGCGCTGTGGGGCTGCTGGAACACTATCAATATACAGTGGACATTTTCATTGTGCTGCTGCGTGGAAGTTAACAACAGTCTGTGATGACCGCTGGTGGCTCAGCTGATGAGTCAGGGGAGGGAGGGAGAGAGAGGGAAAGGGAGAGAGAGAGAGAGAGAGAGAGAGCGAGAGAGCGAGAGAGCGAGAGAGAGAGAGCGAGAGAGAGAGAGCGAGAGAGCGAGAGAGCGAGAGAGCGAGAGAGAGAGAGAGAGAGAGAGAGAATTTAAAATATAAATCTTTATGGCTCAGGTTGAACTTTTCTTTCTTCTTTCTTTGCTTCAGCTTGATGGAGAGATTAATAAAGTTCCTTAGAGGCGTAAAAAGACAAGACTCAGCCAATGATAGACTTTTCCTTTTCTTCTACAGACAAATGTGAGGATTTACTGTCTTTATAAATTGAGCATTTTTTGGTTTTAGACTCTTGGTTAGATAAATTTGATGATGTCATCTTGGATGATGGGTATTTTAAACTATCTTTTGATGATTTATTGATTAAAATAAGGCCTGAAACTAACAGTTACTTTCATTATTGATTAATCTGACTATTATTTTCTCGATTGATTCATTAATTGTTAGAAATAAATATTAGTAAATGCCTGTTATAATTTAAAAAAAAGATGTCTTCATATGTCTTGCTTTGTTTGATCATCAGTATAAAACCCAAATAAAATCAGATCATCATGTTTGTAATTAAATCATCACCTTTGAGAAGCTAAAAACTAATGATTTAATTAATGAACTGTTGCAGCTTCAGTTTAATGGACCTTTCAAATTAATTATAAAAATACTTACAAATATCCAACGGGTTTATCATTAATAAAAAGAATGATTTAGCTATAGTGGCATAGCTATACATATATCAGTTATGGAAGATATCGTCATAAAATCATGTTATCACAGAGTCTTACTATTTACTATCTGTACTCAAAGATAAATAAAACTCAACAACAGCGCTTTATTTTGAAATTTAACTTGTAGAACAAGTAATGCCTCAGTTTTAGAGAAGGAATTACTGTCACTAGCTTTCATCCTACAGTAAACAGATCAGTGTGATGCTGCACATGAAGCACAGAGTCAACACAAGCCAACGATGTGAGAGGCACAACCACATAAAAAGAGCTCTTAAAACACTTTACAGAACTATAATTCAATGAATTCAGAGGCAGAAAAGCAGACATGGCTCATAAACTGGACCATAAAAAAAAAAGATATTGTGTAGTGAGAGTGCAAACCGGGTGAAACCATCTGCAGTCCATCTTGGTTAGATATTAGTATGTGTGGCAGCATGAGAGGAGAGAGAGAAGATGAAGGAGCGAGGGAGAGAGAGAGAGGGAGGGGAGGGATGAAGATGATAAGAGAGAGTCAGAAGTGGGTAAAGTAAAGATGTATTACACTGCAGTGCACACATGTACACACACACACACACACACACACACACAGCGGATGAAAGTGTAGCAGAGAGAAGTAGGGGAGCGGGGATTTAGTGAAGCTAAAGTAGAGGGGGAGGGGTGGGAGGAGAGAAGAGGGTGAGGCATGATGGATCGAAAGGAGGCAAGAAAGAGAGGGAGAGGTGTTTGGAGTCGGACCAGAGGAAGAGGAGGAGAGTGACAGAGTCAGCAAAGAAAGAGAAGAGGAAGAAATTAGATATTTCAGTGTTGTTTTTTTTGCGTGTTTGTGTTAAAGCGAGCTAAGAAGCATTACGTCAGTGAGTTAATCATACTTAATTAATCCCTGTTGGCAACATTTGCTCTAAACTAACTTGCTGCAAGGCGCTGGGAAAAAGAATAACACCCCACACACGCTGTCAATAAAGCTAAAAGTACAAATCTTACAAATCCAAAAGCCGAAAAAGTAATGTGAAAAGTGAAGTGCAGGTGTTAATGCTGCGGCTGCTGAAGTCGTGTTAACAGCTACTTAAAGCTTGAGTTTATAATGAGATAGTGTTACCGCAGGAGCAAAAGTGATGGTTCATAACAAATCCCATCAATTCAAATTTCATAGATTATGAGCGTTACAATTTTCTGTGTAGTTTGAGATATTTATTTATTAACTTTCTTAAAGTCTTTACACACTTTTTTGTGTGTTAAGAGGGAGGGAGGAAGGATGGAAGGAAAGAGGGAAGGAAAGAAAAAGGGAGGGAGGGAAGGAAGGGAGGAAAGAAGTAGGGAGGGAGGGAGGAAGGAAGGAAGGAAGGAAGAAAGGGGGAAGGAGGAAGGAAACGTCAAGCTATCGTTTTTGTTGTGAGACTTTTGGAACAAGCTCGATTTTTTTTTTTTTAGTTTTCACACAGCCAATAAAAGCATCACCTGATCATAGGACTGGGCAATTAATGGAAAAATTATCAAAACCGACATTTAGAAACTCTAATCATGTCAGTTAATGGTGGTGTTCACTGTTGCCATGACAACAAAGGTTGCATGTCTTTAAAGGAATTTGAATACTTGTCTCCAGTGATCATTTTAACCCAAACCATGATCTTTACATAGTTCTAATCAAGTAAACTAGACATTAACCACAGCTTCACACATGTTGTCCTCGAGTCAAGGGAGGAAGAAGGAAGGGAGGGAAGGAAGAAGGAAGGAAGGAAAGGAAGGGAGGAAGGAGGGAGGGAGAAAGGAAAAGAGGAACGAAGGAAGGAAAGAAGGACAGAGGAAAGAAGGAAGGGAGGAAGGAAAAGAAGGGAGGAAGGAGGGAGAAAGGAAAAGAGGAACGAAGGAAGGAAGGAAGGACAGAGGAAAGAAGGAAGGGAGGAAGGTACAGGGAGGAAAGAGAGAGAAGGAGGAAGGGAGGAAAGAAGGAAGAGAGGAAGGGAAGGGAGGGAGGAAGAAGGAAGGAAGGAAAGGAGGAAAGGAGGGAAGGAAGGAAGAAAGAAGCACAGAAGGAAGGAAGAAAGGGGATGGAGGAAGGAAGGAAAGAAAGAGAAGGAGGGATGACGGAAGGACAGAAGGAAGGAAGGGAGGAAAGAAGGAATAGACAGAAGGAATCAACTGATCAGCTTTCAGTCTGTTTCACTGCAGCCAGAGGGGTAGACCTGCTCGCTACACTGGGCGAGGAAATAAAAACCAATCAATCAATATATTGATTCACAAACACTGTGGATTTTTTCCCTGTGGCGCTGACATGCAAACTATTTGGGTTTATTTGAAAGTGCACGGCCGACAGGAAACGGGGAGAGTTGAACCGAGGACGTTGCAATTATGTGGCTTGTGCGGAAACCACTCGGATACCAAAGTGCTCCGGTTCAGTACATTTCTGTCAGTCTGTTGGAGGCAGTTCGGAGTCGGTGTGGCGATGGATATAAAGCTCTTCTCATCTCTCGTTGACTAACTCATCATCATCATCATCTTCATCATCGTCATATCCGACCTGCATTCAGCATCTCTTCTGTAGAAGCAGCCGAAGCAGAACGAGCTACAAGCTGTCACAAATTCATGTCACTGTATTTCTGTTGTAAACTCGTATCGCTGCCAGTCACTACTAGTTTTGATGGAAAATAGGAAGGAAGGAAGGAAAGAGGGAAGAAAATAATAAGGAAGGAAGGAAGGAAGGAAGGAAGGAAAGGCCTTTTTGTCTCATAAAACTCTTCCAAGTCGCCTTAAATAATTTTAAAATACTCAAATCAGTAATCAAATTAGATCAACGCTTGTTTTAGTTCCTGAGAATTTTACATTTTTGGAAACTTTGAACTCTTTTAAATCACTTTTAATTAGGGCTGGGCGATATATCGATATAAAAAATATATCGATATATTTTTTAATGAGATATGGAATTGAACCATATCGCATATATCGATATACGTATATATATTTCAAATTTGCGCTGTGATCCTTGCTCCAAACAAGCTGCTGACCCGGAGCTCTCTGCACTGCACTGCTCCCCGCGCCCCCGCCCCTCCTCTTTCACCCACAGAGGGGGGAGGGGCTGGAGCAGACACTCCGGCACTTTTCAACAAACTTGGAGGAAGCAACAACGTCTGTGGAGCGTACGAAGGACGAATTGGTTGGTAAAAGAAAAAGTAGTGGCTCAGTAATATGGAGATGATTCGGATTCAAAGTATCAGATGAGCAACAAAATCACGTTATATGTAGGGAGTGACATAAACAAGTTACAGCCAGGGGTGGAAGCACTACAAATCTTTTTCACCACCTAAAACAGTGGCACAAACTGCAGTACGAAGAGTGTGTGAAACTGCGCGCTGCAGAAGCCCCAGCTGCACGCCATCCACAACCCGCAAAACCTCCAGCCCCGAAACAAAGCTCACTGCAAGCTTCATTTTCCCGCAGTGTACCATATGAAAAGAATAGTGACAAGTGGTGTACTATAACTAAAGCGGTTAGGGTTAGGGTCACTTATCGCATCGCTAAAGATGTGATCCCTGTTGCAACTGTGGAACAAGTCAGATTTAAAAAGCTACTGAAAACCATGTACCCGAGATATGTACTACCCAGTCGCAACTACTTTTAATAAAATACAATTTTAATAAGCCATTTATAGTTGTCAAAATGTTGATGCTTCTCTCATATAAATATATTTATTTTACTTTATGGGCTATTTTTATTTAAGATGGGCTATATTTTGCATTTAAATGTGCACCTTATGGAGCTTTGACTTCAAAGAACGTACTGCTGTGGTTATATAGTATTTATGTTTACATTTTATTGTTCTTTGAACAGCTGAGCATTATTTCATCCTGCTGGTTTCAATCAAATCAATTGTGACATGTCATATTTGGCTTTGACTGTGACTAAACATTTGCTCTCACTTTGCGATAAAAATATCGGGATATATATCGTATATCGATATTCAGCCTAAATATATCGGGATATGACTTTTGGTCCATATCGCCCAGCCCTACTTTTAATCAGGAAGAAAGAAAGGACAGAAGGGAGGAAGGAAAGGAAGGAATGAAGGACAGAGGAAAGAAGGAATGAAGGAAGGAAGGAGGGAGGGAGGAAATAAGGAGGGAGAAAGGAAAGAAGGACAGAGAAAAAGATGGAAGGGAGGAAGGAAAGGAAGGAAGGAAGAAAGGGGGGTGGAGGAAGGAAAGAAGGAAGGGAGGAAAGAGAGAGGAAGGAAAGAAAGAGAGAAGGAGGGAGGGAGGAAAGAATGAACAGTCAAAAGGACGACAGGAAGGTTAATCTTATGGTGACTTTATTTTATTGCAACTGTTTGAAAAGTGCCTTGTACATAAAGTATAGCAGTATTGTTAAGTTTGTCCAGTGTTGGCGCCTCATCATCAGCTTTTATAATTAATCCTTTTAAAATGTTAATTATCACAATTTTAGTTCCATAAGACGACCAAGTTTATAGAAGTCTACTTCCTTAAAGACCATTATCAACACTCAGTGAAGCTTTCATATATACAGGAGACGCCTCATAAAGACTTCCTGCCTTCCTCTTTCCCCTCCTTGCTGTGTTATATGTCAGCTAACACTAATACATGACCGTAGTGATAGCACGCTGCTCGACTTGTTATGTAAGGATCTGTAAGCTCCTCCAAGTTCAGGCAGAGAAAACAAGCTAGGAGGGAAACTGTTGCTAAGCCTTTAGGGAAGCTGGGATCAAGGCCATGTGCCCATCTTTAGCACGCTAGGAACTCACCGGTAGTCTGAGGGATTGACGGGTATTCGTTGTTTGTGCTCATTTCTACTTGGATTCAAAAGTATACAGCTCATGTGTGGAGTGTTTCCCTGCAGGTTGAATGCTTTAGGAGGGGCGGGGGAGGGCTGGGGGGGGGGGGTTTGTTGTCCTTTTTGAAGAATGAGTAGAAGGATTCAACAATTGCACGGCTGTTATTGTGAATTTCCTTTTTAAAGCTCACTTGAGTCCGTCTCGAGGGATTTCTCTCTCTTCTCGGCTTTCGTGAAGTTCTGAGGAACTACACAAGAAATAAAAAGGGACTACGCCTCCGCTCAGTTTGCTCTGGAAGAAAAGCACAGTCGGAGGGAAGGATGGTTGGTGAGCTGAGCTAAAAACACTTGGAAGTCGCTCAGCAGTCAGACATCTCTCCATTTTCTCTTTATGAAAAGACTGAGTTGTGATTATTGACGTCTGAAGCCAAAGACTTTAAATACTTTAAGGATTCAAGAATCTCTTTTCATGACAAGCAGCCAACAAGGTATTTTACTTTATTTCATTTTCATTTTCACACCAATTGTAATTTAGTTTTAACATTCAGCATCACTTTTCTGCCTTCCTTCTTTCTTTCCTCCCTCCCTCCCTCCCTCCTTTCCTTCCTTCTTTCCTTTCCTCCTTTCCTTCCTTCTTCCTCCTTTCCTCCTTTCCTTCCTTCTTCCTCCTTTCCTTCCTACTTTCCTTCCATCTTCCTTACTTCCTCCCTTCCTTCCTCCTTTCCTTCGTTCTTTCCTTCCCTCCTTTCTTTCCTTCTTCCTTCCTCCCTTCCTCCTTTCCTTCCTTCCTTCCTCCCTCCTTTCCTCCTTTCCTTCCTTCTTCCTCCCTTCCTTCCTACTTTCCTTCCGTCTTCCTTCCTTCCTCCCTTCCTTCCTCCCTCCCTCCTTTCTTTCCTTCTTCCTCCCTTCCTTCCTCCCTCCCTCCTCGAGGACAACAGGAGGGTTAAAGCACCGTGCTACTCTTTATAACCAGTATCTATCATGTAGATGTCCTTTTTAAAGAACGGAGGGAGAGGGAGGATGACTCAAACAATTCCTCTGTCACAAAGGCGTTATCGTTCTCTCACAGTGTGGAAAATGGAAATCATTAGAAGCCTGTTGATATTAATGATGGTGTGAAATTTCAGCAGCAGTGCTCATATGTGCAGCTGCAGGATGAATACAGAAGAAAAACTGATGCAGATAAAGATGTAGATATTGTTCATGTTTTATATAAAGTTTATTTAGTTTATACAGTTTTATAGTTGAAGCTGTTTTCCTTCCATCTTTTAGGGATGTGTGACATGTAGAGAAGGCAAAGTGATGAGAGCATTTTCCTCCCAGGATCAATAAGGCTTCATATTTCGCTTCATCAACCAGCACATAGACATTAGTTTGCAGCAGCAGTTCTTGTTTGTTCAGCATCGACACTTTTACAGTTTACAGTCGCTAAATCTTAAAATATCACAATAAATAAGGAAATATAATAATAATAAACTTTAATTCTATCAAGTTACAAGATGCTTCACATAATACAGTATTAATAGAATAACACACACAAAAACACAATAAAAGCAAAAACCAAGCATGAATAGATGAGACATTACATTAAGAAGGAAGGAAGGAAGGAAGGGAGGGAGGAAGGAAGGAAGGAAGGAAAGAGGGAAGGAAAGCAGGAGGGAGAGAGGAAGGAAGGAAGGAAGGAAAGAGGGAAGGAAGGAAGGAGGGAGGAAAGGAAGGAAGGAAAGAAGGAGGGAGGGAAGGAAGGAAAGAAGGAGGGAGGGAGCAAGGAAGGGAGAAAGGAGGAAGGAAAGAAGGAAGGAGGGAGGAAAGAAGGAGGGAAGAAGGAAGGAAGGGAGGAAAGAAGGAACAGTCAAAACAGACAGGGTCAATTTGACCCAGCAGGACGACAGGAAGGTTAAAGCAGACAGGAAGTAGAAGAGGAAGCTTTGAAACTTTAAAGGATGCAGGTTGAAATACATTTGTTTTGAATATACTCATAAACCAGTCTGTATGTGGTAGATTTATGGTTATCTTACTGGTTTTAACTGGGTTCCACATTTCTCTGCTCCAGCTAACTCATTTTCTAGCATATTACAGCATTTATGAAACCTTATATGAACTATTGGATGGATTGCATTAATGGCCCCCAGACAATGCATTTTAATGACTTCTCTGTCAAACATTATTGTGGTTCATGTCAGGATACCTTTTAAAACAAATGACTAAATTCCTCTTAGCCTCAGCTGTACTCTCAGATTAGTGCAAACATTTTTTTATTACTGTGCTAAAATCCAACATGAGAACACGTGGCAGAAATATCCAAAGTTGGCCACCATACAAAAACCCTTTTGATCTAATTATGGTCTCGTCCTCCGGTGCCATCGTCACGCAAACCGCGGCAAAGCTGTGTCCCAGTTTTTATATCTGCACGCCATCATTTTGTTTACTAGCCAAATAGCAAAATTTAATTGTAGGGGGGTTTTTTTGCTGGTTGCTGCTTCTCAGATGTGAAGATGCGGATTTTGAACTGTTGATCAAAACAAAACAAGACGATGAATTTTGCTGAAAAAAGCTGAAATCTGAAATGAATTGTAAGCTGAACCGTATTACCTAAAGAAGCTAAGAGTTCAAATGCATGGCTAGAAAAGCTGGAAGCGAAAAATATAATACTGTCAAAGCTGAAAGAAGAAATGCTTTGTAATAATAATATCGCACAGATGAAGTGAATTGTGAATCACTTTTGGGATATAAAAGGTCTAAAGAGAGCTGAGAGCTGCAAAGCATTGCTGAAAATGCTGAAATATCAAATTAATTGCTGGAATTTGAAGGTGAGCTGCTTTTATCGAAGCTGGAAGCTAAACTGTAATATTGTCAATGTGTTTCACTTCTATTATGAGAAATTGTTGGGGGGGAAAAAAGCTTAATAATTTAGAAAGTATAAAAGGAAGAAAAAGGTTGAATATCTCCCCCCGAACAACTTCTTAACTTCTTCTTATAACTCAAAAACTAAAGGTCACATTGAAAAAATAATTTCAGTCTGAACAACCTAAGACTTCATTAATAAGATAAGTTACATGTCTATAAGATTTATAATAAAAGAGCTGTGACAGTTTATGTATCATCATAATCTCCATTTTTAACAAAGGAGACTCAGAGCTCAGATAACATTGGAGTGAATGAGACTGTTTGGCAGCAATTTATTCAAAAACTGAGAGTCACTGCACTATTTTCTTACATTTTATAGACAAAGATGAAATAAGTAAATGATATATGGATAAATCAATAGTAAAAATACCTAGGGCTGGTCAATATAACAAATATTATATATTAATATCATGATAGAAGACTAGATATCGTCTCAAGGCCCATTTATGACCAAACGGAGCAGTACCACCGGAAACCATGAGGGGGCAGTGTTGCTGTCACTACTCGATACGTAGCTCTAGCTCTAGTGAGACACAAAGAAGAAATAACAATGGAGGAACTACTCAAACTTTTTGAGGAAAGGTTTTGTGAGTTGGTTAGAAACTTTAAACATATCGTTTTTGTCTTTTATGCAAGAGGAACATTATCAATATCTCCTCCACAGTCGCCATGTTTGTTTTTGAGTTTGATGTTTTCATAAACGTTTGACTCGGTGCTGCCCCCGTTTGACTCGGTGCTGCCCCCTGGTGGATGTATTGGTTAACATCCATGCCAACGTAAAGGACGCATGGTAGTATGAGAGCAACGACGGTAACATCGTTTGAAAAGGACAGAAATGTTGTTTTTCCCGGTTTTTAAGGTAAAATGATATAATTTTCTGAACTTTACAGACTGTTATAGCTTTTCTGTGGTTTACATTTATCTACTTAGTCCTTAAATCCACATTACTGATGATTATTTATCTACCTATTATTTAGCTATAAACTAATATTATCTGTCTGTTAGTGTCACGCAAAAAACTGCTGCAGATGAGAGAAAAAGTAATTGTAGACAAAATATTATAATAGTTGGGTAATATTTTGAGGATTTGCTGCTTTTCTATTGTTGTAACCTGAATAGCACATTTAACCCTCCTGTTGTCCTCAAGTCAAGGGAGGGAGGGAGGGAGGAAGGAATGAAGGAAGGAAGGGAGGAAAGGAAGGAAGGAAAGAAAGAAAGGAGGGTGGGAGGGAGGAAAGAAGGAAAGGAGGGAGGGAGGGAGGGAGAGAGGAGGGAGGGAGGGAGGGAAGAAGGAAGGAAGGACAGAGGAAAGAAGGACAGAGGAAAGAAAGAGAGGAGAGACTGAGGAAGGAAGGAGGGAAGAAAGGGATGGAGGAAGTACAGACGAAAGGAAGGAAGGAAGGAAGGAAAGAAGACTGGGTCAATTTGACCCGGGAGGACGACACGAGGGTTAAATGAGCTGCATTGGACTCGTTTTTCACTACTCATAAACTAAAAGATGAATTTAAAAAATAATCATTAGTTGCAGCTCTAAATATTAATGCTAGTAAATATAAATGTTTAGAAGTGGTTGAGTTAAGTAGTTTATGTTAACCTGTAGTTGTGTCTTATGTAATCTGTGCAGCACTTGGCTTCTGTTGGTGGGAAAGTTGGAGCCTGAATAGTCGGCTCAGTGCAGCGTGACATTGGGGTCATTTCCTCGTTGTTGTGTTTTTTATAGTTTTTCTCTCCTTCTTATCAGTGTAGATGTTTGATATGTTGTGTTTTTTCCTGGTTAGATAAAGAAGAGTGTTTTGTTGAAGTTTAGGAAAGTGATGTGATGGAGACAAGATGATAAGACTTTTTTTTTTTTGAAAGTCAGAGCAAAAACTTTGAGGTGGTTCATGTTCAGCATTCCTCCTTTTTTTTTTTTCTGTAGCTCGTCCGCTCTTTTTGTTCGGATTCAATGTGAGATGGTGAATGTGTGCAACAAACAAAAGCTCTTTCATTAGAGAGAGAGAGAGAGAGAGAGAGAGAGAGACACAGAGAGAGAGACACAGAGAGAGAGACACAGAGAGAGAGAGAGCTGAGCCTGTAACTCAACAACCAGACAGCTAAGACAGGAGCGGGGACAGCAGCAGTCTGAACTGAACAGAGGATAGTTGGAATAAAAACTGAGTTGGCAGTGACAGTGCAGTTTTGTTTAACTTGACAATCAGAAGCAGTCTTGCAAATATCTCTTCATCTGTAGCTCGCCTGTTCACCAAGTAACCAAATCAAGTCCAACTTTTTTTAATATAAGCTGCAGGATATGTCAGAATAATCAAATATGCTTAACTATTCTACTGAAAGACTCATTTTACAAACATAAAGCAACAGTGCAAATGCTGCTCAGAGCATCATGTTACTGTAATCTAACAGGAATAGCAACAGGAACACTGGGCAGCACTCAAGGGAGAGTATGCTTCCATAAATGGCTGCGAAATGTTCAAAATATGTTACTTTTCTTTGGGGCTTCTTTTTTTTTAGCTGGTAAAACAGAAGCATCCAGATTTCGAGGTTAAAACTCAGCTGAATATGGTTGAAACTGATGTGATGGGTGTCTAGGTTGCCTTTTAAGGGTTTAAATAGTGTTAAATAATCATATTTAAATGTGAAACTGATTCTAACTGTATGTTGAAATGTTATAGTTTGTTAAATATTAATGAAACAAAGACTTAAACCAAATTTTAGAAGTCAAAATGACTTTTATTTGCCTGCAAATTAGGCAAACCATGCTTGCAGTAGAGTTGAAGTTAAAAGTTGTACAGTTATTTGTTTTTTTAGTCCTTCATCTTTATGTATTTGTGAGATGTGTAGATATGGAGGCCAGAACTCTGCTGAATGTAGCTGAAAATGATATGATGGATGTCTTCATAAACACGCCACCTGCTGCTGTAGAGGTATAAATACATTCAGCACACAGGACTACTACTACTACAGTCTACAGTTAGCCAGTTAGCTGAGTTAGCCGCTGAGCTAGCCATCGAGCTAGCAGCTGAGTTAGCTGCCGAATTAGCCGCCGAGCTAGCCGCCGAGTTGAGTAGCATGCAGCTTGATAGTATTATTGGCCGAGTTAGCCGCCGAGCTACCAGCTTAGCTAGCACATAGACTGTATATAAGAAGAGCTAACAGCAGAAAGCTCTCGAGTAGCATCCAGCTGCAGCCCCGGAGCAGAAGCCCCTGACGTGACAAAAGCCTCTGGCATGACGGAAGTGACGTAGAATACCAGAAATGACGTTTTTTGAGGATACGCGAGTACCTTGCTGCAGTAAAGATCATAGACATGCGTATGTCTATATTATATTAACCAAACCATGTTAGCAGTAGTCTGAGCTACTTGAAGTTTAAAGTTTTACCTTTATTCTCTTACCTATATCTGTATTATATTCTAGTTTGTGCTCTTAAGAGACTAAAATATTTGTTTCAAACCTAATATATTGTTCATTTTTTACTCCTAAGGCCATCTTCATCATTTTGGCATTGGTCTAATCTGACCTTTTAGTTCTTCTCCTCCCTTTCTCCTGAGTTACAGGGACATTAAACATTTAGTCATTTTTAAAAAGTGAATTAAATGTCGAGTTAAAATGAGCTTTAACAGAGTGATAATATTGTATCATTATGTGAGATATTGGTACAATCATTTATCATTATTTTTCACTTTTGTATATTTATATGAGCCATGCATAAAGTTTCAATCAATAGTGACGTTCCCCAAGAAGAATGTGAGCATGAAAGTGAGTCATGATGGTAGAAATTTGAGCTTTTGAACAAACTTTATGCTCCAAAAAGTTTGTTTTTCTGCACATTTTTGTGTCTGACGGCATTCAGTAAACATCCAGCTGTGATTCAGGCTCATCTGTCATCATTAGTATCATCATCATCATCATCATCATCATTTCCCCCCCGCTGTGCCGTCTGTCCCGTCTGTCCCGTCTGGTGAGGGTGCGCCTTCCCCTCGGATGCCCTCCTCCCAGCCTCGGCGTTATTCCTGGAAGTACGGCCCAGATGATATAAGAGGGAGGATATCCTTTGTTACTGCTGTTCCTTTTCCTCACTGTGTGTGTGTGTGTGTGTGTGTGTGTGTGTGTGTGTGTGTGTGTGTGTGTGTGTGTGTGTGTGTGTGTGTGTTCATAAATAGGTCGATTTCCCACCCTTTCTCTCCCAAAACGATGACATACTGTACAGTAACGGGGTTTTTTCCAGAGGATTCATTAAGGAGCACTTTTTGTTTGTGGAGAAAAATCAAAGCCAATTTAGTTTTTTGTTTTTTTTACATCAACTCTGAATGAATCCCCCGTTATTAGAGTGTTGGCACAGACAGGAAATCCTAATGTCTGTTTCTCTCGTTTTCTCATTTATTTTGTCTTCTTCTGCGTTTCCTGTTTGACTACTAGAGAGATGAATGTGAAGCTGAATACACTCAGGAGGTGTGTGTGTGTGTGTGTGTGTGTTCATCTTCCAACTCCTAAACCTAAATGCTTAGTTGAACCTCAGATAAATCTCCCATCAGTTTTACTTCTTTTCCTCCCTCGCTCAGTGAGTTTCAGATGAGAAGCGGACCTTTTGAATGATGGCTCGTTTCCTCTCACAGTGACAGATTGTCTCACAGGCCGATGCTTTCTATCATTTAGCTGATTCCTGTTGTGGTTTGTGCAAAGATTTATGACTTCCACTCTACGTGAGACTGAGTTTGTTCTAGTTGAGAGTGAATATAGCTATAATAACCCTAACAAATCACTCAATACTCATATTTAAGCATAATATTAGAGATTTACAACTTTATAAATACAAACTGCACCTATGAGTGACCCTATATCATTAAAGTAATTAACTTAACAATACAGTATGAGCTTTATATGAAGAGCATAATGAGGTTGATTATAATATTTTGCGCTGTATCTGTAAAGACAGTAAGTTATTATATACGATGATTCACATCCATAGAAAATATTTTTAATAATAGTCTGAATATAAGAAGCAGGGTTGAAATTTCAGGTTAGAGTTTATTTAATGAGCCAATAAAACCTTCTTTCTTTGTCCTAATTTACATATTTGCCGTATGCTGTACTTGTCATTAGTGGCAAGTATATGTATCTTAACTGGTTATTAAAATATATATATTCTTGTGTTTTCCTCTGCAAGTTTTTGCTTATTGAGCTGTCTTTAAAAGCCCCTTTGTGGATGTTCAAAATCCCCCCAGCATACATTGTTTAATAATTTAATACATTATAGGCTTATTTGTTTCATCTTGCTCCATAATCTTGTAAAATAACTTAATTGATCTTTTAAAGAAAAATAAATATACAGGGATCCTGGTCCCATCATAGACCATCAGATAGATTAAAGCTATGAAAATAAAGGAGGAAAAGACAGTCAAAGAAATAATAAAATAAATAAAACATAATAAATAATAAAAGATAATAATAATAATAAATAAATAAATATAATAATAATAATAATAATAATAATAAAAAATAATATAATTATAAAATGAAAATAAAATAAATAAATAATAAAATGAAAAATAAATAATAAAAAAAAATAAATGAAGTTTTCACACAGTGTGTTTTAGTGCATAATATCTTTACTGGATTAAATAATTTGATTAAATAATTTCTGAGCTTCATCATTTAGGTAAAACAACACTAATGAATCTCAGTCCATAAGCATCCGTCTCGTCCTCGCTCCTCTCTTTGTTGTCACCACGCTTGTTGCCATGGTTACGTCACTATATTTTCCTCCCTGGATTATTTTTGTGGTTGTTGTCTCATACTGTAACGTGTCTCTGTGTGTCTCTCCTTCTCTCTCTCTCTCTCGGCACTGCTCCTCCCTGATAGGCCGGTGTTGTAACTATGGTTTCTGATGTTGCGTGGGAAATGAAATTTGATTGGCCGAGACTCAGCCTCTTTGTTCTTGTTAACCCGTTATCTGATCTCATCGGCTGTAATCTGGTTTAAATAAAAACACACAACACAACAACACAGAGAGCTCAGCGGTGTTACTGTCGGCTCAAAGGCACCAGAAGGAGCTTTTTAAATTATTTAAATAAACTATTTCTGTGTCTTACAAGCTTCAAGTCCTCTTTCTATTATAATATTTGTTTTTCTTGGAGCTGAATAATATAATTTTCCAACTTTTCAACATTGAAAATTGTTGTACATGTAAAGGAATATTTGATAAATCATATTTTATTCTTAGTTTAGGTTCAGATATTTATAATAAATGTCTGTCAGCGCCTGTTTTGAGTGAAAAAGCTCTTTAATTGAGCTGTTTTTTAGGAAGATGGATGGTTCCTCTGTGTGTGTGTGTGTGTGTGTGTGTGTGTGTGTGTGTGTGTGTGTGTGTGTGTGTGTGTGTGTGTGTGTGTGTGTGTGTGTGTGTGTGTGTGTGTGTGTGTGTGTGTGTGTGGCAGGAAGCATAATGGCAAGTGTATTCAATGGCCCTCTTTCAACCCTTTCACAAGTTTCTCTGTTTCTGTGTGTGTGTGTGTGTGTGTGTGTGTGTGTGTGTGTGTGTGTGTGTGTGTGTGTGTGTGTGTGTGTGTGTGTGTGTGTGTGTGTGTGTGTGCTGTCAATACTGGAATAGTCTGGCAGCTCGTATACATCTGTCCCCACTGTGCCACTCTTACAAAGGAGTCCAGCAGTTAACACAGAGCGCTATTCAGTGACTGGCTGTCATGGATGTTTTATGATCGGACTGAAGCTGAGCTCGACAGGTCATGTGACAGGACGACATTTCCTGCGGGAGACGGTGACGTGTTTCTGATGTCAGTTTTTTTTGGTTCATTATTAAGTCATAACCTACTGAGCTCTCAAATCTAACCCACTGTGCTATTTAAAATAGATTAAATACCAGAGTGTGTCATTTAATTACCTTTATCAATTACCTGTCAGAGAGTTTTAACTTTTATCTAAAAAATGATGATTTATTTAAAGTCAGGTCAAGTTTAGTTTCACTTAAATACTTTTTATGCAACTTAAGTCAAACCTAATGAGGACATTTGCACTTTTACTTTAATAAGGATTAAATAAGATATATCTTTATTGATCCTCATTGGGAGGAATTCAAATAGACACAACAGTACAGTGGAAAAAAGCAAAAAATAAGGGTGAAAGTGATAAATAAAATAATAAAAAATACAATTTTAATTAATAAATGAAAAATAAATAAAATACTATATATATTAAATAATCTCTAAGTAAATCTGCATTATATATATAACATGTTGGAATAGAATAGAATAGAATAGGAAGGACAGATGGATGGAAGGAAGGAAGGACAGAAAGAAGAAGGGCAGGAAGGACAGATGGAAGGAAGGAAGAAAGGAAAAAGGGAAGGACAGAAAGAAGAAAGGGAGGAAGGACAGATGGAAGGAAGGAAGGAAGGACAGAAGGAAGAAAGGGAGGAAGGACAGATGGAAGGAAAGATGGAAGGAAAGACAGAAGGAAGAAAGGAAAAGAAGACAGGAAGGAAAGCGGGCCGGATTGGACCCCTCGGCGGGCCAGATGTTGCCCGCGGGCCGCATGTTTGACACCCCTGACTTAAAGTGATGACAAGTTTTATTTTTTCATCACAATTATTTTAAAAAAGGAACATTTTTAATTTTAATATTGATATGAGCCTTATGGAAGGAAGGGAGGAAGGAAGAAAGAAAGGAAAAAAGGAAGAACAGAAAGAAGAAAGGAAGGAAGGACAAAAAGAAGAAAGGGAGGAAGGACAGATGGAAGGAAGGAAGGAAGGAAGGACAGAAGGAAGAAAGGGAGGAAGGACAGATGCAAGGAAAGACAGAAGGAAGAAAGGGAGGAAGGACAGATGGAAGGAAGGAAGGAAGGAAGGACAGAAAGAAGAAAGGGAGGAAGGACAGATGGAGGGAAGGATGGAAGGAAAGACAGAAGGAAGAAAGGAAAAGAAGACAGGAAGGAAAGTGGGCCGGATTGGACCCTTCGGCGGGCCGGTTCTGGCCCTCGGACCGCATGTTTGACACCCCTGACTTAAAGTGATGACACGTTTTATTTTTTCTGCTTATTTCTTCCTCACAATTATTTTAAAAAGCAACAATTTTAATCGTACATTTAATATTGATATGAGCCTTATGAACACTGTATTATCGGGGCTGTGCTTCCCACTCGTTTCAGTTTAACGGGTTTAAAACGTTTGATGTGCAATTAAGAGCCTTTTGTAGAAATCCCACTCCATGTTCGTCCCCTGAAGGAAATGTTTGGGAAGTGAAGTAACGAGCTGGTATTATTTTAAAATAACAGCATTAAACATCTCTTCTCAGTAGCATTCAGGAAACCATACGTATCAGGACTCTGAAGGGAGGAAGCGGATCCATAAAGAGGATATTTAAGGACTTCGGTGACAGTGTGTAATTAAGTTAGCAGCTTTGTGTTTGGAGTGGAAGGTTTCGGAACGTTGTGTCTGTGTTTCTCTCCACATAGATATTTTGTCTTCCTTCGTATCGTTCCTCCCTCGTCTGTTTTTTGACTGTTCCTTCTTTCCTTCCTTCCTTCCTTCCTTCTTCCTTCCTCCATCCCTCCTTCTTTCATTTCCTCCTCCTTCCTTCTTTCCTCTCTTCCTTCCTTCGTTCCTTCCTCCTTCCCTCCTTCCTTCGTTCCTTCCTTCCTTCTTCCTTCCTCCTTCCCTCCTTCTTTCGTTTCCTCCTTCCTTCCTTCCTTGCTTGCTTCCTTGCTTTCTTCCTCCATCCCTCCTTCTTTCTTTTCCTCCTTCCTTCCTTCGTTCCTTCCTTCCTCCATTCCTCCCTCCCTTCTTCCTCCCTTCTTCCTTTCTTCCTTCTTCCTCCCTCCCTTCCTTCCTCTCTCCTTTCCTTCCTTCCTCCCTCCTTTCCTTCCTTCTTCCTCCCTTCTTCCCCCCCCCTTTCCTTCCTTCCATCTTTCCTTCCTCCCTCCCTTCATTCCCCCCCTTCCTTCCTTCTTCCTCCTCCCTTCCTTCCTTGACACGAGGACAACAGGAACGTTAAGAAAATGCAGCGTTTCAACCTCTGTGGAAAAGACACACATTATAAATTTTGAATATATTTTAATTCAACATAAAAGCTGCAAATTTCATGTTCAAACCAGTTATCACAACTCTGGTTTTAATGCAGAATTTGAGGTTGTTTCATTAATCTACTAAAATCAGATTTGTCTATCATAACATTTACAAAAGCAGAGTTTAAAAAGGTCAGAGAGAGAGAGAGAGAGTGAAACTGGAACAAAGAAATCTTTCACAGAGTGTTTTTAATAGTCTGTGTTTAACAGCTAATGCTAACTGACCCTGCAGCTAATCTCTTAAACCCCTTTTAGTTTCTCTTATCGGTGCCTGAACTCTGCGTCCGAACCACTAACCTAATCTCATTAATGTCACTTTCCACAAACAGGAAACATCAGACTGTACTGTAGAGTTAGCTTGGATTTATTTTGGACTTGGTCTTAAAATTAATTTATCAGCACAAACACGATAATCAGTAAATATCCATTAAACAGATAAAGGGAAGTTTTTCTATCGTCTTCTTGGTGTGTCTGATGTTGAACGCAGCCGGCAGTGACTCAGGGTTTTGGTCTCTGTGTCGTCTTTGATGTAACAAGAGGATCTGTGTCTTCCTCCATGATGCATGTTTGTTAAAGCAGCAGTAGAGGAACATATAGGTGCACATATCCAATACAAAGCAACTGTATGTAGAGCTGCAATAAACAGTGATTATTCATTTTTGAGTCGTTATTTAAGAAAAATGCCATAAGTCTCTGGTTCCAACTTCTTATAAATGGGAATATCTTCTAGTTTCTTTTGTGTTCTTTGATAGTAAATTAAATATTTTTGGGTTATGGACTGTTGTGGTTGGGATGAAATGCATCTTGGGCTTTTGAAAACAACATTTTTCACCATTTTATGGCAAATGTCTTATCAAATAATGGAGAAACTAATCAGCTGTTGCAGCCCTAATCATGTATAGTCAGCTCATATAATGATATATAATTAATTATAATAATACATTTAACAAAAGAATCTACTTCCTGGCTTTTAAGTGGACCATGAGTCATTTTTTGTTGATTTACCTTAAAAAGATGAATCATTTTATGAGAAATAACATAATTAAAATCATAATAATGGACTTGATTGATATGAATATACATACTAAAATAAGTAATGATAATAATGAACAATAGTTAAAAAGCTTCTTTGCAAACTAAGTTACAGGAAAAGAATAAATTCTGCTTTACTTCTGTCTGCTTCTAATAATCTAATGATAATCTAATAATCTGTCTGATTATGTGTAATGCAAAGAAAATATCAAGACTACAATAATGTGATTAATAAAATAATGCAGTTAAGACAGAAATTGAGTGAATGCAACAAAGTATAATACAATAAGATCAAATAAACAGAGAACAGTGAGGACATATTAGGGGTTTAATTCAGGATCTAATAGGATCATGCAACTAATAATTAGTCATTATTGTTTAATCAAGCAATTATTGTGTCTATAAAATGATGAGAAATGATGAGAATTGTTTGATAAGTAAGTGTTTTAATTACTAATTGACTAATTAATTCAGTATAACTTTAAATTAGTCTGTATGGGAGTAAAGTTGTGTTTTAACCCTGATATTAATAGTTAGATTATTATATTCTTTACATGGCAAAAAATCACTCTAGCCTCATCCACAACTTTCTTTCTTCTTCTTGTGTTCATTCTCTTCCCCAGTGGAGGAGTCAAACTGTATTTTAGCACATATAAGCTCTTAAAAGTGTGCTTGCTTGTGGCTGTATGTGTGTTGTTTCAGTGCGGACTTTAAGGCATAAATCTGAACAGTGAAGATGAATTTATAAAAGCTCACGAGCTACCACGAGGAGCCCTTGAGCAAGGCAGCGAGGCAGGTGACACCCAGCTGCTCCGACTGAGACTAAACAACTCAGAGCAGCTGAGCGAGTATAAATATTTAATACCAAGCTTCCCATGAGCTGTGACAAATAATAACAGCAATGATAGATGGGCTTCTTTTCTAAACTCTAAATGTTAAAGTCACATCTGTCAACCTGCATCTTTTTTATATTTTATTTTTTATCCATTCATTCCTGCAGCAGGGCATCATGGGTAGCCATCACTTCTTTGTGCAGAGCCAGGAGATAATAATGTCTCGATGCAGGTGAAGCCGAGGCCGACCTGACAGCTGATATCACTTTAAAAAGGTCATTTGTCAAGAGAGGCGGCTCAGTTATTACTCTGCTGCTGAGTAAACCTGCAGCACTGTGATAGCATTTAGCACTGTGTTAGCATCACTGTGTTAGCATTAAGCACTGTGTTAGCATTTAGCACTGTGTTAGCATTTAGCACTGTGTTAGCATTAAGCACTGTGTTAGCATTTAGCACTGTGTTAGCATTAAGCACTGTGTTAGCATTTAGCTTAAGAGCTGCAGTCTGCGACCCCATCTGACCTCTCGCATCTCTTTATTTAATACAATAAAATATAAATGATGAAGCAGCACTTAATACACTTGTTACCTTAAAGGTCTCTTCATCATTTGCATGTTGTTATCAATCAATTAATCAATCAAACTTTATTTATATACCTTTCATACATGCTGAGTGTTGAGACCAATGCACAAGAGAAAATAAGGATGATAAAAATGTAATAAAATAAGTTTCAAATAAATAGATAAGTAAAATAAGAGAGAATAAGTGAAAAGGTTTATTAAAAGTATAGAAAGAGTGAAAATCTAGGTAAAAATAGATTAAAAAGACCAAAAACCAATAAAAGAGATAATTTAATAAAGGTTAGACCAAATCTAGAGATCAAAGAGATTAAAAGATAAAAGAAACAGATGAATAAAAAAGTAAAATAAGAGAAAAGGTTTATTCAAACTTGGAGTAAAATAGTTTTTTAAAAAGTGAAATAGATTGAAAAAGACGAAAGAAAAGTAAATTCAAAGAAAAGAGATGAAAGTTTATTAAAAGCAAGACTGAAACTAGGTTAAAAAGAGATTAAAAGACTATAATTAAACTCTCATTAGCCTCGGCTGTACTTGTGTTTGGTGCTAATTAGCGAATGTTAGCAGGATAATATGCTAAACTAAGATAGTGAGCGTGGTAATGATTATATCCTGTTAGCATCAGTGCTAGTAGCCTGTTAGCACGGCTATAAACGCTTAGCTTTGTTAAATCCTTAATCAGATCTTCTAATTCTGTCCTTCTTTACTCTCTCTCTCTCTTCCTCTCTCTTTCTTTCTTTCTTTTTCGTCGCTAATGCTCTTTGCAGACGTCCGGAAATAATCAAAATTCACTTTTGAATTTGGCTTCTCAACCTTTTGTGGGATTATGTTTTACTAAGCAGGTGTAATGGAGGGATTAGTCTTGAGTCTTAGTTAGCACTTGTAGTCTCGTCTGGTTTCAGGTCACGAGCCAGCGAGCTCATCATTTAAAGCTAAACCTTCATTCCAGATGATCCATCTCCATATTCTACCCTTTTTTATATAATCCTTTACTAAAGAGAGAAAATGAAAAGAATAAAGAAATCAACGAATGAATTAAATTACCTGTGCCACATCTGGGTCAACAGGTTGGCCAGTAACCATGGCAACAGCATTACATATCATCTATAAACAGCTGCGCTAATGAAAAGATATGAAGGTGGTTCAAGCAGTAGCAGTTTCTTCTTCTTCTTCTTCTCCTTCTCCTTCTTCTTCTTTGTCTTCTCCTCCTCCTCTTCTTCTTCTTCTCCCTCTCCTTCTCTTCTTCTTCTTCTTCTTATCCTCCTTCTCCTCCCCTTCTTCTTCTTCTTCTTTGTCTTCTCCTCCTCCTCCTCCTCCTCCTCCTCCTCCTCCTCCTCCTTCTTCTCCTTCTTCTCCTCCATACATGTCCAAACCATCTCAATCTCACCTCTCTCACTTTGTCTCCAAACCATCTAGTATTTTCTCCTCCTCCTCCTCCTCCTCTTCCTCCTTCTTCTTCTTGTTCTTGTTCTTCTTCTTCTTCTTCTTCTTCTTCTTCTTCTTCTTCTTCTTCTTCTTCTTCTTCTTCTTCTTCTTCTTCTTCTTCTTCTTCTCCTCCTCCTCCTCCTCCTCCTCCTCCTCCTCCTCCTCCTCCTCCTCCTCTTCCTGTCTTTTCGCTGGTTCCTGTTAAGGGTCGCCACAGCGGATCATCTGTTTCCTTCTCTTCTTCCTTCATCACACCAACCACCTGCATGTCTTCTTCTCCTTCTCCCAGTATTACCAGCATCTCTCTCTCACTTTGTCTCCAAGCCCTCCATCCTTCGAATATACTCACTCCTTATTCCATCCATCCTCATCTTCAACTCTGTCACCTCCAGCTCTGCTTCCTGTCTTAATATCAGCGCCACTGCCTCCAAACCATAAACCATAACTCAATATCCCAATATCCTCTTATAAACCTTTCACTCTCCACCTCTCTACCTTTCTCCCATTATTTTGAAAAGTTGACCCAAAGCATTTTAAACTTAAATCTACCTTCGCCGCCTCGCTGCTAATTGTTTCTGGGGGATGGCCCTGCAAGATTTGCTATGTATCTATTAATTTAACAAGTTCATTACACTTGGGACCATTGATTTCTTACAGTTTTTATATATTTTTTTGGTGGCTCGTAGCAGTCTAACGTGCCTTCACAGGCTTTATATAGCATTCACATTACAATCAACATACTGCCATTAATATTCTCAGCTGTTTCACTTATTTTGATGCCGTGCAAAACATTTCTCATACCATTTGTCGAGTGCAAAACTAGTGCTTTAAGATTTCTTTTTGGAGTAAATGAAAGGCCTAGCTCCTTAAAGGTGTTAAAATATGAGTAATTGTAACAAACACCAGGATTAAATATAAATAATGCACTTCACAAGCGATAGAAGCTATTATTTTCTTTTAATTTGTTTGCTGTAATTATAAATAGTATATCTGTATTCATTAAATCTAAATCCCCTTTATAATTAACAGCTTTAATTAAGTGGAATAATTGAAAGATAACTGGCTCAGGCTATTGTATGATTCTGCGAAAGTGTCCATAAATCAGAGGAAACAGGGAATTAAAACATCTTCTTTATTTTAAGTTATAAAGTATAAACTATAGATTAATTTTAAATAGTCTGGTTATTAGCTGTGTAGCTTATTAGCTTATTTAGTAGGTTTTGTTGGATGGTATGGATGTGTGTTTCCTTTGAATGTACTCGTACTGTAAATCTGTGTGTGTCTGTGTGATGAGATCATAGCCTTGTTAAAGAGTCAGCTGCTGTGTGTGTGTGTGTGTGTGTATGTGTGTGTGTGTGTGTGTGTGTGTGCGAGGAACTCACCGTTTCCACTTCACATGCTGCTGACTCACCCTGCTCAGTGTAATAAAGGATATAAAGTTCTTTACTGATACTGCGGCTGTTTTTTAGAGCTTAGCTTAGTTTATGTTGCTTTTGTTGCACAAACATCGCTCATCCCAGACAGTAAATAAACTAAGAGAGAGCTGCTGAAAACACATATCATCACAAAAGTTCAGGACATATTTATCATATCATATTGTTAAAAGGCCGTTTCACCCACATGTCACCCAATTTCATGCAAGCTCAATACTAAAATGGTGGAGTATCCCTTTAAAAATGATTATAATAATTAAAATCCTACTGAATATTACATGTTTTGGTCTGGTGCTTTTACATATGGGTGACCTTGACTTTAATATCTCGTTACAAAAGGATTAAAAAGGATAAAAGTAAAAAAAATAGGACTCATTTTCTATTAAAAACACAATGAAGAATATAAAAGCAACAAAACTCATGATCGTGCTGGTTTGTCCCAACTGAGATAAACAAAAGCAAACCACTTGTGATTAAATTATCTAATATCATTTTATTCATCCATTTCTAATTCCTGTACTCACTCTATATGATTTCTATGACCGTGTAATAATGATAATAATAATAACAATGCATTTTATTTAAAGGTGCCTTTCAAAGCACTCATAGAGTCATGGACATTAATCTTTCATTTGCACTCTATGTCCTTTTAATGATTTTAAAGCAAATTAAATCATTATTTAAGCTACAACATTATATTTAATGCTCTATTCTTCCTATTTTTTATGTTTTATATTTGTATTACTATTAGTGGGGTGGTGGGTTAATTGTATGTTTTAATGTTTGGGTTTCATTTTTAATTCTCAAATATCATGTTTTTATGTTTTTTATTTCCAATTCTTAGTGTTACATGTTTGTTTTATGTAAAGCACCTTGAGTTGCCATTGTGTATGAAATGCTCTATATAAATAAAGCTGCCTTACCTTACAAGACGATCATAAAACAACAACAGTAACATCAAACAATATAAATCAGCTAACATTGATGTGGAAGTTAGTATAATATGAATGTGATTACTGTGCAGCCTCAAGTCTGGATGTGGAACATGCTCTCTTAACATCTCTCTCTCTCTCTCTCTCTCTTTCTATTTTCCAGATGTACCACTCTGACCACGGTGTCGACTTCCCCGACCTCTCCTTCCAAATCCCTGGCAGCCCTGCAGAGCTGCGCCCAGCGAACAGAGTGTGAACACAAAATCCTCAACGCACCACACGTTTACCCTCCTCCCCTCCCCCTCTCCCCCTCTCCCCCTCCCTTCACCCACACAGGGCCTCCCTCTCCCTCTGCAGCTGTAGCTACAGTCCCACCCTCCCTTCCTCCTGCACCATGGACAGCCCTCCCAAGCTGTCTGGCGAGACCCTGATCGTGCACCACATCCCCCTGGTGCACTGCCAGGTGTCAGGGGGGCGGCAGGGGGGCTGCGGGGGCTCACTGAAGAGGAGCAACCCGTTCAGCCAGCCGGAGAACCTGGGCTTGAGTCGCACCACTTCGCTTCCCGAGAGAGACGTCCTCCAGAGAGAGGCTTTGCTCTACAGCAGTCTGATCCAAACCTCCAGTGGCTCCTGGTCCTCTCACAACAGAGGAAGAGAGAGGAAGGGCGGAGGGAAGGGGGGCAGCACGGCGAGCGATGACTCATCGTTTACCTCCAGCACTTCAGAGGATCAGATGATCACAGCTCACACGTTACCCAGAGCAAAGCCGAGGAACAGGAACCCGCTGCGTCACAATCCGTTCCTGCTGAACACCGAGGATGACGAGGACGAAGAAGAAGAGGAGGAGGACGGCGACAACCTGAACGGTTACCTCGAAGACTCCTCTTTTCACCTCCACAGTGACACTAACTCCGGCCTCGACGACGGGATCGCTCCTTTCCGCTTGCACGACCTCGGCTTTGCTTCGGAGCCTTTCGTCTTGCACGGCTCGGTGAGAGGCGGCAGCAGGGAGTCGCTGAGGGCCGTCGTCTCGGATCTCTCCAACCACCTGGAGGACCTGGACATCCTCGGGTTGGACAGCCAGCGTCGCCATGGCAGCAGCGGCTCTAACATGTCAATGGATTGCGGAGAACACGACTGGGGCGACGACGACGAAGAGGATGAAGATCATCCCATGCGGTGCGGCCGAAGCAGCAAGACGGGGTCGTACTCCTCCACCTCCTCCGCCCAGCACTGCTCCTGCTGCGTCCTCTCCCAAAACTACCCCCAACACTTCCCTGAAGCCTTCTCGGAGCCTTTCTCAGAGTGCCATCAGGGCTACGGCAGCGACTCCTCCTGCAACAGCTCGGACGGCGTGCTCGTCAACTTCAGCGCCATTTACAACAAGATGAACAACGGCGTCCCGGAGAAGTCGACGGTCCCCGCGCCGACCAACCTCAACAGCTCCACCGACCTCTCCTGCACCTCGTCTGTGTCCGACCCGCAGGGGAACCGTCGTGACTCAACTGCAGGAGCTTTTTATTTAGACCTCCACACCTCGCCCACAGAGCCTCCCCTCTCACAGCAACAGACTTCCTGCCTTGGCAACGCCTTCCCTCTCATCCGAGAGCCACAGCTGTCCACTTCCTCCACCTGCTCCTGCTCCGTGGAGCACCAGGGCGTGCTTGACCTCGACGCTAACTGCAACTCCTTCCACCCTCCGAATTTTGGGTCGTCCGGCGACCTTGCGTCTTGTCTGCAAAGCCAGGCTCGCTTGGTGGTCGCCACGCAGAACTATTACAAGCTGGTGACCTGCGATCTCTCGTCCCAGTCGTCCCCGAGTCCAGCAGGCTCGTCGGTCAACAGCTGCTCTGATGAACACAGCAAAGGAAGCCCAACGCCGACTCAGCCCAGCGAGTACTTCCTGTTCAGGCAGCGGGCTGAGCAGGGTGTGGAGGAAGAGGATGAAGATGTAGAGTCATTAAGGGTGAGTGGAGAGTTATACTTTAGTAGTTTTAAGAATATATTCATCTGTTTCTCTGTCAGGTTTATTACAAAGTTTGACGTGCAAACTAACACATAGTGCACAAAACTAATATAAAATAGATTTTTGTTTTGGTGTTTTTAAGCTATTTAATATGTATTTATTAACAATTCCACGTTTAGTTTTTTCAGCTTATATCCTTTTCATTGATTTTTAGCTCTGAGATAAACACCATTTCTTTTTTCTTTCCTGTCCTCTGTGTGTATCTGTGAGTGTGTATCTGTTGATGTGGGTGGAAAACTGTTGCATACAATCACTCTTACAGTGATAAATAAAGCTTTATTGAATTAAATATATATATCTCGATACACAGAAAATAAACAAATATATGGTTTGGTTTTTAAAAAGGGAAAAACTTGTTTCATGAGCCAATTACAACTGATTCAATCCCACTAAAATCTGATTTATGATCATTTTCAATAGTCAGCCACACACAAGCACATATTACCTAGTTTCCATATTATTTAATCATGTGCTTGGTGGCTGATTTGCAGCAATAGAGAAACTGTTTTCTCTCTCACTTGTCTTCAAATACAGAATAATCCACGCTGCCTTCCTGGTTCAGTCTAACTGTATGTTCACTTCTCATCACTGTTGATTGCAGATGGATTATGGGAATTATTTGTGACATCTATTTGGGCTCACAGGTTATTGTTTTCTTGTTATCACAGACTTAGAGAATCTAAACTGTTTCAGCTACTCAACTTCAATACTTGGAAATGTATTAATGTGACAAACATTTTCTTTGTGGTTTAAGTGTAAGAAATAAAAGTGATGAATAGATTATAATGATTATATGATCTAAACTAAAGCCAAGTTAAAGCAAGCTTATTTGTGTGGCTTAAAATAAGGAAGGATGGAAAAGAAGACAGGAAGGAAAGCTGGAAGGATGGAAAGAGAGAAAGAAAGACAGAAAGGAAGGAAGGAAGGATGGAAAAGAAGACAGGAAGGAAAGCTGGAAGTCGCTGAGGGCTGAGAGAAAGAAAGACAGAAAGGAAGGAAGGAAGGAAGGATGGAAAAGAAGACGGGAAGGAAAGCTGGAAGGATGGAAAGAGAAAGAAAGGAAGGAAGGAAGGAAGGAAGGAAGGATGGATGGATGGATGGATGGAAAAGAAGACAGGAAGGAAAGCTGGAAGGATGGAAAGAGAGAAAGAAAGACAGACAGAAAGGAAGGAAGGAAGGAAGGATGGAAAAGAAGACAGGAAGGAAAGCTGGAAGGATGGAAAGAGAAAGAAAGAAAGACAGAAAGGAAGGAAGGAAGGAAGAAAAACTGGAAGTAAGGAAGGATGGAAAGAGAGAAAGAAAGACAGAAAGGAAGGAAGGAAGGAAGGATGGATGGAAAATAAAAGGCATCAAGGCTACATGTTAAATAAACTTAAGGCATTATTTAAAAAAAAGACATTTAAATAGAATAAAAATTTAAATAACATAAAAATATACTAAAATAAAAGATAAGTCAGATAAAACAGGAGGTTAAGAATAACAATGCAGCTCCAGTACACTGCATGATATGAATAAAAGCCTCAAATTTGATTTTATAAAAGGCAGATAATTCAATTTAATAAGACAATGAGACTAGTTGGTCTCTGCAGGTAAGACAGAACATCTCTTAGGAAAACATTAATGTCACAAAAGGAAAAAAAAAAGACAAATAGAGGTGAATCAGACAAGTGACTCAGCATGCAACACAAAACATAGACAAATGGAAAAATTGCAGTAAATGGAGTAAAATCGCCGTGAAATGACAATAACCGTGGACTTAATACTGTCCTGACTCTGGTGTTAGTCTGATTCTCTATTTAGATCAGCTACTGTCTGGAGTTATGTGATATCATCGTGTCTGGGGATTATTTTAGTACTAATATCAGTCACAGAGCCACTGTGTCAAAGCAAATATAGCAGGAAGGAAGTTAAGGTCTGTTTAGGTTTGTTTTCTGATGTAACTCTTGACTCCATGTTGGTCACGTCGTGTGTTTTGGAAACTTTCAACAGGAGGAAAAAATGTGATGGTAGAATTTAAAATAACTCAGAAGGATGATTCATGCACATTTGGCGAAGAACTAACATGTGACTGTCGTGTTCTGTCTCTCTTTTATTTCCCTGTTGTCACCGTTCAGAGAGATGAAGATGACGATGATGATGATGATGAAAATGATAACAAGGAGGAAGAGGAAGAGGAGGAGGAGGAGGAGAAAAAGACTGAGCAGGCCACCAGCGGGGGTGAAGCTGCTCCTGCTGTGATTGAAGGTCAGGTGTATGTCAATATCTCCCCTCCTCTGGGGGTCCGGGGCGTCATCGGGGCCTCGTCCTCCACCTCCGCTTCCGCCTCCGCCTCCGGTAGCCGTCCCCGTTCTCGCAGCTACGACCGCAACCTGGATAAATCTCCGTCTCCTCGGCTCGGATCTCTGGAGCGCATGCTGAGCTGCCCCGTCCGGCTCAGCGAGGGTATCGCCCCGGCACCGGCCCCTCCGCCTCGGGTCACATCCTTTGCAGAGATCGCCAGAAGCAAGCGGAGAAACGGAGGCTCGGGGGGGTCGCCGTCGATGAAGACGTCCGCAGACCCTTTCTCGTCCACTCACTCGCACTCCTCTGTGGATTTTTCTCCGATCCTGGAGCAGCGTGCGGAGGCGGATGCTTGCAGCCTGTCACCTGTTCCCTTCACCAGATGTTACAGCCAAGGCAGCATAGAGAGACACCTGGAAGGAGGAAAGGAGGCTCGAGCCAAAGCTGAAGGTTTGTCTTCATGCATTAATCATTTATTTAGGTCTTGAGGGGGCAGAAGACACACAACAGTTTCGTATCATCACAGCATCACATCATAATACCTTGTTATACAGATATCAGACACAGAATTGCAATGTTTCCCCTAATTTGGAGACATGTTTTCTAAGTTTACTCTGCTTTTATCTCCGTTTTGGTCTTCACCGTCTGCCTAGAAAGACATCTGGCTTCCTCAGGGCCCTTAAAAAATACTTGGCAAGTACTTTGAATGAAACATCTGTCTTATCAGCGTCTATCCTGCTGTTGTCACACCTAAACTACACCTGTAGCTTCCAGTACTTCCTCATAGGACGCTGATTGGTCTGAATCACTGCTAGCTCGGCTGTAAGCACAAAACTTGAACCCCGATAAAATGGATTCTTGTGTGATCTCTTGACAAGGTAACTCAGTGCCAGCCCACGAGTCCATAAATCCAAAACAGTCAGGTAAAAGAGGCTAAAAAGCTCAACAAAGCTGCAAAGTAAAGTGCAGGAATTTTCTATAAGTATACTAAGAACATCAGGCAGCTTTGGAGACCCTCGGGGGGGGTTCAGTGTCCCTGCTTTGAATCTGACTGGAGATATTATTACATGCATTCATTCTTCATTTCCTGTCATGTCTGTACTGTTGATCCCCACCGCTTCCAACAAAATACTAAAAGGATATCAAACTGGAACTAAAAACAAACAAAACAAGGTACATTACAAATTTGTGTTGTTTATACTTGTTTGGAGGTTGGATTTTAAATATTTGAGATCATACAGGAAACAAAAAGTTAACATTGTTACGTCCATGAATGAATAACAGGCGATGAGAAGAGTAACAATGATGTAACCCAGGGAAAGAAAAACAAGGTGAACACAAAATGAGGTTTTTATTTAACAGAGAAAGCCAACAGCAATCTGCTTCCTACTAAAAACAAGAAAGCTTAACTAATAAGGCAACAAAATTAAACAAACTATAAAACAAAGTGGAAGTAAAAACCACAACCTTTCAACTAGTTTTGCAAATACACACAGCACAGAGAGTCTACTGCAGTGGTGTCCAACCCTGCATGTTTTTAGGTATCTCCACCACTCAGTGCTAGAGCCAGTGCTCAGTTGGTGCTAATCCAAGTACCTTTTACGAACCTGTTGCTTTTCCACTGGCAAGGAGCCACGCCATTACGTCACTGTCTAACGTAGCCAGCGCGCCCCTTTGAAGCACTTCCATGATTCACCAGTGAGAGGCAGCAACATAGCGCAAGGCATCTAGCCTGCCGGAAACGAAGAAGAAGAAGACAGCTCTGGCAAAGAAATGATAAAAATAGTACTTTTAATCAACAAATCTTTAACCCTCTGTAAATGCCACGCTAGTCAGCTAATAAACGTTAACCCCGCTAGCCGGCTAATAAACGTTAGCCACGCTAGTCAGCTAATAAACGTTAGCCACGCTAGTCAGCTAATAAACGTTAGCCCTGCTAGTCTGCTAATAAACGTTAGCCCCGCTAGCCGGCTAATAAACGTTAACCCCACTAGCCGGCTAATAAACGTTAGCCCCGCTAGCCGCCTAATAAACGTTATCCCCGCTAGCCGCCTAATAAACGTTAGCCCCGCCCCCAGTCCGCTGACGTAATCGGTTCTAGCAAAGAGTTGGTGCTTGCTCTGGCTCCCGTTCTGAGGTTCGGGGCTGGAGTTTTGGCAGTGGAAAAGCAAAGAACCGGTGCTTAGTCAGGCTCTGGCTTAACACACCTGATTCTAATATTTAACTCGTTATCAAGCTGCTGAAACTTTTTAAAGGGCTTTGATAACGAGTTAATTATTAGAATCAGGGGTGTGAGAACGGTGGAGATACCTTAAAAACATGCAGGGCACGAGCAGGGTCGGACACCACCGGTCTGCTGACTCTCCGCTCCCTTTTAACCACCAGCGTTAATTGGCAAGTGGGTACTGGTGCGCACAACTACACACATCAACCGCACAGAGGGGGGAGGGGTGGCGTCTAATGGGATAAACAGGAGACAATTAGGAAAAGAGAAGAAATCACACACTCCACTGCACCCGTAACATCTTACGTTAACATTTTCTTATTCTAATTAATGGGAAAGTGGAAACTAGTGACTGGTAATGTATATACTCCCGTTGTCATGCACAACACAGAATATCTAAATATATTGTGGTAGTGTTTATATTTTAAAGCCTCTTGTGTAAATGTGGATTAATCTGCATTGCATGATTTTTTTATGGTGTTTTTTTTGGGTTGCTGTGTGTGTGTGTGTGTGTGTGTGTGTGTGTGTGTATAATCTTTGCTTTGTGTGCGTTTGGGTAATACCCCCTTGTGTATCTTGTGTATGTGGCGCTGTGTATAACTGTGTTGAGAGCAGAGTGATGCAGAGTGCGTATCGTCAGCTGTAGAGAAGGAACGAAGGGTTGAAGTGGGCCAAACGTGTGCTGAATAACAATCAGGTCAGAGGGAGAGGAGATAGAGGTGCAGAGAAAACCCCCCGCTGAGCTCTACATCTGCATACAGAGCTGTGTGTGTGTGTGTGTGTGTGTGTGTGTGTGTGTGTGTGTGTGTGTGTGTGTGTGTGTGTGTGTGTGTGTGTGTGTGTGTGTGTGTGTGTGTGTGTTTTGCATCGTCGTCCAGAGAACCAGTACGTCCGATTTGTCCTAAAAACGAGTGAAGGTCGAAGAAAGTTAGAGAAGGTTGAGAAAAGTAGGAATGAACATCTATAGCAGGGATGTCAAACATGAGGCCAGTGGGCCAGAAGCGGCCCGTCGAGGGGTCCAGTCTGGCCCACCTTCCTTTCTGTCCTTCTACCTATCCTTCATCTCTTCCTTCCATCTTTCCTTCCTTCCTTTCTGTCTTTCTTTCTCTTTTTCCACCCTTCCATCTTTCCTTCCTGTCTTCTTTTCCTTCCTTCCTTCCTTCCTTCCTTCCTGTATTTCTTTCTCTCTCTCTTTCCATCCTTCCTTCCTTTTTGTCTTTTTCTTTCTTTCCATCCTTCCATCTTTCCTTCCTGTCCTCTCTCTTCTTACCCGTCCTCTCTTCCTTCTTTCCTTCCTTTCTTTCCATCCTTCCATCTGTCCTTCCTGTCTTCTTTTCCATCCTTCCTTCCTTCCAGCCTCTCTTCCTTCCATCTTTCCTTCCTGTCTTCTTTTCCTTCCTTCCTTCCTTCCTTCCTTCCTCCCTCCCTCCCTCCTTCCCTCTTTTTAATGATCCGGCCCACATGAGATTAAATTCTGTTTGTGGCCTTTGAGCTAAAATGAGTTTGACCCTGCTGATCTATCGAGTCTTTTGTTTGGTTATAAACTGCTGAGTCACTGAATTCATCCTTTTGAATCCCAAAACGGAGAAATCTGTCGACACACTGTTTGTATGCAGTCATTTTTTTATTTATGCATATTTATTCAGCACATAGTTAAATGATTCAGTGGAGACAGAAATGAAGCAGCAGTGGGTTCAGTCAGTGACAGCAGTCATAACAAAGACAGATATTAAATTCCTGCCAAATCCTGCCGTGCTGTTCTGTTGCTAAGCTTCACCACTGACCCGAGGCAGAAAAAAACCAAAAACTACATTTCCTAAAGGGTTTAAATAGAAAAGCTGAAAACCATACCAGATATATCCTGTTTTAATATTTGTGCATCCTGTACAATAGGCAAAGCGAGGTATACACACAGGGGCAACTCAATGTGCTTTACATGAAAACTAAATATCAGGGGATGATTAACCCTCCTGTTGTCAAGGAAGGGAGGGAGGAAGAAATGAAGTAAGGGAGGAAGAAGCAAGGAAAGGAGGAAGGGGGAAGAAGGAAGGGAGGGAAGGAGGAATGAAGGATGGGGGAGGAAAGGAGGGAGGGAGGGAGGAAAGGAGGGAGGAAGCAAGGATGGAAGGGAGGGAGGGAGGAAGGAAGAAGGACAGAAAGGAGGGAGGGAGGGAGGAAGGAAAGGAGGGAGGAAAGAAGGGAGGAAGAAGGAAGGAAAGGAGGGAGGAAGGAAGGAAAGAAGGGAGGAAGAAGGAAGGAAAGGAGGGAGGAAGGAAGAAGGAAGGAAACGAGAAAGAGAGGAAGGAAAGAAGGAACAGTCAAAACAGACGGGGGGTCAATTTGACCCGGGAGGACGAGACAAAGGTTGAACCGTATAAAATTATAATAATAATACAGTACTAATAGTACTGAAAAACAGAAAGAGAGATAAAAACAAACAGTTAAACTAAAATAGAGCATCAACTATGAGAGTGCTGCATGAAATAATGATTTGCTTAAAAATTAATAAAAGAACATACAGTGAAAGAATAAAAGATTTAAAGAGCTTTAAAAGAGCTCCATCATAAACACATGAAAAGAGAAACCTGGATTTAAAGATGTTCACATTTGAGGCTGATTTCAGTTCTGTTGGTAGTTTCTAAACCCTGCTTCACCATGTTCAACCTGGAAACACTAAACTATGGTGAAGCAATATTTATAAGCAAACATTTTTGTTTTTGTGACGGAGTACTTTGACCTTTTTTCTGAAGTCTTGTTTGCTCTGAGCCGAGGGTGAACTGCTCCTGGAATAATATGTACCATGGTGTTTTAGGAATTGATGCATTTTACATTTCCAAGTAGTCGGTAAAGTGAAGTATACAAATATATTGAAGAAGGACAGAGTAGTTAACCCTCCTGTTGTCCTCGAGTCAAGGAAGGAAAGGAGGGAGGGAGAAGGGAGGAAGGGAGGAAAGAAAAGAAGGAAAGGAAGGACGGTATAAGGAAGGAGGGAGGGAGGGAGGGAGGGAGGAAAGAAGGAAGGGAGGAAGGTAGGGGGGAGGAAGGGAGGAAAGGAAGGGAGGAAAGGAAAGAAGGATAGGAAGGAAAGAAGGACGGTATCAGGAAGGAGGGAGAGAGGAAGTAACGAAGGAGGGAGGGAGGGAGAAAGGAAAGAAGGAAGGTAGGGGGGGAGGAAAGAAGGACAGAAGGAAGGAAGAAAGGGAATATCTACTGACTGACATGACACCAACATGACCAACAACATTCACTAACATCACCTTATTAAGCTCCGTCTCAGCTGCCTCCTGCACATATCTGATTGGACACACACACACACACACACACACACACACACACACACACACAGAGAGGGAGTGTTTGACATTCCACTGGACTAAGACCAAGGACAGCGTGTAGTGAGTTCACCGAGGGAGGAATGTCCCAGGAAGCCCCAGCTGTCTGCTGCTCGGAGCATGTGAGAGCGGAGAGAGAGCCATTACTTTAACCTGAGCGAGGAGCGAGGAGCGAGGAGGGCACTTCAACCGCTCACATATATAATAACACACACTTGAACCCCCGAGCAGAGATATATAAATCAAATCTGCTCCGGCTCGATCAAATTCACTCCTTTTGACCTGATGTTGGACAGCTGGATAAAAACCACATATTTGGCTTTTTCCTCTGCAGCTATTTGATGTTAAATGTTCAAATCCTCACTTTGACCACCTGTTGTGATTCTGTTAATTAAAGCAGGGCAAAGTTTCCCTCTCCTCATGGTCCCTTCTATTCCCCTGTCCTAAATGCATGAGGGTGATTACTTAGTTCAGATGTGTCAAACTCATTTTCAAAGAAAGAAAGAAAGAGAAGGAGGGAGGAAAGAAGGAAGGAAAGGAGGGAAGGAGGAAGGAAGGAAGGAAGGAAAGAATGAACAGTCAAAACAGACGGGGTCGATTTGACCCGGGAGGACGACAGGAGGGTTAATTGGATTTAACTTCATCATCCTGTTGAAGACTGAACAGCTGTTAGTGTCGCTTGTTGCTTTCTCTGCAGACATCCAAACTCCATAAACTAGACTTTTTCTTTTTCATGTGGTGGCTCACTTTTAATTTAACATTTTTTAGAAGCTAGTTGATTGCAGCCTTTATCTATAATGACTTCATATCACATCATCTTCATACTGAATGAACCGCGGTGCCTTCAGGTCCACAAGTATAAACAAACAATTTTCTCCTTCATTTCCACACATTAGGATTTATCATTTATCATCTCTGTAGCTTTCTATATTTAACCTCTTTGGATTCCTCATTATAAACACCAGGTTTGTAATTACAGTAGAGCAGTGAATTAAATGTTCCAGTATATGCTGCACAGTACAGTATGTATGTATGTATGTAGGTCAGTGTGCTGCAATGGAGCTATTCATTCCTGTAGGTACGCTCCACCATCCACCCTCCACCCTCCGCCCTCCACCCAAAGCTGTGGCTAGTTTAAATTCACGACCGTGACTACTCGTCAAACTTCTCCTGCAGCAACATTTCACTTCTTCACTGTTTATTTCCTGAATGTGAGCAGTGTGAGTCACTGTGGAGGGAAGGAGAGAGCTTTTAAACGTCAGCTCATACCTCCGAAACGTGTCGTGTTTTTAATACGGAATCAGCTGTGATGTTTTAACCCTCCTGTTGTCCAAGAGTCAAGGAAAGAAGGAAGAGAAGGAGGAAGGAAGGGAGGAAGAAGGAAGGAAAGGAGGGAGGGAGGAGGGAAAGAAAGGGGCAAGGAAGGAAGAAGGAGGGAAAGGAGGAAGCAAAGAAGGAAGGAGGGATGGAAAGGAGGGAGGGAGGGAAGGAAAGAAGGAATGAAGAAAGCGTCAATTTGACCCGAGAGGACGATACAAGGGTTATGAAACTTTGAAAGCAAATTGAGGGTTTTTTGCCTTTGGGTTGTTTCAAAAGATGATTTTGATTATTATTTAATATGATGATTATTTTATTGATGAAATCTTCTTTTTTGTCTCTTATATTTTGCCAGAGCCCAAAGTGGCATTTTTTCACATTTGTTTTATTCAACCATCAGTCCAAAACACAATGATATTCAGTTTACTGTCATAGTGACAAAAAAGCAGCAAATCATCGTATTTATTTAAGAAGCAAAAATATGAAAAATATATGTTTTCTATAATAAAACAATTCTTGGTTGTTCAACTAATTGATTAATGAACTAAATGTTTCAACTTTACTTTTTTTGGTAGAAACTTAGTTTCATAATCTATTAATTTGAAAGCATTCACACACTCACATTATACTTCATACACAAATATCTACAGACAGTACATTTCCATTAAAGATAAAATATATAAACAGCTAAATTAAGAGGTTATATCTAAAACATAAAACATTTGTACTCTAAACTATTTTGTGCTTTAGTACAGACATGTTTGGCTCACTATGAAACTGTGGCGGCACAAATTAGACTATAGTGGGTGGGCTGCCACAGTCCATATAATTATTGGGAAATACTCACAAATATGCAAACATCTTTGTCTTAAATCTTTATAATTTAAAAATCTAAAATTATTAACACTGACCAAATGTCAGTAGCTCCGTACCCAGACTATCAGAGTAGAGATACTATCATTACAGTGGAAATAATTAGTTTATTAATCTATTAATCAATCAACAGAAGCATATATTTTGAGAATTGATCGACTATTTCAGTCATTTTTAAGCTTAAATGCCAAAAAAGTTCTATTATATTAAGTATGAAAAAAGAGATTTATAATGAAATAATTGTTAGTTGAAGCTTCAATCATTTATTTCCACGTCAGAAAAGAGCAAAGTAATGTATAAATAATATAATATAAGTAAGTAAAAGTAAGTAAGTAAAATAGTAGGTACTGTAGGAGCTAAAACCAAAAACACTTCACCTTATTTAATAAAAAAAAAAAGGTTAAAGTAGTAATTTGATCTTCATTTATAGCTTCTCACTTGACTGGAGCAGAAAAAAGAAAGAAAGAGGGAAGACTGATAGGGAGTGATGGGGGGATTTAGAAGAAATAGGTCACCCCTAAGCAGAAATATGTCTTTGCACATGCTTCAAATCCATCCTCCTCTAGCTGTGTATCCATAAAGACTGTGTGATGATTTAAGGTTATAATGAGCGGCTGTGCAGAATCTCACTGCATATATTATTCATTACATTTCACTTCAGTCAGCTGTGCGGCTTCACTGCAGTGTAGAAGAAAAAAAAAAAAAAAAAGGCCTCTTTAAAAGCCTGTGGGATGCAGCTCCAGTGCTAATGATGCTAACGCTAAAGCACAGAGAGCTGCGAAGAGGGGAGGGGGGGGGGGGGGGGGGGTGCAAAAAAAAGCCTTATATTTAATGGATTTATAGATGAAAGAGGAGAAGAGCTGAAGAGAAAGAGAGAGCAGGTAGAAGGGATGAAGAAGAGGAGGGATGATGATGATGATGATGGTGCAGATACAAGAGAGCCAAAGATAGAGGGAGTGTCTCTGTCATTCATCCCACAGGGGAGCTCAGGCCTGCTGGGTGTGTGTGTGTGTGTGTGTGTGTGTGTGTGTGTGTGTGTGTGTGTGTGTGTGTGTGTGTGTATAGTCTTCCCTCCTCCTCCTCCTCCTCCTCCTCCTCTCGTCTTTCTCCTTGCCTTCACATTTCCACAGCAGCTCAACGTCGCCCCCTGCAGCCTGAGACTCCTAACTGCAGGGCTCAGGTGGCATCAGTGAGCTGGCTTTAAGCGGTGACAAACAGCTTGCGCAACACCGTCTACGTCACACACGCTCCCGTCCGTCACACGTTGCACTGGAGCTAGAAACACAAACACACACACACACATAGAGAGAGAGAAAGAGAGACAGAGAGAGAGAGAGGGGGAGGAAAAAACAGGAAAACCAAGGTGGAGAAGATTTGCAGAGAGAAGGATTTTCCTCGCTGGTGTCGCAGTGCACTCAGGTTTAGTGTGTGTGTGTGTGTGTGTGTGTGTGTATGTGTGTGTGTGTGTGTGTGTGCACGTGGGCCTGTCAGAGCATTGCCTGACAGTGGTGTGGTAGTCTGAGATAAGGACCGTTGAGCTTTGTGACTCATGACTGGGCATTTTTCTGTTTGTTTGGTTTCATTTTTAACCTTTTTAACCTTTTTAACCTTTTTATTGCAGTTTTTAGAGTTGAAGACAATTAGTGGATTCATTGATTATTAATCGATCAATAATCTTAAATAGAAGATTAGTACAGAAGAAGAAGTTTCAGCCACGTCACATCCGTTTATTGCTTTATTGCCACAAATGTGAAGATGTACTGCTGTTCTCTGTTTAATATAGTTAAAAATTAAACATCTTTGGGTTGAGTTGCAACAGTTACTTTCATTATTGAGTCATCTGAAATATTTTATATAAATTCAAGTTGATGATTTTGGACCAAACTAACATATTCAGTTTCCTATCATCACATAAGACAACAAAATCCTTGCTTGAAAGCTTGAATTAAATTAAATTTGTATTTTCTTGCTTTAAAAATTAGATTCATGTTCTGTTGCTCAACTAATAAATTAATTGACAGCACCATTATTTATTTATTTATTTATTATTTATTTAGTACCACATCTTACACTTCTGGTTTTACTCACTGTATTTTATTATTTATCTATCATATTTTATGAATGTCTTATTATCTTTTATTTTATTTTATTATTTACCTATTATATTTATCTTTATATTTTGGACTATTGGGGTGATTAAAACAAGTTATTTAAAGAACTGTTGCATATTGTCTCATATAGCAATGGTATATCTTATGACATTTTATACATTTGATTAATTAATTGAGATATAATCTATATAATAAAACACTTTAAAGTTGCAGCCTTAATGCAGTGACTTCATTTTTGGGTCTTTCTTTGTTAAAAATGTGAGAACAAGTACAAAAAGAAAGTTGTGGGTTGACTCATCTTGACCCAACACTGTACATACTTCACTTCACAGACAGAGAATATAGATACTTAGATTAGACTAGATACTTACTGAGAGTCCTGCTCCTGATAGCAAGGACCCCCCCCCAAACATAATGCAATGGAGAGACAGAGTAAAAAGAAAAGGTCTTTTATAATGGAAAAACAATTGAGAGAAGATAGAAACCAATAACTCAAATAATATCAGAGCTTTTTTCTTCTTCTTCTTCTTTTGTTTTTTTTTTAAATAAGTTATTTTAGTTATTTATTATTTTTCTTTATATTTACTTTCTCACTAGCACCTGTTTCAGATTAGTTTGTTTGTCTCGATGTAAAATTGTTAAGATTTGAAATGAGAGATGTATTATTGTATGTATGAGTGTGTGTGTAATCTGGGACTATAAACTGAGGCAGGTGTGACTTTACGTACTTCATGTGTTTCATCTGTGTGGAATAAATAAACAGTAAGAACTAAATCCATCTCTTTTCTCTCTCTTCCATCCAGGTGGTCTCTCCAGCTCCTCAGACAGTCGCCTCGCTGTGGTCCGCTACAGTAAAGACCAGCGGCCCACCACTCTCCCCATCCAGCCTTTCACTTTCCAGCATCAGTTCTCCACTAAGCCCGCGCAGCCCAAACCGCTGCTCCCTCTGCTCACAGGCTACGTCTCCGGCATGCAGGCCCGCTCCAACTCCGGCTCTGGATCAGGCTCGGGATCCGGATCTGGATCTGGCTCCGGCTGTGGAGGTCCGGTCGGAGAGGATAGCGAGGATGCAGCGGAGAATGTGCACAGGTACCAAGGTGCTCTCACTGCCGCAGCGCCTCCTCCCGGATCAGTGCGGCCTTCTCCTCTCGGGAGCTACTCCCCGGTCCGCCTCCACGGGGCTCCCAGCTCCGGGACTTGCTCCACTTGCACCCCGAGCCCCCAGCCGGCTCACAGTCTCTCCTGCCCGCTCTCCGCAGGCCTTAGCCCCCTACGCTCCCCTGCTCAGACAGCCAAACAGAGCTCGGGGTCGGGGTCGGGACCGTTGCCTTCCACCCCTCCACCTGCGTCTCTGGGGGCAAAGAGAGGAGCTGTGCCGCCCATGCTGCCCCCGGTGCAGGGACACTGTTTCCACCGCGGAGGTCTGACCAGCTTACCAGCGTTGCCTAGCGACACGCTGAGCCCGCTGGGATGCCTGGAGTCTGGGAACCACATGGAGGGGAGCAAAGGATCTGGAGCCAGGACACATAATGGTAGGTTACAACAGAATAATTCATAGAGTGGAAACACGAGAAAATGATGCTGAACTTTAAAGATGAACTTTAAATTTAAATTTATATAAAAGCAGATTTGAGGCATTTGTTTCAGAAATAGGAGCAATGCTGAAGTTGAAGGGTGAAATATAAAGCCTGTAGAAGTAACATGGCAGTGAAAGTTGTAAGTAATGTTGGTCAGAATCGAAGTTTAAAGTTTGCTTTTGTATCCTAATAGTGGATGAAACAAAAAAATCAAATATTGTGCTTATAGTAATAAATCAGAAACAATTACCTAAAAATGACTAATAAGTTTTAAGTAAGTAAGTTTAACCAATTTCTTTTATTTACTGGTATGTTGGAGAGGAAGAAAGAGTCATTACAATTGCTAATTAATTGCAACTTATCAAATACTGAGTCCTTTTTTTTGTGGGTGTCATATTTAACTAGTAATGTCATCAGTGTTGCCATCTTGGCGACTTTCTCGCTAAATCTGGCGACTTTCCAAACCCTCATAGCGACTTTTTTCCTCAAAAGCGACTAGCGACAAATCTAGCGACTTTTTCTGGTGTTATTGGAGACTTTGAAGTGAAAGCACGTATCGTTACTGTCCTCAACGAGTAGTGGGTGCTGCCCTGAGCCCCTCCCCTGTCCCAAAGCACTCACAGGCGGTCAGGTTCACAGTAGCCTCACACAGCTGCAGTCAGAGCAGAGAGGAGACCCACACCCCAAACCCCTCCGCATCCACCCTGCATAACAGTCTTTTGATTCAATTTGATATTCTAACATTTAACAATAAATATCAAAATGTATTTACATTTTAAAAAACAAACAAACCAAGAATCAACATAAGAAAGCTCATTTGTAGTTTTTAACATATTTAGGGTTTTTTAACTCACTTTTTGTCTCTCCCAAGACGTTATTCCTCTCTCCTACATCGTCCATTACAATAACATGCACATGATAATTATGCAAATTAGACGATGACGTCATTTAGCGACTTCTAGCGACTTTTAGGACAGCCAATAGCTACTTTCCTTACTGAGGAGTTGGCAACACTGAATGTCATGACAACCTCTTATTTTGTAAATGGTTTAAAGATGTGTGTTTAAACTGCACATGGACATAAAACCACTTCTTGTTTTTTTAAGTGTTCACATAACGTTACATTACTAAAATGTGAGTGGAGGTTAAGATTGCCATTAATTAAGAAAAATGATGATGAGTAAGGTTATTTCCTACTTTTTTCTTTCTTTCTTTTCCTCCTGTGTGATTTTGATGATTCTCCTTTTTTACTTAAATTCATTCATCTGAACTCTGAAACATGTTTTTTCTCAGTTTGGGTGCTTCAGGTGTCTCTCTGCTGCTTTCTTATATTTTAGTGATTAAGTTCAGTTTGTGATTCATTGCTGATGTTCTCTTTTAAAAAAAGAAGCTTTTCTGCGTTCTTACTCTTCTCTTTTTCCTTCTTTTCTCCCTTCATCCCATTTTTTTTGTTGTTGTTCTCGCCTGCATTTCCCTCTCACTGCTGCTCTACTTCCCATTTATATTTTTCATCCACCTATCTACTCAAAAATCCATCTTTTAACCCAAACCTGACCACCAACCTCCCCTCCTCCCTCCTCCTCCTTATCATAACCCTAACACCCCCCCCCCACCCTAAAACAAAACAGCGCACCACCTCTCTCCCCAGGCTCTGAAGTGGAGGGAGTACCGTCGTCGAAACCCTCTTGGGGTAGAGAGGGTCTCCTCTGTCTCCTCGTCCGCCCCCGTGTCCGGTAGCTTGGAGTCTCGGAGGGGCGGGGGACAACGCCTCGTCAGACGCAACGTGTTCGATTTCCCTCCAGCTCACTCTGGACACACGCTGGGACGGCTTAATGGTGCTCATTGCTTTATCGTCAGTGGTGGAACGCCGCTGAAATATTTAGATATATGAAAGAAAGTCGACTTTGATACTCTTTAAATACTTTTTTAAGGAGTTCAACGTCCAGAGAGTGCTTTTATTTTGGGGGTATAATGTGACTCGAATGTCCTCCAAAGGCCTTAAAATGCTCTTATTTTGAAGTGATGCTATGTTTTTATGTGTGTATCTGATTGTGTGTGTGTGTGTGTGTGTGTCTCTCAGCAATGGGCCTATCAGCGAAGCAGCTTCAGCAGAGCTACAGCGACTTCTTGCCGGATTATTTCTCTCTGACCGAGAAGCCTCCGGAGGAGTTCTGCCTTTCCCCCGATGCCTCCACTTCCTCCTCATACTCCTCCTCACAGTCTCACATCTCTGTCGACCTGACGCAGAAGAGAGGTGAGGCAAAACACAATAAATGTAACTGTAATCTCCGTTAGTTGATGATTATAAAAGGAGGTTACATCTGAAGTCAGACCTTTAAGATTTTACTCAGGAGGGTTTTTTCCTCCTGTTTTAATATTTAACATGTTACTGAATACATATATTGATGTTTTTAATTCTTTGAAATCAATATTTTTTTATATTTAGTAAATAAATCATGACGTGGGCTTAAATGGAGTCACAGTACCAATTAAGCATCATGTCAGACTTTTGACTTTTTTCATCAAATATCTTTATTTTATATTCCAAAATCTACATGAACTAGTTTCTGGGGTCACAAAGATAAAGCGTTTTGCTTCAAAAAACAATATGTGTTCAAAAGAGTCAGACCTCACAATCACCTGGCACTATTTTCCCTCCCTTCGTATCACTGCGCGCTGCCGCCTGTGATACGCGCTGTTTCACAGTGTTTACATGCGAGGATGTTATACAGCTTCATGTCAAAAAACCCAAACTATAAAGTTAGACAGCAACGCGGACCACAAGGGCTGTGATTGGTCCGGTCAAAGCGTCAGTTCCTCCAGCAGTTGCTTTATTTATTAATAATGAACAGAAGGTATGTGTTTTCTGTTATTAGCGTACATAGCGCAATGCTACATGCTACTGTGACCGGAAGATAAACAAGGATACAGATAGAGAGTCCTCTGAAACCACACACAAACACACACACACACAGTCATCCCCTAGCAACACGTTCCCTTGACGCATAACTTCGAAAGTACAACAACGGCATAGAAGCATAAATCAGCCTTAAGTAGTAATCTGCAACCTATTACATTTCTAAAGTAACTTCCCAACCCTGGTAGCTGTGTGTGTGCGGTGTTAGTCTTTAAATATTTAATTAGCTAAACGCTCCAGATATCGACCTAATGGCACAAACTCCTTGCTGCTGTCACTGAGTGTTGATGCTGCGTTTGTAGAGAGTTTCACCACAGTTTGACTTTTCCTGGAGAACATAATAAGAAACTTAATAACGTTATTATATGTAATTGAAGGACAGGAAAGTAGTTCCTTTTCTACTTCCTGCTCCTCTAGTCGTACTTCTTTATGGCTTCTTTATGGCTTTGGGTCCCACTCCAGCATCTAGACAGCTCCAGCATGTGTTATGTGTTCATACAGGAAGTTGTTGTGAGTATAAATATAAAATTAGGCCAAAGTTATGTAACGTACTTCCTGAGTGATCTATAAAAAAACAGATAAGATTGTTTGTGTCGATGCAGCTTTACTAAAACCAAAAAAATGGACCGAAAACACTCAGAAAATTGTATAACCTTTCTATCAGTTTACAATCTCTGCATCAATCAATCAGTCACACTTTATTTGTAAAGCACTTTTCATATACAGTGATGTAACACATTAAATTATAAACACACAAACACACACTCCGATCCACACAAACAATAAATCACTGTTATAAATAAGACTCAATAAAAACAGGAAGTGAGGAAACGCTGTCATAACTCTCATGAATCAGTAAAGAGGAAACACGAGAGGAAGGGTTAAATGTAAAAATTCAGAATAGTCTAATAAAATAAACTAAAATAAGAGATCCATAAAATCACATGCAGAAAGTATCTCATGCTCACAGATCAAACTAAAACACTGAGGTTTTACATCCTGAGTTAGATCCGAACCTCCTGAGGCTCCTGACTTTCTAAACTATTTATCTGTTTGTTTCTGTCTCTGCTTCTCTAAAAGCTCCTTTTGTTCTTCACTCACAACCCATTTCCTCTTAATATGAAACTCTAGCAGGGTAAAGCTTGTTTTATGTCATATTTATTAGGGCTGTCAAACGATAATTTTTTTTAATCGAGATTAATCGCATAATTTCCATAGTTAATCGCGATTAATGGCGTTTTGAATTGCATGTTTAAAATCCTGTTATTTTACATTTCAAGGCAGTTTTAAGCCCATAATGTAAAGCATTTCTTACCAGAGTGTCTTAACTGGGAATCAATCACGGCTCTGCTGCGACTCCCACACTCCAAAATGGTCCTTTGGTGGAGCTGAGGCTCGCTTGGCTGCACCTGGGTGTTTAGCGTGGAGGTGCTAACTCAAACTCCACGTACTCCGGTGGTAGTTAAACTCCGTTTGACACAGGTTGCATTTTACTTTTGACTTGTCAACTGAAGCGTCTGGAAGTGTTTTAAAGTTAAACAAGCCGTTCAAAAGTTCAGTAGCTCTCTTACTTTCCATCAGCGCGGTAGGTTTACTGCAGGAGGCCACTTCAAAGCATAGCGCTACAGCTAGAGGAGCCGTCTACGGGGGAGTAGAAGAGACAAAAAGGCTTGCAACATTAAAATGCGATTAAAAAAATTAAGGCGTTATGGATTGCATTAATCTAATCGCGATTAGCGCGTTAACGCTGGCAGCCCTACATATTTCTAATGTCAATTTTTGTTTTATTGTAATTTTTTTCTTGATAAAACATCCTGATTCAAACAGTGAGCCATTAAAACTCTTCACAGCAGACAGAAGCAAATAATAATGTATAAATCAGCAGCACAGCGTGGTCGTCAAGAGCAACAGAAAGGGAAATTATGTCACTTAATGGTCCTTTAATCAAGTGGCTCTCAGTGAGGAAAGCCTACTTGACTTCCTGTTAGAGGCTCTCGAGGCAGCGCGGTGATGTGAGATGAACAAAGAGAAATATCCTCCTTTACATTTCACCGCCTTGTTCAAGTGTCGCTGAGCACGACGCTGAGGGACACTTCTGCTAATCAGATGATAAAATATGTTTTTATTAGTCGGAGCTGGATCGTGAGCTTTTTAAATGTTTTGTAATCTTCTCGCCTGCTTCAGATTTCAATATGAGTCCATCTGCTCTTGAGTCTGTGAGCTTGCTGAAGGCAGAAAGTCGAGTTACTCTCTTATTAAATTAAACTCATATTCATGCAGATTGAAGCTACGTAGATAATAATGGACTGAATTTAGCTCTAATGCCTCTAATGCCTCCCAGAAAGAGTTGCATTGGGTGATACTAACTGTTAAGACATTGTGACTTATAAAAATAAAATAAAGATAATTAACCAGCTCTATTTTCTCCGTTTGCGCCGTCAGGTTTGGTGAAAGCCGTGAATACAGCTGTGGATCTGATCGTTGCTCACTTCGGCACCAGTCGAGACCCAGATGTGAAGGTAGGAGACCGACTATGACTATTGTTATTGTTACCAAGTCAGGGGATGAATATTAGGTCTCTAAATTAAAGATAAAGAAGTACAATCTAATATGATAAGATATTCCTTTTATTAGTCCTACAATGGGCAATAAGAAAAAGAATAAAGAAGAATAATAGTCACAAAAAAAGATAATATACCAGAGATGATGACGTTATTACACAGATTAAAGTAAAAGAAAATATATATATATTATATGCATATTGCACAGTTGAATTGAAATTAAGAATATACATGAAATACTAATATTGCACAGTATTGGACATCTAGACCTGCTCTGTGTGAAAGTTGCTCCTAAAATAACTTCTGCTATGATTTGACTGTATAAATACAATTGACATATATTGACTATTGTCAGATGTAGTTACTGTCTTTCTGTTACTTTTGTTCTGACTGTTTATAAAACATAAAGTATAAATGATCACCCAATTCTGTGTTTAGACCTTTTTAGCCAACATCATTCCAACTTATCACAACAGGTTGGAAATTCAGTTGGTCAATAGGCCTAATTTTATATACCTAATTTTTACACCTCCTGGGTCAAAAGGAGGGTTAACTCCAACTCCAACTCAGTGAGTTTGGACCAGCAGGACTTAGAAAGACTGTTTTACCAAAGTCTGGAAAAGATCTTTATGTTCTTAAAGTTTACAGGTTCAAATATAGCACACCTGTCTCAACCTCCTCCTTCTCAAAGTGTCTCATGAAATATTCACTCTCACTTTGTTATTTTCAGAAAAATATTTTCCCTCTTTAGTGTGCGTGTGTGCGTGTGCGTGTGTGTTTGTGTGTGTGTGTGTGTGTGTGCATGTGTGTGTGTGTGTGTAATTGTAGAGCAGATGCACCAAACAGCAAACACATATGTTTATTTTCAGAGGTTTAATTGGTCTCTTGTGTCTCTTGTGACTGTTTTTTTAAAATCTTTATTTCAGTGGCTTGAACCAGGAAACTGATTTCTTGCACATAATGTTTCTCAGAGTTCAGATCAGACAGTCGATAAACTAGGCCGAGAATCTGTCTAATCCTGAGAATGAAAGAGCAGACAAATCCAGTCCATCGTTAATCATTGATTTGTTTGCTCACTGCGAGTTCAAAGATTATAAATTGGCTTTCAGTTTCTTTATGTGGACGATAAACTCACTAGTAAAATAATAAATGTTCAATTCACTTTCATTTCACATCGTCCTTTGCTGTTTCCTTCCAGGCTAAACTGGGCAACAGCTGGGTGAGTCCTAACGTGGGTCACCTGATCCTGAAGTACCTGTGCCCCGCTCTGCACGAGGTCCTGCAGGACGGATTGAAAGCCTACGTTCTGGACCTGATCATCGGCCAGCGGCGCTGTCAGCCCTGGAGCCTGGTGGAGGCGTCCACACAGCTGGGTGAGAACTAGTGGGAAAAATAAATGCACACAGTGATTTTAAATAATTTTGACAGTTATAGGACACTTATGGACAACTTGTGTATATTTGTCTCCATCAGGCCCGTCCACGCGTGTCCTCCACAGTCTTTTCTCAAAGGTGAGCCAGTTCTCAGAGCTCACCAGCCACAGCATGAGACTCAATGCCTTCATCTTTGGGCTGCTCAAGTAAGTTTCTCTTTATCCTATTTCACATATAACAGTGATTCTGAAAGGTCTGGAAATTATTAACCCTTTATATACTGTTCATATTCTGACTCATAATTCAGTCTCTTCACCAATTCACATTCATAATTTCCCCCATCAGTCATTAATACATGTTTGATTAATCCTTCTGTTTGATCAAATTCATGCACAATCACTATTTAATGGTCAAGGAGAACAACAAACATGTTCAAATGCTGATTTGTACATTTACATATATAAAAATGTGTATCAGCTGCACAAAAATTTGAAAAATGCATCTTATTTCCATTAGTATGGGGAAAAGTCCACCTAGCAGAAATGTGTTTTTGGGTGTTTTTGCAGTTCTCACATGTTAAAAATGGGTTAAATTTGACCCTGATCAGTATGTAAGTGTTAAAGGAGAGTCACAACTATCAGTTTATATTAACTGTATATCAAATGAAGATTTGCTACCAAAGATTATTCCAATAACCTGAGAACATTTGATTTATTTCAGCCTGAAATCTTTGGAGTTCTGGTTCAATCACCTCTACACACATGAAGGTAAGACTCAGTTTTAACTTCCACTTCCTAAACCTGTAAACATTAGCAGCATGCTCGAACACAGGGGTGTCAAACATACGGTCCGTGGGCCAGAACCGGCCTGCCAATGGGTCCAATCCGGCCTACTGGATAACTTTGCAAAGTATAAAAAATTGCAGAAAAGTAATTTTAAATTTTTTCTGCTGCTTCAGAGATTTGTTTTTTTCTCTCATAAAACTGTCTGAAGAAAACAATGAATTTATATTGTGGTTATATTTAAATCATTTATATTATATATTGAATCTCGTGCAAAATGTTGTCAATCAGCAGCTTCTTTATAGAATAATCTGTAAAAGACTGAGACGTAATATTGTTGAAATTGCATCCACTTTTCTTAAGATATCTCATCTCTCTTTATCTGTTTTGTAAATATAAACTTATTATAATAAAGTTTTAATATATATATAATCTATTTTTGTATGTTATTATGAACTGGTTTTACTGGTTTGGCCCACTTGAGATCAATTTGGGCTTTATGTGGCCTTTGAACTCAAATTTACTAGACACCCCTGCTGTAATATTTTAAACTACCCAGATAGATATTAGCATGACTTCTTACTTCTCTGTTGTTTTTCTTCTTTCAGACATTATAGCAATGCACTACAACCCCTGGGGTTTCCTCCCTTTGTCCCACGGAGCGTGTCAGCCGCTCTTTGAGGAGCTCCTCCTCCTGCTGCAGCCGCTGTCACTCCTCCCCTTCGACCTGGACCTGCTGTTCGAGCCTCACCTCCTCCAAAAGGGCCAGGAACAGCTCCGTCGCAAGGAGCAGCTCTGCTCCGCGGGTCAGAGCGTCGACCAGTCGTCTCGCTCCACCTTCCAGCTCATGAGAGGATGGAGCACCACCGTAAGCGAGATGGTGAGGGACTCGAGCGGGGAGGCGAGGAAGGAGAGGGCGGGGCTGAGACGAGAGGGGACGTGGCCGAGGATGATGAGGAAAGAGGGGGAGACGACTGAGAGCGTCACGGCCGGGCCTGTCAGCAGACCGACAATGATGGATGTAGGGTTTGCCAATCTTTGGAAGGAGAGGGGGATGAGTGGGCAGAGGATGAAAGGTGTAGGGCAAGAGAGCCAAGGAGAGGGTGAAGAAGGGCAGGAGAAAGACAGGAGGAAGGAAAGAGAAAGGGATTTGGTGGAAGAGGGTCGTCAGCGGCAGGAAAGACAGGCGGGCTGGTGGTATCAGCTCATGCAGTCGTCTCAGGTCTACATCGACCAATCAGCGGCGGGGTCGAAATTCGTCAAGACGGAGAAGAGGAAGAAGTCATCGGAGAGGCGACGGGGGCAACTACCACCCACCAGAGAGGGTGTGGTTGAGGGGGCGGAGTCGAGCCAGGAGGGGGAGGGGTGCGGGAGCAGGAAAAGCAGCAGCAGCTCAAGCGGAGAGTCGGCCGGATCCAGAGGAAGACCCTCATGGATGGGAAGCCCGCCGGAGTCTGTACTCAACCAGGACAAAGTGACAAAGTCTCTGGAGGTTACAGGGAGCGGAGGTCAAGCTGCGGCCCAGGAGGAAAGCCCCTCGCAGGGACAGAGTCTGCGCTGGAGCAGGCTGTTTGGATCGAGTGTTGGATCTCCTACAAGGATGGAGGGAGCTGAGCAGAAGGCAAAAAATCAAAAGACAAGGTAGGTTCAAAAGAGAAGTCTGTTACTATGATGTTGAATGTCGATGTTGAACATGGTCAAAGCTCCAAATCGGTGTGTAAAAATGCATCCTGGAAGTCAAAAGTTAGGGTTTCAACTCTCAACATTTGTGTAGTTACCTCCACTTCTTCCTCAGATTGTTGAACATGCTCACAAACAGACATCCATTCTGCAGTCTGTTTTAAAGGTTGTTCTTCAGGTTGTTTGCATTGTGTCCACTCACATATTTCAAGTAAAGAAGAAGAAAAGTGAAGTTAAATCCTGCTACTATAGTTTGTTTATGGAGCTGCTGGAGCTCAACAACCTATTTGCCCTGCACTTTAAGCATTGATAGAATTAACTTCACATCTTCTCTGCTGTCTTCTTCCCTCTCAGGCCTCCATCAGGCTGGCTCGGTCTGGATAGATCTGTCCTGGACCTCGTAGCTCAGACTATTGGAGCGGGGAACGGGAAGAAGGCGGAGCTCCCAGCCACACCGACTCACACCCAAAGTACACCTGCACCAACGTCAGCCCGACCAACTGAATCCAAACAACAGTCTCTGTGGTAAGAAAATACTTTAAAGTAGCTAATAGGATTATAAAGTATACGGGTCAGTGATGTTTTCTTGTGGACATGTGGTTTAATCAAATTTAAAGGGTTAAAATGTGAAAATAAATGTATGAATAACTTGCACATATTCTTTTTTTGTGAACCCAGCATCAAATTTCTGCTTTTAATCCATTTTGAGAGAATATATTAGAGGATTATGGTAAAAATGTCTAAGTGGTGTAACCATAAAAACTTTGTACCAAATAATTCAACTTGCTTAAAAACAGTAAATAGTCAATAAAACACTGTATCAACTAGTTTGGCATGATCTTACATTATAACTTTTATATTAAATAAAGCTAATGGAATACTATTGTTCTAAATATTACATTTCATCTGGGTAACCATGGAGATCAGGACACATTTAGTCATTATTAGTATAAGTCCACTTAAATACACTGTAGGTGATAAAATATTTAATATTTATCATTATACTGTGGTTACTTCTGTCTTTCTTTTTTCCTTTCTTCCTTTTTCTTCCTTTCTTTCTTCTTGTTCTTTCTTTATTCCTTATTTCTCCTTTTCCCTCCTTTTTCTTCCTCACTTTTCTCTTTCTTTCTCTCTAGGTGGATAAAATATTTAATATTTATCATTATTTTGTGGTTACACCATTTGACATTTTCAGGAGCATTCAGTCTTACTTTTGGTTAAAAAAAAAATGGTGCAAATTACATAAAACCAACAAAAATACAAAATGTACATTTTAACAAACCTGATGCTGCTTATAAGATATTTTTGAATTGTTCGTCTTGCCAACCCTTATCTGTCACCTTTTATAATAATGACGACATATAGTCTAATCAGCTTTCTATTGTCTCACTTTTCATTCCTCAGTGAGGTGCGAGCGTTGTGCCACCACATAGCCACCGAGCCCGGCCAGCTGAGCTTCAACAAGGGCGACATCCTGCACGTCCTGAGCAAGGCCGATCCCGACTGGCTGCTCTGCTCCGTGGGCTCCAGCAAGGGTTTGGTTCCCATCATATACGTCACCCTGAAGGGCATGGAGGACAGCCACGATGCCAACGGGCTGGGGCAGTGCTGAGCTTAACAAAAAAAAAAAAAGACGGAGGGGATCCCTGCTACTGCGAACAAAAGTCTGTGTTTGGCTGCTGTTGTAAAGCGAGATACTTTGTGGATGATTCCTTGGAGAGAGAGAAAAAATAAAATAAAATGTAAAAAAAAAAAAAACATTGTAGAGAATATGAAGATTATGAGGACGATGATGTACAGACACATGCAAAGGGAAAGCATGCAGGCTCGAACTCACACGAACTCACATCTACTTCACGGGTACATCCAGACAAGTATGCATGCATACATCCACCAACCAAAAGACCAGTCAAGAAGAAACAAACCCCCCCCCCCCTGCCCCCCCCTTCAAAGACTTCTTCTTCTTCTTCTCTCTTTCTCTCCACATGACTGTCCCATCTTAGAAAAAACTACAAAAAAAAAATCTCTCTCTACTTCAACCAGATTTCTCACAGATGGTAACCTGGTAACCTTCCCAGTACGATATAATAATATACCATGCCTAGCTGCACTTTGCTGTACTGTCTATACATTCACCTAGCTGTGCCACACTTTGAACACAGTGCTCAGTTATTGCCCCCTTTCCTCCCTCCTCCTCCTCCTTCTTCTCCCCTCGCAGTCGAAAGACCGGTCGGCTTGATGTCCTGTCGCTTACTTAGTGCCGATTGATCTTCTTTTTTTTTTTCCGTTCTTGTAGAAACCAGTGAATCTTTGCTTTTCAGTGAGATTTTTAAAGTGGTTTATTGTAAGCAGCAAAAAAAAAAAAAAAAAACGGAGTAAATTGTTAACTTCTTGATCCACCTTGGCAGTGGTGTGATTTAGCATATTGTTATTATTATCATTATTATATTAGAGAGTAGTAGAGAAATACACCGGAGTGAAAAGAAGCTAAAAAAAAAAAAAAAAAAGGGTAAAAAGCTGTTTTACATTCTCCAAAAATGACTTGATTTTACTTTTTATTGATGAGCTGGGACAGCTGGATGGATTGATTCACAAGCAAATTGCCTTTTTTTAATTATTATTATTATTATTATTATTATTATTATTATTATTATTAGGGGTGTGTCCAAAAAATCGATCCATCAATTAATATCGATTTTCTATTTAAAAATTCGATATCGATTCAAAATTCAGTGAATCGATTTTTTTATGTGCATTTGGTTACACGATGACAACATAATTCAAATGGTAAATACACATAGATGCTATCATGCTAGATCCCAGTGTTTGGATCAGAATCATGATTTAACTTTACTCTTGAAGAATTTGGTGTCCACACATGATTCAAGTTAACAAATATTGTCTGACTTACAAAACAGAAACTCTGGGAATATAAAATTGAATCGATATTGAATCGAATCGAGAATCAGATTGAACCAGATCGGATAGAATCGAAAATCGAATCGAATCGGGACGCTGTGAATCGGAATTGAATCGATTCAGGAAATCATTGACAATACCCAGCCCTAATTATTATTATTATTATTATTATTCCTCTTTTCTGCTCTCATATCCCACAGTAGCAGGTGTTGGTGGAGGGTTGTTTTACATGCATGCAACCTTGCAAAAAAAATGTTTTGCCCTTTTTAAAAATCCTGTTCCTGCCACATCCTGCACCTCATCCCCCCCCTCCCCTTCCTTTCCTTTCCTTTCCTCCTCCTCTTCTTCCTCAATCTCTCATCGAAGAACGCTTCACGGCTTTATAGGAGGACCCGATCGAGCAAAGTCACGACAGTCTGAGCTGAGTACGCGTGGGTGTTTATCTTATCGGTACATATACCGTAAATGCATACATATATATTTGACTTACACATAACGGTGAGTTTTATCTATTTATTGACCTTTTAAATAATTCATTACAAAGCTGAAACGAAGCGTCTTTAAATGGGACGGCAGCAGAAAAACAGCGGAAGGATGTCCAATGAAAGCAAAGCATGGCTGCGGAGGTCTTTTTTTGAATGTGTTGGGGATTTAAACCCCCCCCCCTCCAACTTTGCAACAAATTGTTAGCAGACGAAATTATTGTTAATTAGTTCAATGTTTTGCATTTTACAGAGAGGTTATGATCTTATCTATATGCCTTAAAGCGCTTGTAGAAAAAACTGAACAGTGGGGGGAGGAGGGATGGGGGGGGGGGTTACACTGTTTGACACTTCAAGGCTGCTGACCTAATATTTGTCCTGACATTATATTTTGTATATGCTACGATGCTACGATGTGTCTAACTTAACTTAACTCCCCCTCCCTCCCCAGCCCCCCCCCCCCCCTTCCTGAGATTTACGTCTTCAAAGATTTGAAGTGTTGTGCAGAAATATGGTGATAATATTTTTTGATGTTTAAAGGGAAACCCCCAACACATTTTTTTGTGTAAAAACAAAAAACAAAAAAAAAAGTTGTATAATGTGGCCTTAGGTTCAAAATGAGACGACGAAGAGCTGAAGCTGGATGTCTTGGATAGATGTTGAGTGTCTACAGCTTGCCCAATCCAAATATTACACAGTATAAAAAGGTTAAAATGTACATTTATTACATAAATGAAGGCTTGTGTAGTTTTTTGAAGAAAAAAAAACACATACATAGATATATAATTTTCTTTCAGTTTCTTTATTGTACAGTTTTTATTTTATTTTAAACATTTAATTCCGACAACAAAAAAGCATTTAATATTTCATTCTCATTGAACTGTAAATATATTTAAATCCTTCAATGATTCATTTCTGCCATAGAGCTATATGTATGAATGTTATTAATGATTTGTTTAATGCGTTTCTTTATGTTTGAAATACAGAAAGCAAGAATAAGCTTTAGTTTCGCCAACCTGCTGACCGACCGTAAATTTGCGACTTTGCCCCGTGGCAGCGGCAGAAGGTTTCATGAGTTTCATTTTTCAGTCCTCCAGGCAGTTTGCTGTTCATTGACATCCTGTTCAGAGTTCACATGGGACAGGCGGTAATAAAAACACATAGTAGTGATCAAACCACAGAGACGGGGAGGCTCAGGGCTTGAGAGGAAAAGACAGATTCACGTATGATTGGGTGTTCGATTAGATGAAATGGGTGAAATGAAAAGAGAGAAATAGAGAAGATCTACCTTCTCTCTTTCTCTCTCTCTGTGTCTGATCTGTTTTCTCTCTGCTCTCTCTCTCTCTGTCCCTGGCGGCCTCCTGCCTGTAAATACCTTCAGCATCAGTGACACTGCTCTTCTCTCTGTGTCCAGGCTATATGACGTGTACGTATGACATTATCAAACTACTATGGATGTTAAATAACAAAGTGCTCATGTGATCACAAATTCGTATGGCTCTCGTGTCTTTTGTCCTCCAGCACAATTCACCTTTTTTGAAGTCGGTCTCCACCTGAAACCTTTTGATGCATTACATCATGAAAGGAAGCTGAAAATAGGTTTTTACTTCCCACAAAGAAATGTAGACAGAGGCAGTGTAGAGGAGAAACTACTTACATCTAACAGCGTCACATCATGTAAATACAAAATACTGAGAAAATATTAAAATTAAAATGTGTTATGAAAATGTTGATAATTACAAAGGAGGTTACATCTGAAGTCAGACCTTTAAGATTTTACTCAAGAGGGTTTTTTCCTCATTTTTTAAATAGTTAACATCTTAGTGAATACATATTCCTCTTTTTAATTCTTTGAAATCAATATTTTTTTATATTTTGTAAATACACCATGACATTTGCTTCAGTAAATCTGAGATAAACCCATAAGGAACACAAATTACATTTTCTTAAAACAAATACAACTGCAACATTTCAAGCCAAAAGTTTTAATAAATTTACACGGTTGCCCATAAAGTTGGAATAAAATATTTTTTACCTCTTTCCATGAAATGATTGTGAAAATGTGATTTATTCTTGATAGATAAAGTCTATATATTCAATCTCATTGCACCTAATGTGTATAAATTAGGGCTGTCAGCGTTAAAGCGTTAATCGCGATTAGATTAATGCAATCCATAACGCGTTCATTTTTTAAAATCGCATTTTAATTTTGCAAGCCTTTTTGTCCCTTCTACTCCCCCGTAGACGGCTCCTCTAGCTGTAGCGCTATGCTTTGAAGTGGCCTCCTGCAGTAAACCTACCGCGCTGATGGAAAGTAAGAGAGCTACTGGACTTTTGAACGGCTTGTTTAACTTTAAAACACTTCCAGACGGTTCAGTTGACAAGTCAAAAGTAAAATGCAACCTGTGTCAAACGGAGTTTAACTACCACCGGAGTACGTGGAGTTTGAGTTAGCACCTCCACGCTAAACACCCAGGTGCAGCCAAGCGAGCCTCAGCTCCACCAAAGGACCATTTTGGAGTGTGGGAGTCGCAGCAGAGCCGTGATTGATTCCCAGTTAAGACACTCTGGTAAGAAATGCTTTACATTACTTAAAACTGCCTTGAAATGTAAAATAACAGGATTTTAAACATGCAATTCAAAACGCGATTAATTGTGATTAACTATGGAAATTCTGCGATTAATTCTGCCATTAAAAAAATTTATCGTTTGACAGCCCTAGTATAAATAGAAAATAAAAAGAGGAATGTGTCTGAAAACTAAATTATTCCAACGTTATGGGTGGTCGTGTACATGGTGACATTTAATTTCCATAAATGCAGATTTTCTCAATGAAAGTACATGACTGTCCCACATTAGTCAAACCATGCAGAAACAGTTTCTAAAGTGGGACGACTAAAGATTGCCTCAAATAAAAAATACTTAAACACATTTTCACATTATTTATGACAAAATTTATATCATTAACACTGATTTTGTGTAAATCCTATGTCACTGACCTTTTAGTGGACTTCACGAGGGGTACTACCTGTGTGACTATTTTCCTATCAGCCGCCTATGACATCACACCCACAAAGTCACATGATTTCTATTCCATGATATGGGGTTGAGAGGACGTGTGTTGGTGTTGGTGCTGAAATTTTCCGATTTTAGGTGAGATGTTACTTCAGAGGTTATTTCTGGACTGCTTGACATTAACTGCTTGACATTAAGGTGAGAGGATGTGAAAATGTAAATATCTATCTCTTCAGTGATTCTCTTCTCAGCTTTCACACAATGAGTTTATAATAAAACAATCATTAGCATTAAGAAGTATGAAGAGAGAGCGATGGGTAGGAAGGTTTTTTTCTTAGTGACGCCAAAACGTGGTTGGCAAAAAATCCCAGTTGGGGATGTTAGTCACCTTCTCCTTGGGGTTGGTTGTCACATGTTGGCGTTATATACATATATGGTGTGAGGTATATCTAGTTCCTTCCTTCTTTTAAGAGAGCAAAATGATCAGGAACTCTGTCAGGAAGATGTGATGCTCAGAGCAGAAGTGAAAATACTCATTATATATTGTTACATAAGGACAAAAATGCAGGTATTATTTTTCCTCTATTTCAATGAAACTAAACATTTTTAAGATTGTCTACATTTTTTATTTTCCCCCATTAAAATAACTCAGGGACAATCAACCACACGATGGGGACGGTTGTCACAAGTTCATAAGACATATTTGATGATCCATATCTTTTAAAACAGAACCAGCTTAAGGAGAGTAAGACTATTTCTATTCCTATCTGACACTTTAGACTTCAATTACACATTTAAAGGGAATTTATTCAGTGTAAGGTTTATGAGGAATTTAAAGGAAAGTGAAAAGTGAGACTACCAACCCTGTTCTTCTCTATCTTTCTAACTGACAAACAAAAGAAGACTTAGCCACAGTATTAGTTTAATTCAAAACACATTTTTTCATGCATTTTTAACCTTTACTCTAAAAATTATTTCTCATGATCCATAGGAATACTTCAGGTTTGGTGCTGGGCCTGTCCTACAGAGAGTTTTATGCTGCCAGTTAAGGGTCAGACTCTGCAGATGCTACAAAAAGTCTGTGGACATCTGGTTGAAGATGATATCAGACACAATGGTTGCTATGACGACAGCTGCAGTTGTGGATGCTCTGACAGTACGATGCTGTGGATAAACTTGAAGCAGTGGTCTTCAACCCTGCTCCTGGAGAGCTACCACCCTGCATATTTTAGGTATCTCCCCACTTTAATACACCTGATTCTAAATATTAGCTCGTTATCAAGTAGCTCATTAAGGGTTTGATAATGAGTTAATTATTATAATTATAATTAGAAAACATAATACATTATATGAGACAGCTCAGCTTTCATCTATGGATCAGAAGGAATGGTAAAACTAGGGCTGCAACTGGTGATGTTTTTTCATTATCAATTCATCTGTTAGCTTCTCAATAAGTTGTTAGTTAAAAAAGTCACTGTTTCCAAAAATCTGAGAAGCAACTTAAAATTTCAACAGCCCACAACCCAAAGATATTAATTTTACTTCAGCTGACTAAAGAAACCAAAAAATATTCACATTTGAGAAGCTGGAAAATGATTTTTTTATCTTGAAAAATGACTCCGACTAAGTAATCAGTCATCAAAATTATCGAAACTTATTTTCTGTAAATCGACTAAATGACTAATTTCTGCAGCTTCACTGAAAACACACTGCTGTACTGAAAAAGGGAAATGTGTCATTAAACATATGCTTGTCATATTAGTAAAGATTTAACCTTTAAATGCTTCCGTCCTACAGTGAAAAGAGGAAGATGATTTTCCTTGAATGACAAGTGAGTAAAAAGATGTTCCAAATGCTCCCAAGAGACAAATAAAACCATGCCCTCCATCACTTTGCATGATTATTTTTTCAGCTTTTTAATGACGAAAACTTATAATATAATTATAATATATAATATAGTACAGGAGCCTGACCAATATGCCATAATGACGAAGATTATATTCTCATTTCCCTGCTCCTATTGAAGTGTAAGAGTGTTAAATCAAAACGTTTTGGTCTTGATTGATGATTCAGGGATGAGATAAGTCTACATGTGACTGGAGAGCGTCCTGACTCAAAATGTCATAAAACTGTTCCTGTTACCTTGGAATTTCTAAGGTGTGTATTCACTATATTCATAATGGACTTATGTATGTGTGTGTGTGACCGGATGGGCAGAAGGAAGAGGGGGAGGAGGTGCCAAGAGGTGAAAGTGAAACTGATAGATTCTGTATATATAGAGCGACTTGTACCCAGAGGCAGTCATCTCATTTCCTTCGCTACTGCAAGTGCTAAAAGGAAGAACAGGCTATTCACCAGCTAATCAGCCTCCAGTCAGACGAAAAGACGACCTCTCCAGCTCAGTGAACAGACATGGCTCGGTGCGGTGATGGAAAGCTCCTCTTCTGTGTCCTCTTCCTCTCCTGCTGCATAGGTGAGTTTTCTCATGCAGGCATCTTTCCGGGTCAAACCCTCAACAGAGATGCTTTCTGCTTTCTTTCATCTCTCTGAAGCAGTAAAAAGATGAGATGAGTCAATGCCAAACTTATCTTTTTTCAGTTTTAAAAGATAACAGGATGTAATTCAGTCTGAGCAAATCCACTTGGAACAGCTCCATGAGGAAGCAGCTGCTTAGAAAGTGAGCATGGAAAACAGGAAATACATTAATTTTTGACATTTAAATACACGTTTGTTTATTTTCGCTTGACTTGAAAGTTCAACTCTCTGTCTGTGCAGTTCGAGTATCGCTGTTTCTGATTCTGAAGCTTGTTCTAACTTTAAAGTGTCATCACTTCATTATGCATTAAGTTTATTTATAGGATCACAAATTTGTATTTGCATTTTTGATAAGGAAAAACTCTGCAAAAGCCTCTTTAACAAGACACAACATCTTCCAGGATTGGAAAGACATGCAATAGCTGCCAAACTGAGAAAGAAGCAGCAGTGCTAGAATTACAATATTGAGGACAGAATGACAATTGTAAGCAAATAGAAAAATATAGCATAGTACATAGTATATAATATTAAGTGTAATTAAGCAAAGTAACCAAACAAACCAATACAGAAACTTTCAACAAGCAAATAAATAACTTCTTCAAATGATTTTCTTAGATATGTATATATAGACATCTGGAGACAGTCCGTAGGGCGGCGTTAAGTTCAGTGTCTTCAGTAAGCTTCTTGACATGGGGGCTACGGCACCAGACTGGAGCACAGTACTTGGCGGCTGTAAACACCAGTGTCTTTGTCGTGGCTCCCCATGTGATACCAGCTAGGTGGTGTATCAGTGTGGCTCAGGCGGTTGCCTTTGCCTTGACACTGACCAGGTGTTCTGTCAAACTTCACACCCAGGTATGTGGGAAGGGGCTGGAACTGTACTCTGCCATTATTGATCACGATATTCATTTCGGGGGTCACTTTTTTGTTGTTGAGGTGGAACATTGATGTCACGGTCTTGTCAACACTGAGCTTCAGGCACCAGTTCTTCAGGTATGAAGACAGGATGTTCATGTCTTCAGAGAGGCCCTTTTCTACTGCTTATATATAGACGTTGAACAGCGTAGAGTAGTTGCAAGGTTGCATGTCCTTAAAGATAAACAAATGTCTTTACAACATCCACAGACCGCAGCGCTAGCACATCTGAGGCCTCAACCAGACTCTGTTTCTTAATAAGAGGTCACAAGTCTGACAGTCTGTGAACAATGTTAATTCTTAACCATGTTTTGCATTTTACACGTGCTCTGAGAAACATTTGATCCCCATTTTCTGCAATGAAAATGCGGTCACTGTGTATTGTTGAAATCTGTTCCATGTGAGAAAGATAACTGCAATCTTTTTTACAGCCACCTTTGAAGCCAGTAAATTTTGGGAGGTGAGTCACTTATTTGCTCAGTTGAAGTAACCTGATCTTCTTTCTGTCTCTCAGCAACTTTGGCGCAGATACCGGTGGACCGCAACTTCAAAAAAAAAAAAGAAATGGAAAAACATGTTGTAGACTATCGTCGACAGGTCAAGGGACAAGGCTGCTCTGTTGGTTCAGCGTTGTAAGTATATGATGTACATTTATTTAACACCCAAGTTATCAAAATATCTGCACCTGCTCCTCTCTCTAACCCAGATGATTTTTTTCTTGTAGATTTGTGACCAAACATGGGAAGAAACTCAGTTCAGCTAAAAACTTGCTCAATGGAGTGCTGAAAGGTGTGGATGGCGTGAAGAAATTCTGCAAGCTGAACAAATATACGGTACTGTTAAACTCCATAATACAATCTGACAAAAAGCAGCAAATAACAGCTACCACTCAAAATCTGGACTTCAACATGAAGCTTGAGCCAGAAAGTGCTTAGCTTAGCATAAAGACTGTAAGCAACAGCTAGCTATATCCAGGAGGCAATTAACTTCACATAAAGACTGAGAGTAGGTGGAAAATAGCTCTGTCCAAAGTTCAAAAATATGTGTACTATCGCTAAACCTCAATTCTTATCTCCTTCTAAAACCACAAAAATGTTTTGAGTACAGAAAACTGGACTTTGGACATAAATGTTTCCACCTGCTTTCACTCTTTATGCTAAGGTAATTGCTTCCTGGCGATACTTCCATATTTTTCAGAGAAGATAGCAAATATTTTTTATATTGGTTTACTGTAATGTTAGACAACTTGTGGAATTGGTTGGTTTTACATTTTGGGGAGGCTCATATGAAGTCCGCCATAGCACCAGGGCAGCATGAACTATGAAGGAGAGGAAGAAATGGGAAGAGAAAAATGGGGTTGGTTGGGGAGGGGTGCAGAATACGAGAGCGGAAGCAGAGGAGAAGTCTAGGCAGTTGTGGTGCAGTCCTGCTCCTGAAACTACGCTATATAAACTTCCGTTCATGAGAGAGAAAAAAATCAGGCTAAATTTCAGAATAGTCCTCCGTTGTACTCTCAAAGGGGTTGTTCAACAAAATGAACCAAAAACCACAAACACTAACACTGGCTCTGAGTCATGAAGTTGAACAGGAGCCAAAGCAGATTTCAAAACATCACTTTTTGCAGTGTAAAATGAAACTGGCTCAGATTAAAGAAAAACGTCACATTTGTTAATAATCCTTCAGGGAGACTTTGAGCACCATGTTTAACCATCTATAGTATCAATTTTTAGATTACTAGATTACTGATATCATTGTCAGAGAGTGTAAGCATCTACCTTTAAATTTAGAGCTTCAGTCAAACAAAAAATGAGCGCCTGTAGTGTTTGAAAAGCCTTTTCTTTTCTGGTCTTTGACTGTAAAGCAATACATTAGACTCTGTGTAAAATTCAACCTGGTAGCACACAGCGTGTCATCAATCTCCCACCTTTAGAAGAGGCTATCATTTTCTGACAGGAGCTCCAGCTTGAAGCATGTGATTCACTGATCAGTGATTAATGAGTTTGGTTTCTGAATATTCTGAATGTTTGTGTTTCTACAGCACCAACGCTGCACCAGATTGCTGGACCAAGTCAAGGAAATGATGTATCCAACCAATTACCAAACAAATAACACTAATCTCTTGTTTCCCACAAAAGCTATTTTGATATTTCTTTTGTCTGTCCTGTATTTCATTATTTAAATAAGGTGTGGTACATTCTGTTCATTCAGTACATTTACTTCATTTGTGATAACTATAAAGCACTTTGAAGGATTTTTAATGACTGTAGAAGAAAAGTTTAAAATGTGAAAATGTGTGTGTACCTCAATAGATTACCTCTAAACAACTGAGCTTTGTTATTTAAATTTAATATTTTTAATATTTTTAATATTTATGAAAAAGAAATAAAGTCTAGTTTTCCCAAATGTGTGTGTCTGTCATTCTTTGTCAATGATGCCCTTCACTCTGTTGGGAGTGGACATTATCTTTCTGATAATTTTGTCTTCCAGGTCCAATTCTTTGTCATTTACGTGTTTAACACAGAGTTGTTTTTTTAATTGTATACTATATTAATGATGTGAAATGTTTGCTGTGCATCAGTGAATATATACTGATCAATTTAAGCTCTCTATCCTCAGTTTAACATATTTACTACAATACTCTGACCTGGAGGCATCTAAATCGAAATCCTTGGAAAACAACACAACCAGAGGAAAAGCAGCTGATTTTGAGGTTGGCAGGTTTGTACTCAATGATTAAGGCAAAAGTTTCTAATTACACAAAAATTAAACAGTTTCAAACATACTCTGCATATAACTGAGATTTACAGAGGTGGATTATGCTGCAGAAATAGTTTAAATAGATAGTCATAGATAGTATTATCTGTATAAACAGTAAATTATCTTTGATTGTCTGAAGTTTGTCGCAGCAGGTCAGAGGTCAGATAAGTCAAAGAAAACAAGTTGCACGATCTGCTGCCACAGTCTATGGCTGCCACCTACATACACTGGTTTAAATTTAAAATTAAAATTATGCACTTTCGCCACCAGGTGGTGCTATTGTGTTCAGATGAGATGGATCAGATGTGAGTTCAGTGTGACTGTAAACAATCTCGTCCTCATCTCAACTTCCTAGTGTAACAGTTTTTCTTGTTTGTTGTTGGTTCCACTTGCCTCCAATCACATTTTAGTTTGTACCTGTATTATGAATTCCCATTGGTTTGCCAGTATGAGAGGATTGAGCTCATGGTAGGTAACATGAAGCACAGCGTTACATTAAATCTGTCAAAATAACGTAATTCAGTGACACAACTATCATGATATTATGTCCGCCTATATTACAGAAAGTGGCGACGGCATTGTACTCACTTTAATGTGTCAAATTGTTCATATTATGTCAGTGTTTACACTGTAGTTAGCTTCCTAAGCTAAGCTAACGTATGCTAACTTTTCTATAGAGCTGTGCCTTAACATTGCTGTTCCTACGTGACTGACCAGTGGACTGTCATGCTGCATTCAGGTACATATTTTTGTTGTGTATTTATTTACCATAATGTATTAATGAATAGTGCCAGTATGAGAGGATTGAGCTCATGAGCTGTGCCTTAACATTGCTGTTGCTACGTGACTGATCAGTGGATTTTCATGCTGTATTCAGGCAATAAATGGTCAAAAGTCGAAGCATGTTGGTCCATACTTCACACAACACAACGCAGACTGAAGGAGACTGAACGACAGTTACACTAGAAAAGGTAATCTGTGAGATTTACACTATAATAATACTCACATGGTGATACTATTTGCACTGTACTGTATGCAAATGGAAAGTGGTCGCTGTAGTTCAATCAATCAATGAATCTTCATTTATATAGCACCTTTCATCCAGGTTAATGTAGTTCAAAGTGCTTCACATTCAGTTGATTAACAAGCTGATAATATATACACATACATATTAACATACAGTTGGACTGATGAATAGTTTATCCAAAATACTTTGTATTGCACCATCATGTCATGTACATTGAAAAAGTGCAGTTTCTGTGAAAATTGTCCAGGTCAGGTGTGTGTGAGGTTTATGGAGCAGTGCTGGTTTTAATGGGAACAGTGCTGGTTGTATGTACAGTCTGACAGCTGCAGGAAGGAAGGATTATATGATATATGAGCTCTGCAGTACAGTCATAGTGCAGGTATATTCTTTATATTAGAACTACAAATTAACTTTCTTTTGTTTATTCTTGGCTTGTTTCTTTAAATTGAAATTGCAGAGTGGTGTGGGTCTCCTCCATACCTGCCAACATTTGAGCTGTAAAATCCAGGAGATTTTTGCTGGGGGGAGAGATAAGTATTGTTGTGATTTGTTGTGTTCGTTTGGGCAAGGATATTAGGAGAAGATTCTTCGGTCTCAAATCAGCTTTATTGAGAAACAGCAAGCAAATACAAAGTACAGAGCTCTGGGTCAAACACTACGCTTCCCTGATCTATAACAAAGTATGTCAGTTCAAGAAGTCTGAACCACTACTGTTTCCCTTGACCCAACATATAAAGCATAACGTAGTAAATTGTGCAAGCAAGGCGTCGTCTCCTTCTCATGGGCTGTTGCAGGACTTCCTCGTTTTGTCTGGATCACATCCTCACGTAGCTTTTCCCGCCCTGGTTGTGACCTACAATTTTAACTGACAGTTGTATGCAACACCTGATTCCCATCACATTTGGCGCTCTTCCACTACACAGTTCCAGCTCGACTCGACTCGGGTTTTTTTTTTGCGTTTCCACTAGGGATAGTACCTGGTACCTGGTACTTTTTTAGTACCTGCTCTGCTGAGGTTCCAAGCAAGCCGAGCCGATACAAAATGTGACGTCAACAGACTGCCGGCCGCTGATTGGTCAGAAGAGTTGTCGCTGGAAGAGTCATGAGCCGTCCCACACAAGAATCAAACCCGGCATTTTTAAATACCGACTACAGAGTTACAGCCATACGACTCAATTTTGTTGCTTTGTGTGACAGAAAGTCACATACAGCAGTAGTACACCACTGCCTCCATGTCCTCCATTGTTTATGTGTTTGTGTCACATATAAAACGAAGTCACAGCAGTTTCCCGGAGCCGTTGCTATGACAACCCCGCCCACGTTGAGTAAGTACTTCTTTGGAATGGATTGAGTCGTTCCTGGAACCATGTCGAGTCGAGTAATGCTGGAACTGTGTAGTGGAAAAGTGCCAATTGTCTTGTCCTATCATATGTGCACACATTCTACAACATATAAAAATAAGGAGTTGTTTTCTTGGGTAAGCCGTCATAGTTCCTGTTTCATAGCTCTATGGCAATAGCTGCGGTCAACGTGCCTTTCACATAATGCTGAGAACTAATGTTTTTAATATTTCACACCCCTTCCCGTGCCCTCCGATCCTCAGAGGGAAATCTCCTTGCCCTACCCCCTCGGACCAAGCACTGAACTTGGGGGGGCAGAGCCTTCTCCACTGCCGCCCCCACCCTCTGGAATTCACTCCCCAAACCCATCAGAGACTGCACAGACCCCCATACCTTCAAATCACTCTTAAAAACACACCTTTTTAAACTGGCTTTTAACCTGTAAACTGTTCTTTTATCCTCTTTTCATTTCATGTCTTTTTAACCTTCTATATTGTATGCTCTTTTCATTTTATGTCTTTTTTTTTTTACTTGTAAGCGTCTTTGAGCACTTGTAAAAGCGCATTATAAATAAAATGTATTATTATTATTATTACATGCCATGTACACTCCTTAAATTATTATTTGGCTTATTTGGTATTTATCTTATTCACAAGTGCTTATTTTACTTGTTTTTTTGTTTTTTTTAATAATTAGTCAGTAAACTCGGCATTGTCTGACGCAGGCTGGAAAATGTGCACTTTTATTTACAGTTAAAAACATTTCAGTGTTTCAGCTTCTGTCAAACTAACGGACCTGCGGCGGCATCCGGTCTAAGCTTTCAAAATAAAACCTTTGTTATTATGCGCTTCTCTTTGTTATTAACAGAGTTGGGGCTTGTAAAATTACGGGACATTCCCGGGAGAAAAGACAAGAGAGCGGCAGGAGGTGGGTCTAAAATACGTGAGAAACCCGGGAAAAACAGGAGTGTTGGCAGGTATGGTCTCCTCTCTGCTCTGACTGCAGCTGGGACTGCTGCACGAGGCAACTGTGAACCTGACTGCCTGTGTGCTTTGGGATGGGGGAGAGGCTCATCGCAGTACCCGCTGCTCGTTGAGGACAATAACTGTAGAGTGATACATGCTTTCACGTCAGTCTCCTAAACATTTGGAAAGTCACCAAGTTGGCAACACTGATCAGGGCACTATTCAAGCAATTCAAGCCCTCGCCCCCTCAGTACTGAAGCCAGTTGTGGCATGTCTGATAAATGCTGGGAAATGAAATAACAGCTCATAAGAGATCTAAACAAGGGGATTTTTCTTTTTCCAGTTGGGAGGGGTGATGAAGTATGTATTCACTATATTCATAATGGACTTAGAAGGAGGAAGGGGAGGAGGTGCCAAGAGGTGAAAGTGAAAGTGATGAATCATATATATATATATATATATATATATATGTATATATATAGAGCGGCTTGTACACAGAGGCAGTCACCTCATTCCCTTCGCCACTGCAAGTGCTGAAAGGAAGAACAGGCTATTCACCAGCTAATCAGCCTCCAGTCAGACGAAAGGACGACCTCTCCAGCTCAGTGAACAGACATGGCTCCGTGCGGTGATGGAAAGCTCCTCTTCTGCGTCCTCTTCCTCACCTGCTGCATAGGTGAGTTTTCTCATGCAGGCATCTTTCCGGGTCAAACCCTCAACAGAGATGCTTTCTGCTTTCTTTCATCTCTCTGAAGCAGTAAAAAGATGAGATGAGTCAATGCCAAACTTATCTTTTTTCAGTTTTAAAAGATAACAGGATGTAATTCAGTCTGAGCAAATCCACTTGGAACAGCTCCATGAGGAAGCAGCTGTTTAGAAAGTGAGCATGGAAAAGAGGAAATGCTTTCAAACTGTTTGTGACATTTAAATACACATTTGTTTATTTTTGCTTGACTTGAAAGTTCAAACTCTCTGTCTGTGCAGTTAGAGTATAGCTGTTTCTGAGTCTGAAGCTTGTTCTAACTTTAAAGTGTCATCACTTTATTATGCATTAAGTTTAATTATAGCATCACAAATTTGTCTCAGAGGAATTTGATCCTCATTTTCGATAAGGAAAAACTGCTGTCAAACTGAGAAAGAAGCAGCAGTGCTATAATTACAACATCGAGGACAGAATGACAATCATAAGCAAATAGAAAAATATAGCATAGTACATAGTATATAAGAAGTGTTATAACCTTAAGAGTTTTAAGCAAGGTAAACAAACCAATGCAGAAACATTTAATACTAGAAATTAAAAGTACTCCATTACAATTTCTACATTCAAAATGTACTGAAAGTATCAAAAGTAAAAGTGCTGATATGTTATTATTATTATACATGACGTTATGAGATTGTTAATACAGATGCATCAGTTTATCATTAGCATTTTAGCTTCAGTTGTGAAATATGAGGATGATTTATTTAGTTATTTAAAGTTATTTAAGTGAATATGAGAGAAAATCATTCATCAATGAAGCTGCAAACACCTAACTTCAAAATTCAACTTTATTATAATGTCCACACATGCATGCATGCACACATAAAGTGAATTAAAATGTCATTCCTCAGGGAATAGCTGTGCAACATAGAGCAGACATTAAGATTTGTGTAAAAAAAAAATAGGTGCAAGAAAGTTCACAGATATCTGAAACATGATGAGCAGTCTTTGATCCCCATTTTTTGCTGTTAAAATGTGTCCACTATGTGTTGTTGAAATCTGTTCCATGTGAGCAAGAGAACTGCAAATGTTTTTTACAGTCACATCTGAAGCCAGTAGATTTTGGGAGGTGAGTCACTTATTTGCTCAGTTGAAGTAACCTGATCTTCTTTCTGTTTCTCAGCGACTTTGGCGCAGATGTCCATGGACTGCTGCACCGATGTAGGCAGGAATACAATTGATAGACGTTCAGTTGCAGACTACCGTCGACAGGTCAAGGGACAACATGGCTGCGCTATTGATGCAGTGATGTAAGTCTATTATGAACAAACACACTGTAATTCTTTCTGTTTTGTGGAATTTATCAAAAATATCTGCACCTGCTCCTCTCTCTAACCCAGATGATTTTTCTTGTAGTCTTGTGACCAGACGTGGGAGGAATATCTGTGTAGCCACAGACTTGCCGTGGCTCAGTGTGGTGATGCAACATGTGGATGACTTGAAGAAAGGGTGCAAGGAGAACAACAAGTATCGACAAGTAAGTAAGTAAGTACTTTTATCTAGTATTAAATGAGTTTGTTGTGTTTAAACTCCAAAATGAAATCTGACAAAAAGCAGCAAATAACAGCTACCACTCAAAATTTAGACTTTAAAAGAATCTTCATTTTGTTTTTATCAATAAAAAAACAGCATTTGATATTTTCTTTGATGATGAGAAGATGATTACTCTCATGTCTGTCCGTTCAACATGAAGCTGGAGCCAGAAAGTGATTAGCTTAGCTTAGCATAAAGACTGTAAGCACGAAGCATCAGCTAGCTATATCCAGGAGGCAATTAACCTTGTATAAAGACTAAGAGCAGAAAAGAGTATTCCAATCTTTATTAGTGATCGATGTCCTTTTTCTTTTTTTGAAAAGCACAAAAAGTACAAAAGCTTTCTTTTCCGGTCTTTGACTGTAAAGCAATACATTAGATTCTGTGTAAAATTCAACCTGGTAGCACACAGCATGTCATCAATCTCCCACCTTTAGAAGAGGCTATCATTTTCTGATGGGAGCATGTGATTCATTGATCAGTGATTAATGAGTTTGGTTTCTAAATATTCAGAATTTTTGTGTTTCTACAGTCCAGACACTGCTTTGGAGTGAAGACTGAGAATGACCCCGAACCCACAGCATTTCACAGCCCTGCTATGACGACCCCGCCCATGTTGAGTAGGTACCTTTTTGTAATGGAAAAGGTCGTTCCTGGAAAGTCGAGTCGAGCCGAGTTGAGCTGAGTAATGCTGGAACTGTGTAGTGGAAAAGTGCCAATTGTCTTGTCCTATCATATGTGCATACATTCTACAACCTATCCAAATAAGGAGTTGTTTTCTTGGGTAAGCCGTCATAGTTCCTGTTTCATAGCTCTATGGCAATAAGCTGCGGTCAACGTGCCCTTCACATAATGCTGAGAACTAATGTTTTTAATATTTCACACACATGCCATGCACACTCCTTAAATTATTATTTGGCTTATTTGGTATTTATCTTATTCACAAGTGCTTATTTTACTTGTTTTTTTAAAAACTCTGCATTGTCTGACGGAGGCTGGAAAATGTGCACTTTTATTTACAGCTAAAAACATTTCAGTGTTTCAGCTTCTGTCAAACTAACGGACCTGCAGCGGCGTCCGGTCTAAGCTTTCAAAATAAAACCTTTGTTATTATGCGCTTCTCTTTGTTATTAACAAAGTTGGGGCTTGTAAAACTACGGAACATTCCCGGGAGAAAAGACGAGAGCGGCGGGAGATGGGTCTAAAATACGGGAGAAACCCGGGAAAAACAGGAGTGTTGGAAGGTATGGTCTCCTCTCTGCTCTGACTGCAGCTGGGACTGCTGCACGAGGCAACTGTGAACCTGACTGCCTGTGTGCTTTGGGACGGGGGAGACGCTCATCACAGTACCCGCTGCTCGTTGAGGACAGAAACTGCAAAGTGACCCTCCAAAACATTTGGAAAGTCGCCAAGTTGGCAACACTGATCAGGGCACTATTCAAGGAAATCAAGCCCCCGCCCCCTCAGTACTCAAGCCAGTTGTGCCCCCCCACCTCTGAAATCAAAGTTCCTTCCCTTTGAGTAAATATTAAACCTGCTTCTAAGTACTTCTATACTAAAAACAATGTGTCGCATGACTGTTTGTGATATAACAGGATTCACTTTTTTTTCTTTTTGGTTTTCCACCCTGCACTTTTCCTGTTTTTGACGATAAAAGTAAAAATGCTCCCAAGAGACAAATAAAAGCATGACCTTGATCATTTTGCATGCTCATTTTTGCAGATTTTCAATGATGAAAAGTTTAAATCTGAATAATGGAAAATCACAATGTGTTCAGAAATGAGAGAAGTCTACATATGACTGGAGAGCGCCCTGACTCAAAGGGTCACCAAACTGTTCCTGTTACCTTGGAAGATGTCTGATAAGTGCTGGGAAGTGAAAGAACAGCTGATAAGAGATCTAAACAAGGGGATTTTTCTTTTTCCAGTTGGGAGGGGTGATGAAGTATGTATTCACTATATTCATAATAGACTTATGTATGTGTGAGTGACCAGAAGGGCAGAAGGAAGAGGGGGAGGAGGTGTGATGTTGCGCCATATTATGAGGCAGTGAAGCGCAAACTTTTATTTTGAAGGGTAGCGTTTTTGTTGTCATGTTTTTCTTTAATCCTTTGAGTGTTGTTAATATAGTAGGAAATTGTGTAATTGTGAATGTTCATGTTAATGTTTTAAACACATATGTCAGGGGAAATGTCTGATTATTACTGGAAGTATAGTGAGTATTTTATTTTCTAAACTGAACTTACCGCGTTGTGTCAGATGCATCAATTAATCAGCAGCATTTTAGCTTCAGTTGTGAAATTTGAGGATGATTTTAAGTTATTTAAATGAATATGGTAGAAAATCATTCATCGATGGAGCTGCAAACACCTAACTTCAAACTTTATTATAATGTCTACACATGCATGCATGCACACATAAAGTGAATTAAAATGTCATTCCTCAGGGAATAGCTGTGCAACATAGAGCAGACATTAAGACGTGTGTAAAAAAATAAATAGGTGCAAGAATGTTCACAGATATCTGAAACATGATGAGCAGTCTTTGATCCCCATTTTCTGTTGTGAAAATGTGTCCACTATGTGTTGTTGAAATCTGTTCCATGTGAGCAAGAGAACTGCAAACGTTTTTTACAGTCACATCTGAAGCCAGTAGATTTTGGGAGGTGAGTCACTTATTTGCTCAGTTGAAGTAACTTGATCTTCTTTCTGTCTCTCAGCGACTTTGGCGCAGGGACACATGGAGTGTTGCACCAATGTAATTACGAGGATTACAATTGAAAGACATTCAGTTGTAGACTACTGTCGACAGTTCCAGGGACAACATGGCTGCTCCATTGATGCAGTGATGTAAGTCTATTATGAACAAACACACTGTAATTCTTTCTGTTTTGTGCAAGTTATCAAAAATATCTGCACCTGCTCCTCTCTCTAACCCAGATGATTTTTCTTGTAGTCTTGTGACCAGACATGGGAGGAAATTCTGTGTAACCACAGACTCGCCATGGCTCCGTGATGTGATGAGACGTCGGGCTATAAAAAGTATAAAGCGCCTGGAGAAGAAGAGTTCTCGGGTACTTTTATCTAGTATTAAATGAGTTTGTTGTGTTTAAACTCCAAAATGAAATCTGACAAAAAGCAGCAAATAACAACTACCACTCAAAACTCAGACTTTAAAAGAATCTTCTATTTGTTTTTATCAATTTCAAAAAAACACCATTTGATATTTTCTTTGTTTTCTTGCTGTGAGTTACATGAGAAGATGATTACTCTCATGTCTGTCCGTTCAACATGAAGCTGGAGCCAGAAAGTGATTAGCTTAGCTTAGCATAAAGACTGTAAGCACGAAGCAACAGCTAGCTACATCCAGGAGGCAATCAACTTCACATAAAGACTAAGAGCAGAAAAGAGTATTCCAATCTTTATTAGTGATTGATGTCCTTTTTTTTTTTCTGAAAAGCACAAAAAGTGTTAAGCTTTCTTTTCTGGTCTTTGACTGTAAAGCAATACATTAGATTCAGTGTAAAATTGAACCTGTTAGCACACAGCATGTCATCAATCTCCCACCTTTAGAAGAGGCTATCATTTTCTGACGGGAGCTCCTGCTTGAAGCATGTGATTCATTGATCAGTGATTAATGAGTTTGGTTTCTAAATATTCTGAATGTTTGTGTTTCTACAGCCCAAACGCTGCTTTGGAGTGAAGCATGTGTAAACTGAGAATGACCCTGACCTCACCGCATTGCTGCAGCAAGTCAAGGAAAAGGTGTTATCCAACCAATTACCAAACAAATAATACTAATCTCTTTTTTTACACAAAAGCTATTTTGATATTTCTCCTGTCTGTCCTGTATTTCATTATATAGATAAGGTGTGGTACATTTGGTACATTCTGTTCATTCAGTACATTTACTTCATTTGTGATAACTATAAAGCATTTTAAAAAATATCTTTCTGTGGAGTCTCTGTTTTCAATGACTGTAGAAGAAATTGTTTAAAATGTGAAAATCACTGTGTACCTCAATAGATTACCTCTAAACAACTGAGCTCTGTTATTTAAATTTAAATCTAACATTTTTAATAAAAAAAAAAAAAAGTTTAAGACTAGTTTTCCCAAATGTATGTGTCTATCATTCTTTGTCAATGATTCCCTTCAATCTGTTGGGAGTGGAAATTATCGTTCTTATAATTTTGCTTTATTTGTGCCAAACTAAGTAGTAATCTGTCATCCTGCCTTATTAGAGATTTGACAACCAGGAGATGAAAACAATAAACTGAGCATGTCAGTCTTTACTGTACTTGTTTTGGTTAAGACATCAAACAGAAATATGCATGGATCAAGTGTTGAGTGACACGACTGTAGTTTTTAGGGTTGTTTCATGCAACGGGTCAAAATGTTTGTATCTGAGCCAAAAAACGACGTCAGATCAGTTTATTTAGGAGGACAAAAGTCATTAAACTACACAATAGCTCCTAACATACTTGCTCTGAAAGCATCCCAAAACACTTTCACAAATATTTCAGATTGGAGGGGGTTTGATGGTCCTTCCAATGAATGTTTGTTTCTGGTCTTGGTGCATATCTTGCTATCCTGAATCTTGGAGAAAATCCTGATGAATCTCTAATAAGTCCAACTGAAATTAAATTAAATTTTTTGGGGCTACTACTGCATTCATAATATCTTTGCATTTATCCTCTGCTGTCGCCACGAGGTCCATTTTTTTCTCATATATTTGTTTAACACAGAGTAGTTTTGTTTGTTTTTTTAATTGTATACAATATTAATGATATGCATCAGTGAATATATACTGATCAATTTAAGCTCTATCTATCTGATTTTGAGGTTGGCAGGTTTGTACTCAATGATTAAGGCAAAAGTTTCTAATTACACAAAAATTAAACAGTTTAAAACATACTCTGCATACAACTGAGATTTACAGAGGTGGATTATGCTGCAGAAATAATTGAAATAGATAGTCACCTGTTTTTGTTTCACCTGTTCTGGGTGAATTTGTATTATCTGTATAAACAGTAAATTATCTTTGATTGTCTGAAGTTTGTAGCTGCAGGTCAGAGGTCAGATAAGTCAAAGAAAACAAGTTGCACGATCTGCTGCCACCTACATGCACTGGTTTAAATTAACATTATGCACTTTAGCCACCAGGTGGTGCTATTGTTTTAAATTGAGATGGATCAGATGTGAGTTCAGTGGTGAACAATGTGATCCATTGTCCTCATCTCAACCTCCTGGAAAAGGTAATCTGTGAGAGCAACTTTTATTTTGAAGGGTAGCGTTTTTGCTATCATGTTTTTCTTTATTCCTTTGAGTGTTGTTAATATAGTAGGAAATTGTGTAATTGTGAATGCTCATGTTAATGTTTTAAACACATATGTCAGGGAAAATGTCTGATTATTACTGAAAGTATAGTGAGTATTTTATTTTCTAATCTTCATTTACAGCGTTGTGTCGGATGTTACTTCATCTCTGCGCTGTAATTTTTTCCAGAAGGGTACGCATTTCTTTTGCTCTGCATATTTTCATTGTTTTTGTTGTAAAAGTGAATGCAAGTTACTTAAAAGTACTTTTAAAGCTGGTGTAATCACAGTGTTGACTTGTAGAACTGTTGTGTTATTTCTTTTCATGCATATACTTGCTAATTAGAGGAGAATTTGTCTTGGCCTGTGTGTGCTGCAGGGTTAGGGCTGCTACTGTCATTTTTATTCAAGGGCCACATACAGACCAATTTGATCTCATGTGGACCGGATCATTAAAGAGATGAAGGAAGGAAGGTAAGGAAGATAAGACAGACAGAAGGAAGGGAGGAAGGGCAGATGGAAGGAAGGAAAGTGGGGTGGAGTAAACCCCTCGTTGGGCCGGTTCTGGATTGTGCATAAAAAGCTCTTTGCGCTGTGACTTTTTCCAGAAAGAGCACAGAGAGCATGTGTGAGAGAACCTGTGAATGTTTCTTCTCCATAATGTAGGGGAATAAAGAAGAACAGGCTATTCACCAGCTCATCAGCCTCCAGTCAGACGAAAGGACGACCTCTCCAGCTCAGTGAACAGACATGGCTCGGTGCGGTGACGGAAAGCTCCTCTTCTGCGTCCTCTTCCTCTCCTGCTGCATAGGTGAGTTTTCTCATGCAGGCATCTTTCCGGGTCAAACCCTCAACAGAGATGCTTTCTGCTTTCTTTCATCTCTCTAAAGCAGTAAAAAGGTGAGATGAGTCAATGCCAAACTTATCTTTTTCAGTTTTAAGAGATAACAGGATGTAATTCAGTGGATGATTTTAAGTTATATAAATATATGAATATGATAGAAAATCATTCATCGGTGAAACTGCAAACACCTACGTTCAAGTTTCAACTTTATTTGAATGTAAAAGGGAATAAAGTGAATTAAAATGTCATTCCTCAGGGAATAGCTGTGCAACATAGAGCAGACATTAAGACGTGTGTAAAAAAATAAATGGGTGCAAGAAAGTTCACAGATATCTGAAACATGATGAGCAGTCTTTGATCCCCATTTTCTGTTGTGAAAATGTGTCCACTATGTGTTGTTGAAATCTGTTCCATGTGAGCAAGAGAACTGCAAATGTTTTTTACAGTCACATTTGAAGCCAGTAGATTTTGGGAGGTGAGTCACTTATTTGCTCAGTTGAAGTAACCTGATCTTCTTTCTGTCTCTCAGCCACTTTGGCGGACAGACCCATGATGTGTTGCACCGGTGTAAGCAGGAATACAATTGAAAGACATTCAGTTGCAGACTACCGTCGACAGATCAAGGGACAAGGCTGCCCCATTGATGCAGTGATGTAAGTCTATTATGAACAAACACACTGTAATTCTTTCTGTTTTGTGCAAGTTATCAAAAATATCTGCACCTGCTCCTCTCTCTAACCCAGATGATTTTTCTTGTAGTCTTGTGGACAGACGTGGGAGGAATATCTGTGTAGCCACAGACTTGCCGTGGCTCAATACGATGATGAAACATGTGGATGACTTGAAGAAAAGGTGCAAGGAGGGCAAATATAAGGTAGTTTTATCTAGTGTTAAATGAGTTTGTTGTGTTAAACTCCATAATAAAATCTGACAAAAAGCAGCAAATAACAGCTACCACTCAAAATTCAGACTTTAAAAGAATCTTCTTTTTGTTTTTATCAATTTAAAAAACACCATTTGATATTTTCTTTGTTTTCTTGCTGTGAGTTAAATGAGAAGATGATTACTTTTGTAGCGTAGAATGGGTATCTTAAAGATATTGAAAATAGCTCTCGTAATAAGGGGCACCACCTTCGTATGAAGGAAAAGATTTTCTTAATTGGTTGTTTGATTAGCCAATTAATAAATCAATAAATCATAATAATTAATAAATCAATACATTACTGAATCAGTCAAATATCTAAAGTTCGTGGCTCTACGGTTCAATAGATCCCCTGTATCACTTCAAAGAATGGACATACACAATTGATTGAGTTTTATGGGTTTTATTAACTACACACTACTAACAAATGATGTATAAATAAATGTGATGATACAATGCAATATGAATTCAAGAGATTACTCGATATAGCAATATGAATGAAAGATGATGGTGAATGATGAATTTAAATGAAAGATGTGTAATTATGTGGAAACTAAGAAACTTAGCCTATAAGTTTTACTGAGCCTTAATTTTAAAGGAAATTTGTATTACTCGATCTGACATCAACCCTTGATTAATGCAATGTTTGGATCCTACTTTCATCGATGGAGGGTCTCAGCTGTCCGTCCTGTAGAACCACGCGTAACGCACACCAAGTGGAAGACCTCAGAGGGCGTCGCAGGTTCGGATTCGGATTCGGATTCCGGGTCGGCTGGCCTCCGTCAGACTGCCTGGTTCCGGTCGTTTTCCGCTGGCAGACTTTGTTCCTCTCGGTTATGATGAGTCGTAGGGTTGACAGACGTTTGTCTGCTCAAAAGGTTCTCTCAGGTTGATGAACGATGGAGGAAGGGTCTAATTTAACTAGCTCTCTTTCTGGAGAGATCTCAGCGTCAAAATCATCAAAAATGTCAAAAACAGGCTGAATGCAAAACTTAATGACGTGTTCACTTAAAGGGCCTTTTCTCTATACGTTGCTGGTGAAAGTTACAAGATTACAAAACTTAAGAAAACTTAGATAAAGAATAACTAAAGATTAAACTAAGTGTGTGAGGAGAAGAAAGAAAAGATGGACAGAGCAAGACCGCTGGTTCGGGTCATGCTGGGTCCGGTTCAGGTCATGCTAAGACCAAGAAGGGAAGAGGACAAGAGGGCAAGAGAGAGAGTTCATGGGTGCAGCTGGTTTTTGTCCCTGGGGAGGGTTTTTGTGTCAGCCAATCAGATTCATCACAGCTACTCTGAGGATCTAATTTCCAGCTTTTATCATGTAACTTTTCATCATCATCATTCATTCAGTATTTAATCCTGATTATAAAATGCATACTATAATCTATTAACACAGAACACAGGATGTATTATTCTGTTATTAATATGACATCAGCTTGATTCATCAAGCTGCCATTCATTAAAACCTGAAGAGGATTAATATTATCAAACATAACACATAGTTATTCTACTTATTCCATGATAGATAATTGATTATCACCAAAATGTAAGCATAACATCAGTGTAACACTTTCTTACATTAAACAAACATTTTCATACCAAAATTTAGTAAGTAAGTAAATTAAAGTAAGTAAGAAAGTATAATCACAGTTCTCCAAATACACATTTATCTATGATCGCTGTAATAGCTGTTACAGTGGAGGTTTAGGTAATTGATAATGATATAAGTAATTGGTATTGTTTAAACCATACTTTTCACTAAGATGTTCTTATTTAAGTATTTAACACTCATTTTCTCACTTTCATGCTCTGTGTGGTTTCAGGAGACACAGAGGGGGGGAGCTCAGGAATTTAGTTTACGACCGTTATCTGTGTGGCTCTTCTCTGATGACGTGGGTAGTCAGAAGACCCCCACTCCGGGCCTGGGTTAAACCTTATGACCGGAAGAATGGGAAGAGGGGACAAACTGGCTCATTCTTACAAAGTGAATTATCCCTTAACGGTCCCTCTGTAATTAGCTCAAAGCCTTGATTCTGTCCCATGGAATGTTAATGGATCTTTGTTTGTCCAAGAGAGAGACCCTGTTTGTCTCTATCAGACCTGCTTCAATTTCCTCATCTGAGGGTCAAAGGTGACTCTGACCAGAGGATGTTCTGCAGTACTGATGTCGTATTCACTACATATCCCCCACTTGATACAAATCTCGCCTTCGATGGGGAGCTTTGAATCACCAAGTTGAGGACATCCAAGGCGGCGAAGCAGGTGGCACATGATGACATTGCTATAACCAGGGTTGATGTCTTGGCAAATTCAATTATTCAAAACTGTATAAATACAGAGAGGTACCTGGGTATCTAGTGGTTAGACATTAAGGTGAGAAAATGAAAAATAATAATAACAATAAATCACTCAAGCTACAATGATTAACTTTATCAATAATAATCAATAGTTGCTAAGTAGCTTGAGGGTAGCTAAACTCTAGTGTCATTTGAAAGTGTTGTAATGGTTTAGTACTCAATAGGGAGAAATGAGGTAAAAGATACACACTATATACACTTACACTAGTCAACATAAGACCCATCATATCACAGCATATCAGACAGTAACATTGCAACCAGTTGTGTGTGAGCATGATCAACCTGTAGTACAACATTAAAATATTCTACTGTGCCCAGAGCCTTGAGCAACATCTCACTCGGGGTGTTAAATACCAAGATTGTGCCTTACACATTTCTGGATGGTTTCTGATTATGATTTCTGCTTGATTATTTGTTCTCGGATCCCAGAGATTTTAATCTGTAACTCATTCATACGCTGTTCGATGGCGTAAATGTTTATGGCGTTGACTATGGTAAATTTTAAACTAAAAGAGGACAATACACAGTTGAGGCTGTGGTTAGCATAGCCCCAATTAGCGGTTTCTCTTTTGTAAGTGGTTGTTTAACCTGCTGAGGTGAGCTCATAATTTGAACTGATTTGAATATTCACCCCCACTTGTACTCAATGGCAGAGTAATTGTAAGTGGTGAACTTAACTTAAGGTGGAGGTGTCACTTGGTTTCTAAGTGTCCTGAGTTTCAGACTTGTGGTCAGTTGATTTTAAGTTGCTATCAAAGGTTTCTGAAATTTTGAGGAGACTGTGATACAGGACAATTTATTTCCACCCCCCTGTTAGTGATTTGCACCTCAGGGTGTTTATGGACTTTATGATTTAACTAGGATGTGTTGTTTTCCAGCAAATCCCATAGGGTTTTTGTCTAGTTTTATTTGGTTAGGGCTGACCCATTTGAAAGTTGGTTCTTTCTGAGCATGTTTTGATGTTCTCAGGCCAGTCTTTACAATGGGTTGAGCCATGGTGTAGTTAAACACTTTGTCCCCCACTTGGAGTTTGTCATGGGGTGCTCTTTGGTAATAGTAGGCGTTTTGTTTCTGTGCGCTTTTGTTTCTGTGTTTTTGCGCGAAAGCAAAGGTAGCCTGAAGGTGTTTAGTATGTGCTATCGCAACATTAGATTTGCCTGGTTGATAGGGCAGGTGTTGCGGACGAGTGGTTCGTCTGTCCGTCATTGTTTGACAGGGGGAGAGCCGCATTGTTTTGTGCGTAGTTGCTCTGTAACCTATGTTTGTTGGTTGAGACTGATAGGGGATTAAACAGTCTTTGCTGTTGTCTGCTATGTCTTTTTCCACATGTGGACAGTAGGTGGCTTCTTTCAGTGCACTGTCTGTGACTGTGGCACCTCTGTGGCTCACTTCGGTTAAGTCATGGGCATGCCTGCGCAGTACCCCCCTGTGCTTTCGAGGGACCACTGCCGAAGGGGAAGTGAGTGGGTCGGAAGCATCGATCAGGTTGCCCTTGACCTGTGAGACCAGGCCAGGAATGGAACGCGGGGGCGTGGCAGACATGGCAGGTAAGGACTGAAGGGGAAAAGAAGACGCAGTTACTACATCCAGTGGACACCGATTGACGGCAAGGATCGAAGGGGTGGGTGGGTGGGAAAGAAAGTCTGTGTCATGTGGGAAAGAACTGGGCAGGGGCTGGCGGACCTGTGTCCAAATCTTCAGCCCTTTAAAGTCTATCAGAGGCTCAAATCGATCAAGGAAGTCTTTGCCAATGAGGAAAGGAATGTTGTTGAGAGGTGACAGGTACACTGGGTGTACAACACTCATTGGTCCAATGGTTATCTTTATCCAAGCTAATTCTGTCAAAGTAGTACTCGTGACAGAATACGGTTGGACCTTCAGAACACAAGTCCGAAGCTTCAAGTCATTGTTTGACTCGTGCATGATGGACTGCAATTTTGTGAAAAGTGCTGATGACATCAAAGTGATATCAGCTGCAGAGTCCAGGAGTGCTTCATGTTCAAGGACATTTTCAAGTGTCAAGGATATGTAATGTTTTCGGCTGACTCCTTTCTCTGTCAAGTGACCCAGAAATTGTGTAGCTGGTGGGTCAGTAAGGATAATTGTCGCATCCTTGTGAGGAGGCGAAGCTTTTGGGTCTGACTGTACTGCCAACACTGCAGTGGGGGAAAGGGATTTTTCACCCCCCTGATGTGGTTGGTCAGGTTTATCAGTCATAGCTTTTCGAGCCAAGTTCTGGGCTGGCTTAAGTTCAGGTTCCTTGAGGTTCAAGCACAGCTCTTCAACCACCTCGTGGGGCTGGTTGGAGGCGTGGTCAAGAGGAGTTGGATCAAGTTTCACAGAATCAATGACAAAGATGTCAGATTTTTGAAGTTCTTCTTCCTTTTCTTTCGGTACTTTGCGAAGTATACGTCGTAACATTTCAAGTTCTTCGTGACTGAGGTCTGGGGTTTCAGACTCACCTGTCACGTGGGAGTTTTTCTGTGAGAGAGTTTGTGAGTCATCGTCTCGTCTGGCATCTCTTTTAGATGACTCACGACGAGATGGGTATGGGGGTCGTCTATCACATGGATAGCGGTTCTGAAACTTGTAATGTTCTTCTTTCCTGTCCTCGCTGTCTTCACGATTTTCCCTGTTGTTAGGTGAAAACCTGTTTTGGCGGGATTTCACAGGGTCAACATTCATGGTCTTTGAGTGACCTTGCATTGTATTAGGCCAGAATGGTCTTTTGTGTCCACGACCTTTGTGGGTTCGTGGGGACCTCGACTGGCTAGATGATTTGGCCAACTGATAAGGTTGGGAGGCAGGCGCTGCCGAATTGTGTCCTATATAATTATAAGCCCCTTCTAGTTCCATGGGTAAGGACTCTGAGTCAGTGGCTAAGATGACAGGATTAGATTGTTTGATCTGAGATTGCTTTTGTTTAGCAAATCCCAAGGAAGCAAGTTCACGCAGTTGTTGGATGTTTGACGTGCGTGGATTTGCCATGATTCCAAGATGGCGACTGGTCCCAGGATGGAGGTTTTGGATGAAGAGGGTTTTGAAGTTCAAGTCTTCCTCCATCCCAGGCTCATTCCTGGAACCAAAGTAGGCCTGAAGGAGGCGATAGTAGTACTGTCGAGGACATTCTTGCCTCCCCTGTTTGACAGTCATGGCGACGATTAAGCCAGATCGTGAGATCGGGTCTGAGAACTCCTTCTCTAGGGCCTGTCTAAGCAGGGCATAATCCTTCCTGACGTGGTCAGGCTGTCGCTCGAGGAACCTGTTGACAATGGTATTGGAAGTCACTTTGATGAGATATATACGATGGTTCGAAGTTGCGTTGGGAAAGTCTCGCAAGTAGAACTCGATATCTTTCAAGTACATGGTGATGTCATAGAAATCACCAGGAGTGGGTTCGAAACGCGGTATGGTACGTGCCATCTTGTCAAGGTCCCGATCTGAGAGACTGTGTGCACCATAGGTGTCTAATGGCAGGTGCGCTGGTGGAGGAGGAGTCATTTTGGCTGGGTCGAAAGAATTTTGGCTAGCCCAGAAGGGAGCCGGCATATGTGGTGAGAAAGCTGGCGGCGACTCACCTCCACGTCTGCTCTCCTGGAAAGAGTCGTCGAACATGTTTCGTTGTGTTCGATCTATCTCAAGGGAATATTGTAGCTCTCTTTTAGCTGAAATGAGCTCACTCTGAGTGATCTCCTGTTGTTTGCGAGCTTCTTTAGCGCTGTCCCTAGCTTCAGCTAATTGTTGTTTTAGCTGTTGATTTTGTTTTTCTCCGGCTTCCAGGTGGGTAGCGTAAACTTGGTTTCGTAACTTTAAGTTATCAATTTCATCCACTGCGCGTTCAAGGTGGGTGTGGACCTCGTCTCGGGTCTTACTTACCTCACCCAGCTGTTCTTGTAACTCAACTTTTGCTTTGTTAAGTTCAATGCATTGAGCTATTAGCTCTTTTTCAGCTTGAGCTGCGGATTGTTTGGACACCTCCAGGTGGTGTTTGAGAAATTCATTCTCTTGTTGTAACTGCTTAACTTGTTGCGCACGCGTTGTCAGATCGGCTCTGGTTCGTTCAATCAATTCATAGGCATTTTTGAGTCGTGCGGCTTCTACAAAAGCTAAGCTACCTAACATTTTAGTTAGTGCTTTATCTTTCAGTGGCTTAGACATGGACTTTGACATAAGGTCAGTCATTATTGACTCAACTTCAAAGGGGTTGGTGTGCTGGATATGTGTTGCATAGCCAGGCAGCCAACTCTCAGTTATGTCTGCTAATGTAGTCTCCAAATTCTCAAGGGGGTCCTCATAACTTGAGATTTCAGGTACAGTTGAAGAAGTCATGTCTAAATTTCGAGAGTTGGACATGACAGTGACTTGGTTAAGAAATCTGATGTTCAGGGAAGAATCTTAATTAAATTCTAAATTAATTTGTGTTAAATACACAGATTGAAGTTAAGATCTGTATATTACCTAAGTTGTTTGTAAACAACTATAGATAGGCTTGTATATGTTTGCTGTAAAGCAGAAACAAAGAAGGATTATTATTATGATTGTTAAAGTTATTCAGTTTAATAAGTAATCCTTTGAAATTACTTTGGATAAAGGGTTTAAATTTTACTGTTGTTTGTTTTACAGTAAATTTAAAATAGTAAGCTTTGCTCCTGTTAAATTAATGTGATATTAAAGTATGGAAGCAAGCAAATAGACTATGTGTAGTCATTTATTGAATTTATTTGTTTATTTGTTTTATGAAATAAATCAATCAACTTAAAGTGATGTGAGGATGGGAGGGCACATATGGATATATGTGTACTGAAATTCAAAGTCACTTTAAGAGTTCTTTAAAAGTACAGTTTAATTCAAATGTAAAACAATGTTATCTGTTAGGACTAGTTTGTACTAGTTTGCTGTGATGTTTACAAGTGTTATTAATCTTAAACAGATTTCACACAAATTTATTTCAATGGCAAAAGGTAATGCCAAAATTAGTAATTAATTAATCTGTTAATTAATTATTATCTTTAAACCAGATTTGAATAGATTGGTTAAAGTTCACACAGCTTCTTTACTTTTACATGGACAAAGATTTGCATCAAAAAGGTATTCAAACACAGTTGACCAAATCAGCCATTAGGGGGCGATAGGGATTTTATTCTCTCGAATTTGTGGAGCAGCGGAAGAGGAAGACGGAGGAAGAGTCGTCAGAGCTGACGATCTTAGCACCGCCCACTGAAGGACCTCCGTTGCTAAGCTAAAGGCTATTCACTTTGATTCAGGACACAGAAAGAGCTTCACTCTCTAAAAATAACCCTTTTGGCCTTCTGAACAATAGACCACGAGGCTCGGCGGCCTCGTGTACTTTACTCTGTCTCTGAGCAGAGTGTTGGACGGCTCTCTGCACCGTCTTAAAGCACAGTTTTAAACTTTCACCTCAGCAGCTTCAACAAACCGAAGTTACGTTAGCAACCGTTATTATTCACAGAAGTCTCTTCTGGTATTTTAGCAGCTAGCACTTATGAAGCACTAGTTAAAATAATGAGATATTCTCAGAGCTGGTTCAGCATTTAGCTGATAATGCTCAACAGGTCCGTTTAAGCAGCTATTTTATTTCTTAACGGTTCAAACCACAGCAGCTTTGGACAGGTCAGAGACGGGCTTCTTTTACATCCGTCTCTGGACAAAATGCAACTAGCAATTTAACACACTAGTCGAAGTAGAGGGTATTTTCACAGCGTTAGCGTCAGCATTTAGCTGCTACTATCAACACACGTCCTCTCTGGACGTAAAACAAATGGTTCAAACACTTGTATTTATTCATGAATCAACACGGGCTTTTCCCCGATGTAACACAGCGCGGTGTCGGGACACACCGAGCAGAAATAAACCTCTTGGCCAAACTACAACAGGCAGCTCCGGTTGTTAGCAGGCTAGTTAGCTAAGCTAACCGACAAACGCAGAGGGTTTTTAGGCAGGTTAAATTCTCTGGGACACGCAGATAAATTTACCACCAACTCAGAGCGGATTAACGGACTACTGGAACACACAGATAGCCGTTATCCACCAAAGGCCTATTTTTAATAAGCGTGTATTACGCTATATGCATGCAGACTTTGAAAACAACAACATGTGTAGGCTGCAGACGCTACATCTATTGTTTTAAAGTCGATTTATGCGCTTCCTGCACTCTGTCGCCACCGGAGGACGAGAGGTGACTTACAGCTAAGCGAATTAATTTTTTTTTCAGCTTCACAATTCAAATGCTTAGTTTAAATCATGAGTTTACAGGCTTAAAGATTTAAAGATGCTCACACACAAACCAGCAACAAGCAGAAAGTCAGCAACAGCAGAGATATGCCATGAGTGTTAATTCAATCGTCATGTTTTTCTTTGAAGTGAATACAGTGATATTAAAAACCGGTCTCGCTCGGGGCATCAAAATATGTAGCGTAGAATGGGTATCTTAAAGATATTGAAAATAGCTCTCGTAATAAGGGGCACCACCTTCGTATGAAGGAAAAGATTTTCTTAATTGGTTGTTTGATTAGCCAATTAATAAATCAATAAATCATAATAATTAATAAATCAATACATTACTGAATCAGTCAAATATCTAAAGTTCGTGGCTCTACGGTTCAATAGATCCCCTGTATCACTTCAAAGAATGGACATACACAATTGATTGAGTTTTATGGGTTTTATTAACTACACACTACTAACAAATGATGTATAAATAAATGTGATGATACAATGCAATATGAATTCAAGAGATTACTCGATATAGCAATATGAATGAAAGATGATGGTGAATGATGAATTTAAATGAAAGATGTGTAATTATGTGGAAACTAAGAAACTTAGCCTATAAGTTTTACTGAGCCTTAATTTTAAAGGAAATTTGTATTACTCGATCTGACATCAACCCTTGATTAATGCAATGTTTGGATCCTACTTTCATCGATGGAGGGTCTCAGCTGTCCGTCCTGTAGAACCACGCGTAACGCACACCAAGTGGAAGACCTCAGAGGGCGTCGCAGGTTCGGATTCGGATTCGGATTCCGGGTCGGCTGGCCTCCGTCAGACTGCCTGGTTCCGGTCGTTTTCCGCTGGCAGACTTTGTTCCTCTCGGTTATGATGAGTCGTAGGGTTGACAGACGTTTGTCTGCTCAAAAGGTTCTCTCAGGTTGATGAACGATGGAGGAAGGGTCTAATTTAACTAGCTCTCTTTCTGGAGAGATCTCAGCGTCAAAATCATCAAAAATGTCAAAAACAGGCTGAATGCAAAACTTAATGACGTGTTCACTTAAAGGGCCTTTTCTCTATACGTTGCTGGTGAAAGTTACAAGATTACAAAACTTAAGAAAACTTAGATAAAGAATAACTAAAGATTAAACTAAGTGTGTGAGGAGAAGAAAGAAAAGATGGACAGAGCAAGACCGCTGGTTCGGGTCATGCTGGGTCCGGTTCAGGTCATGCTAAGACCAAGAAGGGAAGAGGACAAGAGGGCAAGAGAGAGAGTTCATGGGTGCAGCTGGTTTTTGTCCCTGGGGAGGGTTTTTGTGTCAGCCAATCAGATTCATCACAGCTACTCTGAGGATCTAATTTCCAGCTTTTATCATGTAACTTTTCATCATCATCATTCATTCAGTATTTAATCCTGATTATAAAATGCATACTATAATCTATTAACACAGAACACAGGATGTATTATTCTGTTATTAATATGACATCAGCTTGATTCATCAAGCTGCCATTCATTAAAACCTGAAGAGGATTAATATTATCAAACATAACACATAGTTATTCTACTTATTCCATGATAGATAATTGATTATCACCAAAATGTAAGCATAACATCAGTGTAACACTTTCTTACATTAAACAAACATTTTCATACCAAAATTTAGTAAGTAAGTAAATTAAAGTAAGTAAGAAAGTATAATCACAGTTCTCCAAATACACATTTATCTATGATCGCTGTAATAGCTGTTACAGTGGAGGTTTAGGTAATTGATAATGATATAAGTAATTGGTATTGTTTAAACCATACTTTTCACTAAGATGTTCTTATTTAAGTATTTAACACTCATTTTCTCACTTTCATGCTCTGTGTGGTTTCAGGAGACACAGAGGGGGGGAGCTCAGGAATTTAGTTTACGACCGTTATCTGTGTGGCTCTTCTCTGATGACGTGGGTAGTCAGAAGACCCCCACTCCGGGCCTGGGTTAAACCTTATGACCGGAAGAATGGGAAGAGGGGACAAACTGGCTCATTCTTACAAAGTGAATTATCCCTTAACGGTCCCTCTGTAATTAGCTCAAAGCCTTGATTCTGTCCCATGGAATGTTAATGGATCTTTGTTTGTCCAAGAGAGAGACCCTGTTTGTCTCTATCAGACCTGCTTCAATTTCCTCATCTGAGGGTCAAAGGTGACTCTGACCAGAGGATGTTCTGCAGTACTGATGTCGTATTCACTACACTTTCATGTCTGTCCGTTCAACATGAAGCTGGAGCCAGAAAGTGATTAGCTTAGCTTAGCATAAAGACTGTAAGCATGAAGCAACAGTTAGCTATATCCAGGAGGCAATTAACTTCGTATAAAGACTAAGAGCAGAAAAGAGTATTCCAATCTTTATCAGTGATCGATGTCCCTTTTCTTTTTTTGAAAAGCACAAAAAGTGTTAAGCTTTCTTTTCTGGTCTTTGACTGTAAAGCAATACATTAGATTCTGTGTAAAATTCAACCTGGTAGCACACAGCATGTCATCAATCTCCCACCTTTAGAAGAGGCTATCATTTTCTGATGGGAGCTCTAGCTTGAAGCATGTGATTCATTGATCAGTGATTAATGAGTTTGGTTTCTAAATATTCTGAATGTTTGTGTTTCTACAGCCCAGACGCTGCTTTGGAGTGAAGCGTGTGTAAACTGAGAATGACCCCGAACCCACCGCATTGCTGCGAGTCAAGGAAAAGGTGTTATCCAACCAATTACCAAACAAATAATACTAATCTCTTTTTTTACACAAAAGCTATTTTGATATTTCTCCTGTCTGTCCTGTATTTCATTATATAGATAAGGTGTGGTACATTTGGTACATTCTGTTCATTCAGTACATTTACTTCATTTGTGATAACTATAAAGCATTTTTAAAAAATATCTTTCTGTGGAGTCTCTGTTTTCAATGACTGTAGAAGAAATTGTTTAAAATGTGAAAATCACTGTGTACCTCAATAGATTACCCCTAAACAACTGAGATGTTGTTTAAATGTAAATTTAATATTTTTAATTAAAAAAAAAAAGTCTAGTTTTCCCAAATGTGTGTGTCTATCATTCTTTGTCAATGATTCCCTTCACTCTGTTGGGAGTGGAAATTATCTTTCTTATAATTTTGCTTTATTTGTGCCAAACTAAGTCGTAATCTGTCATCCAGCCTTATTAGAGATTTGACAACCAGGAGATGAAAACAATACACTGAGCATGTCAGTCTTTACTGTACTTGTTTTGGTTTTGGTTAAGAAATCAAACAGAAAAATGCATGGATCAAGTGTTGAGTGACACAACTGTAGTTTTTAGGGTTGTTTCATGCAAAGGGTCAAAATTTCTGAGCCACAAGACGACGTCAGATCAGTTTATTCAGGAGGACAAAAGTCATAAAACTACACAATAGCTCCAAACATACTTGTTCTGAAAGCATCCCAAAACACTTTAACAAATATTTCAGATTGGAGGGGGTTTGATGGTCCTTCCAATGAATGTTTGTTTCTGGTCTTGGTGCATATCTTGCTATCCTGAATCTTGGAGAAAATCCTGATGAATCTCTAATAAGTCCAACTGAAATTCAATTCAATTTTTTGGGGCTACTACTGCATTCATAATATCTTTGCATGTATCCTCTGCTATCGCCACTGGGTTCGAATTTTTTCTCATATATTTGTTTAACACAGAGTAGTTTGTTTTTTTTGTTGTTTTTTTTTTAATTGTATACTATATTAATGATATGAAATGTTTGCTGTGCATCAGTGAATATATACTGATCAATTTAAGCTCTATCTATCTGATTTTGAGGTTGGCAGGTGTGTACTCAGTAATTAAAGGCAAAAGTTTCTAATTACACAAAAATTAAACAGTTTAAAACATACTCTGCATACAACTGAGATTTACAGAGGTGGATTATGCTGCAGAAATAATTGAAATAGATAGTCACCTGTTTTTGTTTCACCTGTTTTGGGTGAATTTGTATTATCTGTATAAACAGTAAATTATCTTTGATTGTCTGAAGTTTGTAGCTGCAGGTCAGAGGTCAGATAAGTCAAAGAAAACAAGTTGCACGATCTGCTGCCACCAACATGCACTGGTTTAAAATTAAAATTATGCACTTTAGCCACCAGGTGGTGCTATTGTTTTAAAATGAGATGGATCAGATATGAGTTCAGTGGTGAACAATGTGGTCCACTGTCCTCATCTCAACCTCCTGGAAAAGGTAATCTGTGAGAGCAACTTTTATTTTGAAGGGTAGCGTTTTTGCTGTCATGTTTTTCTTTATTCTTTTGGGTGTTGTTAATATAGTAGGAAATTGTGTAATTGTGAATGCTCATGTTAATGTTTTAAACACATATGTCAGGGAAAATGTCTGATTATTACTGAAAGTATAGTGAGTATTTTATTTTCTAAACTGCACTTACAGCGTTGTGTCGGATGTTACTTCCTCTCTGCGCTGTAAATTTTTCCAGAAGGTACGCATTTCTTTTGCTCTGCATATTTCCATTGTTTTTGTTGTAAAAGTGAATGCAAGTTACTTAAAAGTACTTTTAAAGCTGGTGTAATCACAGTGTTAACTTGTAGAACTGTTGTGTTATTTCTTTTCATGCATATACTTGCTAATTAGAGGAGAATTTGTCTTGGCCTGTGTGTGCTGCAGGGTTAGGGCTGCTACTGTCATTTTTATTCAAGTGCCACATACAGACCAATTTGATCTCATGTGGGCCGGATTATTAAAAAGATGAAGGAAGGAAGGTAAGGAAGATAAGACAGACAGAAGGAAGGGAGGAAGGACAGATGGAGGGAATGAAGAAAGGGAGGAAGGGCAGATGGAAGGAAGGAAGGAAAACGACACAGGAAGGAAAGTGGGGTGGAGTAAACCCCTCGTTGGGCCGGTTCTGGATTGTGCATAAAAAGCTCTTTGCGCTGTGACTTTTCCCAGAAAGAGCACAGAGAGCATGTGTGAGAGAACCTGTGAATGTTTCTTCTCCATATTGTAGGGGAATAAAGAAGAACAGGCTATTCACCAGCTAATCAGCCTCCAGTCAGACGAAAGGACGACCTCTCCAGCTCAGTGAACAGACATGGCTCCGTGCGGTGATGGAAAGCTCCTCTTCTGCGTCCTCTTCCTCACCTGCTGCATAGGTGAGTTTTCTCATGCAGGCATCTTTCCGGGTCAAACCCTCAACAGAGATGCTTTCTGCTTTCTTTCATCTCTCTGAAGCAGTAAAAAGATGAGATGAGTCAATGCCAAACTTATCTTTTCAGTTTTAAAAGATAACAGGATGTAATTCAGTCTGAGCAAATCCACTTGGAACAGCTCCATGAGGAAGCAGCTGTTTAGAAAGTGAGCATGGAAAAGAGGAAATGCTTTCAAACTGTTTTTGACATTTAAATACACATTTGTTTATTTTTTTTTTAGCTTCTGTTGTGAAATATGTGGATGATTTTAAGTTATATAAATATATGAATATGATAGAAAATCATTTATCTGTGAAACTGCAAACACCTACGTTCAAGTTTCAACTTTATTAGAATGTAAAAGGGAATAAAGTGAATTAAAATGTCATTCCTCAGGGAATAGCTGTGCAACATAGAGCAGACATTAAGACGTGTGTAAAAAAATAAATAGGTGCAAGAAAGTTCACAGATATCTGAAACATGATGAGCAGTCTTTGATCCCCATTTTCTGCTGTTAAAATGTGTCCACTATGTGTTGTTGAAATCTGTTCCATGTGAGCAAGAGAACTGCAAATGTTTTTTACAGTCACATCTGAAGCCAGTAGATTTTGGGAGGTGAGTCACTTATTTGCTCAGTTGAAGTAACCTGATCTTCTTTCTGTCTCTCAGCGACTTTGGCGGACAGACCCATGGACTGCTGCACCGATGTAGGCAGGAATACAATTAGAAAAGCTGCAATTGTAGACTACCGTCGACAGGTCAAGGGACCACATGGCTGCTCTATTGATGCAGTGATGTAAGTCTATTATGAACAAACACACTGTAATTCTTTCTGTTTTGTGCAAGTTATCAAAAATATCTGCACCTGCTCCTCTCTCTAACCCAGATGATTTTTCTTGTAGTCTTGTGACCAGACGTGGGAGGAATATCTGTGTAGCCACAGACTTGCCGTGGCTCAATGATGTGATGAGATATGTGGATAACTTGAAGAAAAGGTGCATGGAGGGCAGATATAAGGTAATTTTATCTAGTGTTAAATGAGTTTGTTGTGTTTGAAGTCCATAATGAAATCTGACAAAAAGCAGCAAATAACAGCTACCACTCAAAATTCAGACTTTAAAAGAATCTTCTTTTTGTTTTTATCAATTTAAAAAACACCATTTGATATTTTCTTTGTTTTCTTGCTGCGAGTTACATGAGAAGATGATTACTCTCGTGTCTGTCTGTTCAACATGAAGCTGGAGCCAGAAAGTGATTAGCTTAGCTTAGCATAAAGACTGTAAGCACGAAGCAACAGCGAGCTATATCCAGGCAATCAACTTCACATAAAGACTAAGAGTAGAAAAGAGTATTCCAATCTTTATTAGTGATTGATGTCCTTTTTCTTTTTTTGAAAAGCACAAAAAGTGTTAAGCTTTCTTTTCTGGTCTTTGACTGTAAAGCAATACATTAGATTCAGTGTAAAATTCAACCTGGTAGCACACAGCATGTCATCAATCTCCCACCTTTAGAAGAGGCTATCATTATCTGACAGGAGCTCCAGCTTGAAGCATGTGATTCATTGATCAGTGATTAATGAGTTTGGTTTCTAAATATTCTGAATGTTTGTGTTTCTACAGCACAGACGCTGCTCTGGAGTGAAGCGTGTGTAAACTGAGAATGACCCTGAACCCACCGCATTGCTGCAGCAAGTCAAGGAAAAGGTGTTATCCAACCAATTACCAAACAAATAATACTAATCTCTTTTTTACACAAAAGCTATTTTGATATTTCTCCTGTCTGTCCTGTATTTCATTATATAGATAAGGTGTGGTACATTTGGTACATTCTGTTCATTCAGTACATTTACTTCATTTGTGATAACTATAAAGCATTTTTAAAAATATCTTTCTGTGGAGTCTGTTTTCAATGACTGTAGAAGAAATTGTTTAAAATGTGAAAATTACTGTGTACCTCAATAGATTACCCCTAAACAACTGAGCTTTGTTATTTAAATTTAAATCTAACATTTTTAATAAAAAAAAAAAAGTTTAAGTCTAGTTTTCCCAAATGTGTGTGTCTATCATTCTTTGTCAATGATTCCCTTCACTCTGTTGGGAGTGGAAATGACCTTTCTTATAATTTTGTTCTTTGTGCCAAACTAAGTCGTAATCTGTCATCCAGCCTTATTAGAGATTTGACAACCAGGAGATGAAAACAATAAACTGAGCATGTCAGTCTTTACTGTACTTGTTTTGGTTTTGGTTAAGAAATCAAACAGAAAAATGCATGGATCAAGTGTTGAGTGACACAACTGTAGTTTTTAGGGTTGTTTCATGCAACGGGTCAAAATTTCTGAGCCACAAGACGACGTCAGATCAGTTTATTCAGGAGGACAAAAGTCATAAAACTACACAATAGCTCCTAACATACTTGCTCTGAAAGCATCCCAAAACACTTTCACAAATATTTCAGATTGGAGGGGGTTTGATGGTCCTTCCAATGAATGTTTGTTTCTGGTCTTGGTGCATATCTTGCTATCCTGAATCTTGGAGGAAATCCTGATGAATCTCTAATAAGTCCAACTGAAATTCAATTAAATTTTTTGGGGCTACTACTGCATTCATAATATCTTTGCATGTATCCTCTGCTGTCGCCACTAGGTCCAATTCTTTCTCATATATTTGTTTAACACAGTAGTTTTTTTTGTTTTTTTTTAAAATTGTATACTATATTAATGATATGAAATGTTTGCTGTGCATCAGTGAATATATACTGATCAATTTAAGCTCTATCTATCTGATTTTGAGGTTGGCAGGTTTGTACTCAATGATTAAGGCAAAAGTTTCTAATTACACAAAAATTAAACAATTTAAAACATACTCTGCATACAACTGAGATTTACAGAGGTGGATTATGCTGCAGAAATAATTGAAATAGATAGTCACCTGTTTTTGTTTCACCTGTTGTGGGTGAATTTGTATTATCTGTATAAACAGTAAATTATCTTTGATTGTCTGAAGTTTGTAGCTGCAGGTCAGAGGTCAGATAAGTCAAAGAAAACAAGTTGCACGATCTGCTGCCACCTACATGCACTGGTTTAAATTAAAATTATGCACTTTAGCCACCAGGTGGTGCTATTGTTTTAAAATGAGATGGATCAGATGTGAGTTCAGTGTAACAATGTGGTCCACTGTCCTCATCTCAACCTCCTGGAAAAGGTAATCTGTGAGAGCAACTTTTATTTTGAAGGGTAGCGTTTTTGTTGTCATGTTTTTCTTTATTCCTTTGAGTGTTGGTAATATTGTAGGAAATTGTGTAATTGTGAATGCTCATGTTAATGTTTTAAACACATATGTCAGGGAAAATGTCTGATTATTACTGAAAGTATAGTGAGTATTTTATTTTCTAATCTGCATTTACAGCGTTGTGTCGGATGTTACTTCATCTCTGCGCTGTAAATTTTTCCAGAAGGGTACGCATTTCTTTTGCTCTGCATATTTTCATTGTTTTTGTTGTAAAAGTGAATGCAAGTTACTTAAAAGTACTTTTTAAAGCTGGTGTAATCACAGTGTTAACTTGTAGAACTGTTGTGTTATTTCTTTTCATGCATATACTTGCTAATTAGAGGAGAATGTGTCTTGGCCTGTGTGTGCTGCAGGGTTAGGACTGCTACTGTCATTTTTATTGAAGGGCCACATACAGACCAATTTGATCTCATGTGGGCCGGATTATTAAAAAGATGAAGGAAGGAAGGTAAGGAAGATAAGACAGACAGAAGGAAGGGAGGAAGGACAGATGGAAGGAAGAACAGAAGGGAGGGAGGAAGGACAGATGGAAGGAAGGAAAACAACACACGAAGGAAAGTGGGGTGGAGTAAACCCCTCGTCGGGCCAGTTCTGGATTGTGCATAAAAAGCTCTTTGCGCTGTGACTTTTCCCAGAAAGAGCACAGAGAGCATGTGTGAGAGAACCTGTGAATGTTTCTTCTCCATAATGTAGGGGAATAAAGAAGAACAGGCTATTCACCAGCTAATCAGCCTCCAGTCAGACGAAAGGACGACCTCTCCAGCTCAGTGAACAGACATGGCTCCTTGCGGTAATGGAAAGCTCCTCTTCTGCGTCCTCTTCCTCTCCTGCTGCATAGGTGAGTTTTCTCATGCAGGCATCTTTCCGGGTCAAACCCTCAACAGAGATGCTTTCTGCTTTCTTTCATCTCTCTGAAGCAGTAAAAAGATGAGATGAGTCAATGCCAAACTTATCTTTTTTCAGTTTTAAAAGGTAACAGGATGTAATTCAGTCTAAGCAAATCCACTTGGAACAGCTCCATGAGGAAGCAGCTGTTTAGAAAGTGAGCATGGAAAAGAGGAAATGCTTTCAAACTGTTTTTGACATTTAAATACACATTTGTTTATTTTTTTTAGCTTCTGTTGTGAAATATGTGGATGATTTTAAGTTATATAAATATATATGAATATGATAGAAAATCATTTATCTGTGAAACTGCAAACACCTACGTTCAAGTTTCAACTTTATTAGAATAAAAGGGAATAAAGTGAATTAAAATGTCATTCCTCAGGGAATAGCTGTGCAACACAGAGCAGACATTAAGACGTGTGTAAAAAAAATAAATGGGTGCAAGAAAGTTTACAGATATCTGAAACATGATGAGCAGTCTTTGATCCCCATTTTCTGCTGTGAAAATGTGTCCACTATGTGTTGTTGAAATCTGTTCCATGTGAGCAAGAGAACTGCAAATGTTTTTTACAGTCACATCTGAAGCCAGTAGATTTTGGGAGGTGAGTCACTTATTTGCTCAGTTGAAGTAACCTGATCTTCTTTCTGTCTCTCAGCGACTTTGGCGCAGAGACCCATGGACTGCTGCACCAATGTAATTACGAGGATTACAATTGATAAACGTTTAGTTGCAGACTACCGTCGACAGGTCAAGGGACAGGGCTGCCCCATTGATGCAGTGATGTAAGTCTATTATGAACAAACACACTGTAATTCATTCTGTTTTGTGCAAGTTATCAAAAATATCTGCACCTGCTCCTCTCTCTAACCCAGATGATTTTCTTGTAGGTTTGTGACCAGACGTGGGAAGGAACTCTGTGTAGCCACAGACTTGCCGTGGCTCAGTGATGTGATGAGATTTGTGGATAACTTGAAGAAAAGGTGCATGGAGGGCAAATATAAGGTACTTTTATCTAGTGTTAAATGAGTTTGTTGTGTTTAAACTCCATAATGAAATCTGACAAAAAGCAGCAAATAACAGCTACCTCTCAAAATTTAGACTTTAAAATAATCTTCTTTTTGTTTTTATCAATTTAAAAAAAACACCATTTGATATTTTCTTTGTTTTCTTGCTGCGAGTTACATGAGAAGATGATTACTCTCATGTCTGTCCGTTCAACATGAAGCTGGAGCCAGAAAGTGATTAGCTTAGCTTAGCATAAAGACTGTAAGCATGAAGCAACAGTTAGCTATATCCAGGAGGCAATTAACTTTGCATAAAGACTAAGAGCAGAAATGAGTATTCCAATCTTTATTAGTGATAGATGTCCCTTTTCTTTTTTTGAAAAGCACAAAAAGTGTTAAGCTTTCTTTTCTGGTCTTTGACTGTAAAGCAATACACTAGATTCTGTGTAAAATTCAACCTGGTAGCACACAGCATGTCATCAATCTCCCACCTTTAGAAGAGGCTATCATTTTCTGGCTCCAGCTTGAAGCATGTGATTCATTGATCAGTGATTAATGAGTTTGGTTTCTAAATATTCTGAATGTTTGTGTTTCTACAGCCCAAACGCTGCTTTGGAGTGAATCGTGTGTAAACTGAGAATGACCCTGAACCCACCGCATTGCTGCAGCGAGTCAAGGAAAAGGTGTTATCCAACCAATTACCAAACAAATAATACTAATCTCTTTTTTTACACAAAAGCTATTTTGATATTTCTCCTGTCTGTCCTGTATTTCATTATATAGATAAGGTGTGGTACATTTGGTACATTCTGTTCATTCAGTACATTTACTTCATTTGTGATAACTATAAAGCATTTTTAAAAATATCTTTCTGTGGAGTCTGTTTTCAATGACTGTAGAAGAAATTGTTTAAAATGTGAAAATTACTGTGTACCTCAATAGATTACCCCTAAACAACTGAGCTTTGTTATTTAAATTTAAATCTAACATTTTTAATTAAAAAAAAAAAGTTTAAGTCTAGTTTTCCCAAATGTGTGTGTCTATCATTCTTTGTCAATGATTCCCTTCACTCTGTTGGGAGTGGAAATGACCTTTCTTATAATTTTGCTTTCTTTGTGCCAAACGAAAGTTTCCAAACCTAACTTGTTGGTTTGATTTGTTAAGTTTTACACTAAATTACAAAACAAACCACAGCATTAGAACAATGGTAACAATGCGGCTCCGATGTGTATCAGGCAAAACTGAAGTAATCTGTCATCCTGCCTTATTAGAGATTTGACAACCAGGAGATGAAAACAATAAACTGAGCATGTCAATCTTTACTGTACTTGTTTTGGTTTTGGTTAAGACATCAAACAGAAATATGCATGGATCAAGTGTTGAGTGACACAGCTGTAGTTTTTAGGGTTGTTTCATGCAACGGGTCAAAATGTGTGTATCTGAGCCAAAAAACGACGTCAGATCAGTTTATTCAGGAGGACAAAAGTCATAAAACTACACAATAGCTCCTAACATATTTGCTCTGAAAGCATCCCAAAACACTTTCACGAATATTTCAGATTGGAGGGGGTTTGATGGTCCTTCCAATGAATGTTTGTTTCTGGTCTTGGTGCATATCTTGCTATCCTGAATCTTGGAGGAAATCCTGATAAATCTCTAATAAGTCCAACTGAAATTAAATTCAATTTTTTGAGTCTGAGTCTAGGGTAGAAAACGCCAAATTATTTTGAATTTAAGACAAGATAGATCTTTACTATCATTGTCAAAGAAAATCTTCTGATTAGAGTCTAAACAGCCCAAAATGCAACAAACCTACTGGTGTGTCTAGATAAGTTAAATCTATCTTAAAACAATCTGACCACATGCACAGTGAAACAGGTTTTGTCCACTGTTATCATCCCTCCTGTTCATACTTGTGATATTATTGTCAGAGATGGATGACTAAATCCAGGCCTCTTAGTTATCCAAATCATGCATGTATCTGCCAAAGTTACAGTGTTTTTAGTGCAAACTTCCTCTCCTTGGCAGAGGTGGCTCGAGCATTGCAGTCATGGGTCTTACAGTTGTGGCAACACTTTAACAGAAACCAGCTGTGAGACTTTGTAACCCAGGTTTACATGAATGAAGATGGAGTTTCAGTGTAGACACTAGTGTGTCTGGCTTGTGGAGAGATGAAGAAGACGAAGTGATGTACTTCCTGTCCCAGATTTTCTCTATGAAATATAAAAAAGTGGAAGGGAGGTGGAGGGTGTTCCTTTCTGGGAGGGCATGACGTCACTGTATTTTATATTAATTTCAACTTTAGAGTCATAAAATATAATATAATGTTATGTATGAGTTGGTGGTCTTAACCTGACTTTTAAATATCTTTGCATTTATTGTTTTTTTTAATTGTATACTATATTAATGATATGAAATGTTTGTGCATCAGTGAATATATAGCTACTGATCAATTTAAGCTCACTATCCTCAGTTTGTTTAATGTATAAACAGTAAATTATCTTTGATTGTCTGAAGTTTGTAGCTGCAGGTCAGAGGTCAGATAAATCAAAGAAAACAAGTTGCACGATCTGCTGCCACCAACATGCACTGGTTTAAATTTAAAATTAAAATTATGCACTTTCGCCACCAGGTGGTGCTATTGTTTTAAGATGAGATGGATCAGATGTGAGTTCAGTGTGACTGTAAACAATCTCGTCCTCAACTCAATTTCCTAGTGTAATAGTTTTTCTTGTTTGTTGTCGATTCCACTTGCCTCCAATCACATTTTAGTTTGTACCTATATTATGAATTCCCATTGGTTTGCCAGTATGAGAGGATTGAGCTCATGGTAGGTAACATGAAGCACAGTGTTATTAAATCTGTCAAAATAACGTAATTCAGTGACACAACTATCATGATATTATGTCCGCCTATATTACAGAAAGTGGCGAGGGCATTGTACTCACTTTAATGTGTCAAATTGTTTGTATTATGTCAGTGTTTACACTGTAGTTAGCTTCCTAAACTAAGCTAACGTGTGCTAACTTTTCTATAGAGCTGTGCCTTAACATTGCTGTTCCGACGTGACTGACCAGTGGATTTTCATGCTGCGTTCAGGTACATATTTTTGTTGTAAATATTTGAAATAGATAGTCACCTGTTTTTGTTTCACCTGTTGTGGTGAATTTGTATTATCTGTATAAACAGTAAATTGTCTTTGATTGTGCACCTTTCATAAAGGCTAGTGTAGTTCAAAGTGTAAGTAGTTGATTGACAAGCTGATAATGAGACTGAACAGAAAAAAGGAATCAATAAACAAACATTAAATTAAAAGACAAAAATTGAGACCAATGCATGCAAGAGAAAATAATAAGAAATATTTAGAAAATTTAAATGAAAATAAATAAATATGGGATGTGGGCATTAGAGCAGGTTTGAGAGAGTCGGGCGGCAGAATTTTGGATATACTGAAGTTTATTGAGGGTTTTGGAGATGGACCTGAAGAGAATACTATGACAGTAGTCTGGATGGGAAGGTACAAAGGTCTAGCTGGAGGTCACATATAACTCCTGTGTTATAAGATACTGTATGATAAGATAAGATATTCTTTTATCCCCACTAATAAACTGGGGAAATTTACATTATTGCAACAACAAGCGGACAGTAAAAAAAATAGAGTATTAACAGACAGAATAGAGAACAATAAATTATATTACTCAACCTACTAATTATTAATTATATTATATATACTCACACACACACACACACACACACATATATATATATATATATATATATATACATGCATATTTACATACAGCTAAGCTAACTTTTCTATAGAGCTGTGCTGTGCCTTTACATTGCTGTTCCTACGTGACTGACCAGTGGATTTTCATGCTGCGTTCAGGTACATATTTTTGTTGTAATAATAATATTTGAAATAGATAGTCACCTGTTTTTCTTTCACCTCTTGTGGGTGAATTTGTATTATCTGTATAAACAGTAAATTATCTTTGATTGTCTGATGTTTGTAGCTGCAGGTCAGAGGTCAGATAAGGAAAAGAAAACAAGTTGCACGATCTGCTGGCACCTGCATGCACTGGTTTAAATTTAAAATTAAAATTATGCACTTTAGCCACCAGGTGGTGCTATTGTTTTAAGATGAGACGGATCAGATGTGAGTTCAGTGTGACTAAACAATCTAGTCCACAGTCCTCATCTGAAGTTCCTAGAAAAGGTAATCTGTGAGATTTACACTATAACAATACTCACATGGTGATACTATTTGCACTGTACTGTATGCACATGGAAATTGGTCGCTGTAGTTCAATCAATCAATTAATCAATCAAACCATTTACATAGCACCTTTCATAAAGGCTAGTGAAGTTCAAAATGTAAGTAGTTGATTGACAAGCTGATAATGAGACAGAACAGAAACAATAAATACATAAACAAACATTAAATTAAAAGACAAAAATTGAGACCAATGCATGCAAGAGAAAATAATAACAAATATTTAGAACATTTAAATGAAAATAAATAAATATGGGATGTGGGCATTAGAGCAGGTTTGAGTGAGTCGGGCAGCAGAATTCTGGATATATTGAAGTTTATTGAGGGCTTTGGAGGTGGAACTGAAGAGAATACTATGACAGTAGTCTGGATGGGAAGTTACAAAGGTCTAGCTGAAGTTCACATATAACTCCTGTTTTATAAGATACTGTATGATAAGATAAGATATTCTTTTATCCCCACTAATAAACTGGGGAAATTTACATTATTGCAACAAGTGGACAGTAAACAAAATAGAAGAGCATTAACAGACAGAATAGAGAACAATAAATTATATTACTCAACCTACTAATTATTAATTATATTATATATACTCAGACACACACACACACACACACACACACACATATATACACATGCATATTTGCATACAGTTGAACTGACGAACAGTATATCCAAAATACTCATATTGCACCATCATGTACATTGAAAAAGTGCAGTTTTTGTGAATACTGTCCAGGTCGGCTGTGTGTGAGGTTTATGGAGCAGTGCTGGTTGTATGTACAGTCTGACAGCTTCAGGGAGGAAGGACCTGCATATGAGTTCTGCATAGTGCAATTATATTCTTTACATTGGCTCCCCATCAGGTTCAGACTTACTTACCTACAGAGCTCTGCATTATCAAGCACCTTAAACACTTATATGACCCTCTCCAGCCGTATACACCCAGTAATTCATTGAGGTCTGCTGACCAGGGTCTACTAGATGTCTACTGGATGTCTCTTGCTCCTGCCTTGAAGTAGTGACTCCAATGCCACGAGACTCTCTTCCTTTAGGCTTGTGATTTGCAGCCTCTTTAGAGGTTTTTAAAAAGCAATTGAAGACTCGCCTGTTTAAATTGGCCTTTCTCTCACCCTTTACATACAGTTCATATTCTGAATCGTAGTCTTCACACCAATTCACATTCATAAATTCCCCGTCAGTCATTAATAAATGTTTGATTAATCTCATGGAAAACAGGCATTCACAATCACTATTTTATGGTCCAGGAGAACATTTTATACAATATGATGAATACAACATGTTTTAATGCTGAATTTTGAAATGTATTTTATTACAAAGGTCAAAGTTATACATTTGCATATATAAAAAAGTGCACAAAAAAATTAAAAAATAATGTGTTTTATTTACATTTTTGTATACTGTGGGTCACATTAGGAAGAGTCAGGCTAAAATAAATGTGTATATGGGTTTTTTACAGATCTCAAATGTATAAATGTATGTCCTGTTACTGTCACATATATTAAATGCAAAACACACATTACTCCCTAAAATAAGGAGTGAAACTATAAAATCTAAAGCAATATATTCCTTTGGCATTTGGCTTAAACAGTATGAACCATGTGAGTTTACATTCTGCACACAGAAGTCACAGAGTTCCCATAGCATACAACCTCAGATATGTTACTCCCTAATCTGTTATCATAGCCAAACACTGTGTCTGAATGTACTCCTGAAACTTTACTGCACGTTATTTCAACTGTACACTCTTCTCTGGCCTCGTGGATTGGTCGAATGCCAGTAAGACAGGCGGTCAATTCATCTAACTGACCAATGTTCAAATGGGTTTACAAAGATCACGCCAACTCAGATATGAGTCAAAGGATTTATTGCGACAAAGGTAGTAGGGTTAGTGGTGGAGGGATGAAGGGATGAGGGTCGAAGGGTCAGGGATGAAGGGATGAGCGTCGAAAGGGTTAGGGATGAAGGGATGAAGAGATGAGGGTCGAAAAGTTGAGGGTTGACGATTGAAGGGTTAGGGATGAAGGGATGAGCGTCGAAGGGTTAGGGATGAAGGGATGAAGAGATGAGGGTCGAAAAGTTGAGGGTTGACGATTGAAGGGTTAGGAATGAAGGGATGAGGGTCAAAGGGTTAGGGATGAAGGGATGAGGGTCAAAGGGTTAGGGATGAAGGGATAACGGGTTAGGGATGAGGGATGAAGGGATGAGGGTCGAAGGGTTAGGGATGAAGGGATAACAGGTTAGGGATGAGGGATGAAGGGATAAGGGTCGAAGGGTCAGGGATGAAGAGATGAGGGTCAAAGGGTTATGGATGAAGGAATGAGGGATGAAGGGATGAGGGTCAAAGGGTTAGGGATGAAGGGATGAGTGTAGTAAGCCCCCTCATGGTGCCTGATATCAAATGAAAAAGAGAACATTAGAAAGAACTGAGTTATCATTCATGACTACACATTTCAAATGTGGGGAACTCCGATTCAATCAATGGAAAAAGTTGGGGGGGGGGATGAAATCATATTTCTGTGGAAGTATTACAACACCTCTAAGACTCACGGGTGCTCATAAAAATACTAACTTTGGCAGATGATTTGGATAACTCAGAGGCCTGGATTTAGTCACCCATGTCTGGCTATGCCTCACTGCAACTAGGCTATGAACAGGAGGGACGATAACTGTGGCCAAAACATTGTTCTAGACTTAAAGTCAGTGTAAAGTCAATTTATTGATTTACTTCTAAACATATTATACATGTTGGAAAATGGTTACAGAAAACATGTGGAAAGGTTGGTAACTATGCAGGACTGAATTGTGGAGATAGAGCCTTAAACTGTTTCTCATCCTATAATTTTTATATGATTTTCTGACCCTGCGAAAAATGGCTACTCCGTGACATAGTGGCGTGCCCGCATGATCTTGGTCCCCCCCTACTATATAAGACCGAGGGTCCGCTAAAACTTTTTCACATTGAGGACCCCTAAATTGACACAAACTACACCACGGACCCCGAACTGATAAGATTTCTGCTTTTAGATGGATTTATTACAGAAAGTGTATGAAACCCATTATCAAAAACAGCCATACATTTGGTCATAATGTTATTTATAGATGGAATTATAGTGAAAATTAACGATTCCCCTTTCTGCAGGGGATCCTTTGAGAACCATTGATCTAGACACACCAGTAGGTTTGTTGCATTGCAGGCTATTTAGACTCTAATCAGAATACCACACGCTAAAAATATAGTAAATAGTCTCATAAAGGTTTGAGTAAATGTATGAAAGTATGCACATTTAGAATATCTGCATTTCGTGTTATGACTCAGCCACAAGAAAACATGTCGCTGAACATTTCACTGAATATTAATGTCACATGAAAAAAAAAGTTATTTGTCTCTTTTTAAAATATACTTGAGTGGAAAACTGAGTTCAGGTAAGGTCTGAGGTATTGTCTTCCCTTTTTACAAAAGCCTCTTACATAAGACAAGATGAGTAATTGGACACCAACTAAGTCATGTTGAACATTTGGCTGCCATCAGATATGTTTGTCTGCTGTATTGGCAGGAAGCCAACCATCATTATATGCTCATTTATCTACAACATATCAACTTTTCAAGTTTTTGAGATAATCCAACTGTTTATTTAAAGATTTCTAACCTCAGAGCATGTAATCCCTCAACACACACTATATGGTCAAAGGTATCCGGACTGTGTTTCAACATGACAAACCCTCCATGCAAACAGCCAGGTCTATAAAAATGTGTCCCAGTTTGGTGTAAAAGCAGAGTAGAGACTTCTGGCACAACATCTCTCTCTTCAAATGTGCACAGAAAAGGAAAAAAAGTAACTCAAGCTACACCTGTAGCATAAAATCAAGTGTTTTTTATTTGTACAGCGCAGTGTCACAAGTCACATATTTGTCTAACTGGGCTTTACAGTCTGTACAGCAATACAACGTCTTCTGTCCTTATACCCTCAATTCGAAGAAGGAAAACTTTAAAAAATAAAATGGAAGAAACCACAAGAAGAGCAACACAGGAGGGATTGCTCTCCCAGGGTGGATGGACATGCAATAAATGTGTGTACACAACAGAGCAAAAAATAAAAATAACAGAAAACAAATGTCAAAATTATACTGGAATGTAAATATAAGATGGGATTGAAACAAAATAACACTCTGATGAAGGCCACAAGCTGAAAAGTGTTGGTCCCCCTAGTAAAGTAGTTGTTTATTCTACAAGAGTTGCTAAAATCACAGTCTGATGTGGAAGAACTAGGCTTGCCTACACAAAAACTTGACCTCAGCTTCATCCAGCGCCTTTGGGATGAACTGTAATGACTGAACCGTATCAACCAACATCAATCTTGATCCATTAAGACTCTTGGGGAAGAGTTTTAGAAGCACATTAGAGCCTGTTGTTTAAGAATCAGATGTTCGGCTATTAAATATGTTTGTCATGTTTGAGTGCCCAGATACTTACGGTGTATTTAAACAAGACAAACAGTCTGCATCTGTGGTAGCTGCTCTGTGAGGCTGCACTTGTAGGCACAGAGATTTGAGCTAAAAAGTGAGCTCGCTAACATGCTCACGTTTCGCAGGTATAATATTTAAAATTGCCAGTTTAGCATGTTGGCGTGCTAGTATTTGCTATTCAGTCTTAAGCACAAGGTAGAGCTGAGGCGAATGGGAATGGTAAAGGTGTTCAACACTTATTTGTGTATCAAATGTAATGACAATGCTTTCTGTACAACACATATATTCTTTGCCATCCAATATGTCCATGTGGGCCCCATAAGAGTTAAATTTATATGGGGTTTGTAAGTGGGTTTGTCCGCAGTTTCCACTGTGGCCCCACCTGTGTTTGCCCTAATGGGCTTCAAGTGGGTTCTGACTGGGAATTTCACGTGGGGCCCAACTGGGTGAGACCCCATGTTTCTGAAACAATATGCGGCCCATACAGTTTGCCCTGTTTATGCCCACTTAGCCAATTTACATTCTTTATGGGGCTCATACAGTCACATGTGGGGCCCATGTTACAGAAACCATGTGGGACCTGCAAAATTTGCCCAGTTCAAACCTATGCCCACTCAGTACCCACGTAGCCTGTATTTAACCCATGTGGGGCCTACATGGACATGCTGGCTGGTTTTATTCTGTATGAAATTCATTGGTAGTTCATCCATTAGTTGTTGAGATATTGCATTAAAAGTCAAAAATGTAAACCTCCTGGTGGTTCTACAGGATTGATGTTGAGAAATTTCACAGGATGATCAGAACTTTGACCTGCTGGTGGCATTAAGGGAAAGGTCGAGAAATCCCTGCTGGATTTAGGATTGAGGTTCTGGGTAGTGTGAATATCGGTATCAACATTTTATGTCAAATCCATAGTCAATTGTCCAGTGGTCAATGAGATATTTCAGTTTGGAGTGAAGTAGTGAACCAACACGCTGATGTTGCTGCCTGTTTTTAGCCATGCAGGCTCCTTTGTGAAAATCTATATGCAAACTTGAAATATACTGTTGACCTAGTTGTAATTCATGTTTTTTACATTTTAAATACATTTTAAGTTGCTTTATGTGTATTTCTGAAATTCATCCCAGACACCGAAGCAGCTACTTAAGATCAATACTTCTTTTATTTAAAAACATGAAATACAGGGTTAAAAGATATGAATGCATTTGGTTTTTTTTCCATGGAAACTTAACATTGCTGCAATATCTATGACATTTATAAATGTTCCTGTGAACCCTTCCCCCCCCAGATGTTCCTCATCTTGCTATTGTGTATATATATGTGTCACACTTCTACAGAAGCATAAATTTCCCTCTGAAAACTGAAGACAAGTCAAAACAAGTGTCCATCATTTTGTAATGTCAAGAGGTGATTTTTGTCCTGAGGCAACATTTGCAGACAGCTGCTATATGAAGCTTCAAACTTACATCATTCTGAAATCAAATAAGCTTATCTTGTAAAATGATGCAAGGGTAATCTCTTAATCTGTTTGACACTTTTTTTGTATTTGTTTCCTCGTAATCTGATAATCATTTCTGTTCTTTTACTGGCATGTCTCTCTTGGATCTTTTCTTGTGTACTTACACAATAATTAAATGATCATTTACACTCCATATGATTCATACTTTCAGTCTGAAATTTGATGACTCCTCCTAAAAACATTTGAGTGCTGAAAGTGTTTGACTCATATTTATCAAACAATTGAAAAAAAAATACTATTGCATTCTTCATATTTAATATAGTTAAATGTTTAAAACTGTGTAGAAAGTGTAAAAACTGAATAATAAACTTTCTCAGCTCTCTGAAAGTTTCATTAAGGATTAAGTCGCTTATTATCTGTGACTGACGACATACTCATGAATGATTTGTTGTGCAGAGACTAATTATAAGGGGATACTGTGAAGAGTCTGAATATGAACAGTATGTGAGGGTTTAACAAACTTACTTCCTGTAGACAAAGACCTCTGCCAAATGCACAGAGTGTGAAATATAATATTTTATTTATACAGCAAGTGTATAGGAGGATTAAAAAGGTGAACAAGTGACACTCAATTATCAATTATCTTAATAAATAAGTCTGTTAGAGCTGTGGGAACCTCAACGTCAAAGTCAGTCTGCTCGTCAACTGATAGTTGTTGGTTTGAATCCTGAGGAGAAATCAACAACAAAATGTCTTGACCTCAAAAAACACTGCTGATGTGAAATGACGCCATTGACCTGATATGACTTCCTCAAAATAACAAGGTTATTCAGCAGCATCTAAATGTGCAAATACACTTCACTATTCATATAATATTGTCTTTGTCTGTGTGTTTTGTATAGAAAACCAGAACAAGACAGACGTCAAAGCTGACAGTTAACTTCATTGTTCTTAAGTTGGGAGAAGTTTTAAGTTACAATGAAAGAGGAGAGTGAGCTTAGAGGAAATTTCCACAAAAGCTAAAAAACAATTAGATCAGCTGGATCTTTCATAAGATTTAATAAGAGATGTTCTGTTTACTAATAAGAGTGAAGTCACAAGTTTAAGCTCCTGTATGTCCAAAAAATGAATAAAAATATGACCAAAATCTTAAATAAATTCAAAATGTCAAGAGGTTAACTCTTTTAATTGACAGCAACATAAACCAAGGAGTCAAATATTGCTTTAAAAACATTTCACTCTGATACGATGTGTGAAATGAATTAGAGAAACAATATTAAAAAGTTGTCGGTTTATTTTGCATGCCATATTTTATTTGACTTAAACCATTATCCTACAAAAAATGGTGAGATTTAGATGCATATAATTAAAAATGGGTATGAATGTGTATGTGGTCAAGGGTATGGGTGCTCGTGCATATGTGTGTACTAGAGTTATGTGTATATATTTTATATTCTATATTTTTATGCTGCAGTTCAATCAATTAATCAATCAATCAGTCTTTATTTATATAGTGCCAAATCACAACAAAAGTCATCTCAAGGCATTTTACACATAGAGGGTCTAGGGTCTAGATCGTACTCTTTAATTTAAAGAGACCCAACGTTCCCAGATGAGCAATAAAAAACTCCCTTTAACAGGAAGAAACCTCAGGCAGAATCAGGTTTGAAGTGGGAGAACATCTGCCTCGACCGGTTGGGGTTGAGAGGAGAGAGAGGAAGGATAGGAGAGAGAAGCACATTGAAATTGAACATAGTTGGACTGTTCAAACAGAGTTTCACTGTATACTTGCAATGACAATAAAGATCTATCTTATCTTAAATTCAAAATTCCATTGAAAATTATTTTAAGCTTTCTACCTTAGACTCAGATCAATCTCAATCTCAATCTTTATTTGTATAGCGCCAAATCACAAGAAAGTTATCTCAAGGCACTTTACACATAGAGCAGGTTCTAACTGAACTCTTCAGGCTTTAACTTTAAAGAGACCCAACATTCCCACATGAGCAACAGTGGCCAGAAAAAACTCCCTTTTAACAGGAAGACACCTCAGAACCAGACTCAGAGTGGGAGAACATCTGCCTTGACCAGTTGTGGTTGAGAGGAGAGAAAGGAAGGATAGAGGAGAGAAGCACAATGAAAATCAACAATGAAGTTAAAAGGTCCAGGACTGGAATCTGTCATCCGGACGTCTACAGGCCCAGATTACCTGTGAGACCAGAAAACACAGACAACTCTGGGGAAGAAGTTTAGGTTATTGAATGCATTTATAGTACATGAATGTTAATGGATATAGATGGATGGATAGAGAGAGAGAGGGAGGAGGAGAGAGGAGCTCAGTGCATCATGGGAGTCCCCCGGCAGTCTAAGCCTATAGCAGCATAAGCTAAGAGCTCTAAGAACCCTAACGATCAGTGAACAGAAACTTGGATTTTTGAGGGTGTGTTTGCACCTCGTCCACGTGTGTTTTAATGAATGAGAGGAAAAATTTTAGATTGAAGTCTGAAATAACACTCAATCACCCCTCTTTGAAGTAAAAAAAATTGTCTTTTTAATGTTTTGCTGATAGAATATTGTCATAAAAACATTTTATCATAAGTAATTCTCCCTTTTGGTTTCACATGACAAGTGATTTACAGAGCAGACTCCGTCCTTCACTCTCTGACTCAGTTGCTGAGACTCTCATACATGCATTCATCACCTCACGTCTGGACTATTGTAATGCCATCTTGTTTGGGGTCCCCAATGAAACGCTGGAGAGGCTCCGACATGTCCAATACTCAGCTGCCAGGGTTCTCACTCGAACTAAACCCTGGCAGCATATCACCTCCACACTCAAACAGCTGCACTGACTTCCAATTAAGTTCCCCATCACTTTTAAACTTCTTCTCCTCACCTATAAAATCTCTTCATGCCGTTTGCACCCCAGTACTTAACAGACCTCCTCCATGTTTACCACCCTGTACGGGAACTCGCTCCCTCCTAGCATCAAGCACCAACACTGGGCTCTTTTAAATCACTGTTGAAAAGGCACTTGTTCTTGCAGGCCTTTGCTGGCTAAATGTGTGTTTTGTTTGTGTTTCTTGTTATTGTGAAGCAACCTTGGGTTTCATGAAATACGCTATACAAAATAAAGTTATTATTATTATTATTATTAGAAGAAAAAAAGACCAGAAACAAACATTTATTGGAATGACTATCAAAGATATTGGTCTCTTCAATGGTGTAGAATTTTCTGCAAAAGTGTTTTGGGATGCATTCAGAGCAAGTATGTTAGGAGCTATTGTGTGGTTTTATGACTTTTGTCCTCCTGAATAAACTAATCTGACATCTTTTTTTTTTGCTTCAGATACACCAATTTCAACCAAATGCATGAAACAACCCCAAGAAAACTACAGTTGTGTCATTCAACACTTGATCCATGCAGATTTCTGTATTTGATTTCTTAACAAAAAACAGAAAAATTACAGTAAGGTGTTCACACTGCAAGGCAAAATCCGATTTTTAGCCCATCGAGATTGGAACCAGAGGCTCTTATGAAGTCTGAACAGTCATAAATCACATGAGATCCGATTTTTGCAAACCAGATGGAAACCACCTTTGGGAGGAAGTTTCAAATCTCATTTGGACAGATGTGTCTGAGGCTGAACATCCAAACACTCATATCAGATTTGACTGTCCGTGACGTCTCTCTACGTCTCTACGCTACGTCACTCTATGCAACACAAGACCCGCGCTTATTCCAGTTGTTGTTGCTAGGTGATATCACTGGAGGCAACGGAGGACGTAAACATCAGTCCATGGACAGAGGACCAAACCATATTCTTAATCTTTGGGGAGATGGCTCGGTTCAAGTGAAGCTCAAGGGTTTGTTGTTGCTGTCACAATTATATGACATCACACAATACACGCTAGATAATGCCTCCACTCTGATGACGTTGCTGCGGCAACCTGTCAGATTGGTCATTAATGTGGCCCAGTCTGAACAGAGCCAAATCTGATTTGGACATTTGCTAAAAAACAGTGTGGACAGTCAGGCCTAAAAATCAGATTTGAATCAGATTTACCTGCAGTGTGAACGCAGCCTAAATAACATGCTCGCAGGATAATGAGTACTTCAACTTTGTCTGATACACATTGGAGCATTGTTAGCATTGTTCAAACATTGTTTTTGTTTGTAATTTGGTGTAAACTTTCTTTTATTTAACTATATTTTTTACAACTATTGTTTGTGTACTTATTATATATTGTTCTTTGTTCTTTATATTGATGCTCTTCTTTGCTATCCACTTGCTGCTGCAGTAGAGTAGATTTCCCCACTGCAGGACTAATAATATGATCTTATCTTATCTTAAACCTTAACAAACCACACCAAAAAATGACGATTTGAAACTTGTGGTGCAAAGAAAACAGAAAAAATAAGAAACGTAATTTCCTCTCCCAACAGAGTGAAGAGTGTCATTGACAAAGAATGGTAGAAACACAAATGTGGGAAAACTAGACTTTATTTTCAAAAGATATAAAATTTACATAACAAAGCTCAGTTTTGCAGAGTTAACTTATTGAGGTTCACACACACATTTTCACATTTTAAATTAAGATTCAGTTTCTTCTATAGCCATTGAAAACAGTAATACCACAGAAAATGTTTAAAAAATCCTTCAAAGTGCTTTATTTTTATTACAACTGAAGTGGTGTACCGAATGAAACATATGTACCAACTCTATTTGATGAAATACAGACAAGAGAAATATGAAAGTAGTATATGAAAGAAATTATTAATTATTGATTGGTGTGAGCCATCCTTTGCTGCTTTTGGGGTATTCCAGCCTCGCTCTGTTGTTCTTGCCGCAGCAATGCTGTGAAGTCAGAGGTCACTCTCAGTTTACACATGCTTCACTCCAAAGCAGCGTGGGTGCTGTAGAAACACAAACATTCAGAATATTTAGAAACCAAACTCATTAATCACTGATCAATGAATCACATGCTTCAAGCTGGAGCCAGAAAATGATAGCCTCTTCTAAAGGTGGGAGATTGATGACATGCTGTGTGCTACCAGGTTGAATTTTACACAGAATCTAATGTATTGCTTTACAGTCAAAGACCAGAAAAGAAAGCTTAACACTTTTTGTGCTTTTCAGAATAAGAAAAAGGATATCAATCACTAATAAAGAAAAAAATAACACCACTGGTGCTCATTTCTTGTTTGACTGAAACTCCAAGTTTAGCGGTAGACGCTTACACTCTCTGACCATGATATCAATAATCTAGTAATCTGAAATTGATGATGTACTGTAGATGGTTAAACATGCTGCCTAAAGCCTCACTAAAGGATTATTAACAAATGTGACGTTTTTCTTGAATCTGAGCCAGTGACGTTTCAAAATCAGTTTTGGCTCCTGTTCAACTTCATGACTCAGAGCCAGTGTTAGTGTTTGTGGTTTCACAGTTCAATGGTTGAAACCTGATGGGGCTTGAAACTGACTGTGGTTTTTGGTTCATTTTGTTGAACAACCCCCTTGAGAGTACAACGGAGGACTATTCTGAAAACTAGCCTGTTTTTTTTTTCTCTCATATAGCGTAGTTTCAGGAGCAGGACTGGACCACAACTGCCTAGACTTCTCCTCTGCTTCCGCTCTCGAATTCTGCGCCCCTCCCCAACCAACCCCATTTCTCTCTTCCCATTTCTTCCTCTCCTTCATAGTTCCTGCTGCCCTGGTGCTATGGCGGACTTCCTATGAGCCTCCCCAAAATGTAAAACCAACCAATTCCACAAGGTGTCTAACATTACAGTAGGTAAGCCAATATAAAACAATATTTTACTTCTCTGTAAAAGTCCAAAATTTACAACACCTCTAAAACTCACTTACATTGTATCTTGTTTGTTTGAGCAGATTTATAGATTTATACACAGGTTTATAGGCAGTTTTCTGTGCTCAAAGCATTTTTGTAATTTTAAGAGTAGATAAGTATTGAGGTTTAGCGATAATAGTAAACCTATATATTTTTGAACTTTGGACAGAGCTATTTTCCTCCTGGATATAGCTAGCTGCTGCTTCATGCTTACAGTCTTAATGCTAAGCTAAGCTAATCACTTTCTGGCTCCAGCTTCATGTTGAACGGACAGACATGAGAGTAATCATCTTCTCATGTAACTCACAGCAAGAAAACAAAGAAAATATCAAATAGTGTTTTTTTAATTAATAAAAACAAAAAGCAGATTTTTTTCAAGTCTGAATTTTGAGTGGTAGCTGTTATTTGCTGCTTTTTGTCAGATTTCATTATGGAGTTTAACACAACATCATTTAATACTAGATAAAAGTACCTTATAGTTTTTCTCCTTGCAGAATATCTTCAAGTTATCCACATGTTTCATCACATCACGGAGCCACGGCAAGTCTGTGGCTACACAGAGTTTCCTCCCATGTCTGGTCACAAAACTACAAGAAAAATCATCTGGGTTAGAGAGAGGAGCAGGTGCAGATATGTTTGATAACTTGCACAAAACAGAAAGAATTACAGTGTGTTTGTTCATAATAGACTTACATCACTGCATCAATGGCGTAGCCTTGTCCCCTGAACTGTCGACGGTAGTCTGCAACTGAAGCTTTTTTAATTATAGTCCTGCTTACATCGGTGCAGGAGTCCAGGGCTCTGTCCGCCAAAGTTGCTGAGAGACAGAAAGAAGATCAGGTTACTTCAACTGAGCAAATAAGTGACTCGCCTCCCAAAATCTACTGGCTTCAAATGTGACTGTAAAAAACGTTTGCAGTTCTCTTGCTCACATGGAACAGATTTCCACAACACATAGTGGACACATTTTCACAACAGAAAATGGGGATCAAAGACTGCTCGTCATGTTTCAGATATCTGTGAACTTTCTTGCACCTATTTATTTTTTTACACAGGTCTTAATGTCTGCTCTATGTTGCACAGCTATTCCCTGAGGAATGACATTTTAATTCACTTTATGTGTGCGTGCATGCATGTGTAGACATTATAATAAAGTTGAAATTTGAAGTTCACCGATGAATGATTTTCTCTCATATTCATTTAAATAACCATCCTCATATTTCACAACTTGAGCTAAAATGCTGCTGATAAATTGATGCATCTGTATTAACAATCTCATAACGTCATGTATAATAATGATAACATATCAGTACTTTTACTTTTGATACTTTGAGGACATTTTGCTGATGATTTGACTTTTGCTGAAGTAAGATTTTGAATGTAGAACTTGTAATGGAGTACTTTTCATTTCTAGTATTACATGTATGCAAATTGCTGATTAAGAGCAACGGCAACTAATCCTGACTCAGGATGTAGTGAAATTATGCAACTACAACTACACACTACCACACACACAGAAATACTGAGTCATCACTGATGCAACAGAAGTTGCTCCATCAGTATCTGTCACTCGACAGGGAGTTTCAGTGGTTAACTTTTAACTCACTATAAAGCATGAGCCGAGGAGAAAGGGGAATACCAGCAACACACCCTGCAAGGCGACGGCTGCCTGTGTTTGCTTAACACTGATAGGTAAAATACATAACTAAGAGAATCATTAGAAGAAGGTGATTATTTTGCCTGTTAAAAGTTTCTGCATTGGTTTGTTTACTTTGCTTAAAACTCTTAAGGTTATAACATTTCTTATATTCTATGTACTATGCTATATTTTTCTGTTTGCTTATGATTGTCATGCTGTCCTCGATGTTGTTGATATTATAGCACTGCTGCTTCTTTCTGAGTTTAGCAGCAGTTTTTCCTTATCGAAAATGAGGATCAAATTCCTCTGAGACAAATTTGTGATGGTATAATTAAACTTAATGCATAATAAAGTGATGACACTTTAAAGTTAGAACAAGCTTCAGAATCAGAAACAGCTATACTCTAACTGCAAAGACAGAGAGTTTGAACTTTCAAGTCAAGCAAAAATAAACAAATGTGTATTTAAATGTCAAAAACAGCATTTCCTCTATTCCATGCTCACTTTCTAAACAGCTGCTTCCTCATGGAGCTGTTCCAAGTGGATTTGCTCAGACTGAATTACATCCTGTTATCTTTTAAAACTGAAAAAGATAAGTTTGGTATTAACTCATCTCATCTTTTTACTGCTTCAGAGAGATGAAAGAAAGCAGAAAGCATCTCTGTTGAGGGTTTGACCCGGAAAGATGCCTGCATGAGAAAACTCACCTATGCAGCAGGAGAGGAAGAGGACGCGGAAGAGGAGCTTTCCATCACCGCAAGGAGCCATGTCTGTTCACTGAGCTGGAGAGGTCGTCCTTTCGTCTGACTGGAGGCTGATTAGCTGGTGAATAGCCTGTTCTTCCTTTCAGCACTTGCAGTGGCAAAGGAAATGAGGTGACTGCCTCTGTGTACAAGCAGTTGTATATATACAGAATCTATCAGTTTCACTTTCACCTCTTGGCACCTCCTCCTTCTTCCCTTGTGGTCACTCACACATACATAAGTCCATTATGAATATAGTGAATACATACTTCATCACCCCTCCCAACTGGAAAAAGAAAAATCCCCTTGTTTAGATCTCTTATCAGCTGTTCTTTCACTTCCCAGCACTTATCAGACATCTTCCAAGGTAACAGGAACAGTTTGGTGACCCTTTGAGTCAGGGCACTCTCCAGTCATATGTAGACTTCTCTCATTTCTGAACACATTGTGATTTTCCATTATTCAGATTTAAACTTTTCATCATTGAACATCTGCAAAAATAAGCATGCAAAATGATCAAGGTCATGCTTTTATTTGTCTCTTGGGAGCATTTGGAACATTTTTTTTAACTTTTAGTGTCATTCAAGGAAAATCTTCTTCCTCACTAAAGGAAGGGAGCATTTAAAGGTTAAATCTTGCCTTTTATGACAAACAAATGCGTAATGTCACATTTCCCTTTTTCAGTAACAGAGCCTCCAGAAGGTTGTGGGCTGTTGAATTTTTAAGTTGCATCTCAGGATTTTGGAAACAATGATTGACATTATTCACTAACAAACCAAACAACTAATTGAGAAAATAACTAGATTAATTGGTAATGAAAAAAAATCACCAGTTGGAGATCCATAGAGGAAAGCTGAGCTGTCTCAAATGATGTATAATGTTTTAATGCAGCTGAAGTTAAATGATGATAAAATCTGCAATCTTCTACATTTTTCTCTATGTCAACAGATCTCATGTGCAGAGCCAAAACTGAAAAAACCCTTAAGAAAACTTCACTAGTTTGCTGTGCTTGAAAAATGTGTGTAGTTTATTACACCTTTTTAATAGGTGTAATAAACTACACACAGGGTTTGTGTCAGCTTTTCTTGCGAAGGCGTCATCCATTCTTCTATATGACATTTAAAAAGAACAGTGATGCCGCCAGAAGATACAGGAACTTATCATACAGAATTTGTAAGCAGAAGCAGATTAGATAAAGAAAATACCCTCAGTGAATGAATAACTAGAGTGTATTTAATATTGAAACTCCAGGTGTAATTATGGGCCTTTGTTTTTTTTTTGCACTCTGCATGTGGTTGAGGTTGGTGATATAATCCCCCAGGGTCTTGTTAGCCTCCATCTGCATGTTTAGGTGTGTGCAGTGAAATGGCACAGCTGTGCTGAACTGATCTTAACAATGTTTTTCTCTGCTACTTTTAACAGAAGCAGTAAAGAGCGACCACAGTGCAGTAACTGTAGGCCAGTGGTGTCCAACCCTGCTCCTGGAGAGCTACTGTCCTGCATGTTTTAGGTAATTACTAACTCATTATCAAGCCCCTTAACGAGCTTTAGCTGCTTGGTAATGAGCTAATACTTTAAATCAGGTGTGTTAGAGTGGGGAGATGCCTAAAATATGCAGGGCAGTAGCTCTCCAGGAGCAGGGTTGGAGACCACTGCTGTACTGTCAGAGCATCCACAACTGCAGCTGTAGTCATAGCAACCACTGTGTTCGATACCACAGCCACATCTTCAACCAGAGGTCCACAGACTTTTTGTAGCATCTGCAGAGTTTGACCCTTAACTGGCAGCGTAAAACTCTCTGAAGGACAGGCCCAACACCAAATGGTCCCATGGATCATGAGAAATAATCATTTTTAGATTAAAGGTTGAAAATGCACAAAAAATTCCATTTGTTTGACTGTATATTGAATAAAACCAATACTGTACTTGAGCTCAAGTTTTTTATTTCTTCGTCAGTTGTAAAGATACTTGGAGATGATGAGATCAAATTAAGTGTGTCAGTCAATGCTGGTAACTCAAGTGAGCGTTAACTCACAAAAAAAAAAAAAAGCAAAAGCAAAACAAACACTACAAAAACCCTTCCTGGAATAAGCCGCACATTGCTTATGTTGTTTGTCTCCAGAATGTCAACACTCTGAAAAGTGGTTATGTTTCTACCCCGACACTGAGCATTTTTGGCAGTGGTTTTGAGAGGATCAGACACAACAATAACAAGAAATGGTGTTCACTTACTATTAACTAGAGAGAAACTGTTTTCTACCAGCATAGCAAGCATTTATCTTTAATGAACACATCAGCCAAGTTCAATGACCTCATATTTCTGTTTTATCATCAATATCTGACAGTAATGCATTTTATTGGTTTTTAGTGGTTATATTTAGGCACCGTTACAACCCAGCTCGCTAGGGGAAAGGGGAACAACGTAACACCAGATGTTATGATTTAAAGAAAAAAAAAAGATTTATTAGCTGTATAATGCACAAGGGAAGTAGACAATTGCCAAAAAGGAAACAATACCGGTAGATGCTGCTCAAATCAAGAAAAATTATCCAAAAGGGCATCCTTGAACTGGAGGTAAATATTTAAATATGTATTTAAAAAGAAAACAATGAAAGTGGTCTAGTAGTGGAGTTAAAATGAAGATACGGGTACAGAACAGCGCCACTACTCCTGGTAAGTCGAACAAAAAAAAAGTAGTAATTACGGGGATAGTTGAAATTAGCATCATCATGAAATGGCTCATATTTTAGAACCTACTCTTTTAATCTAATACAAGTTACGTAAGTCAAACTTCAACAGTATCAGTACTAATCAAATATAGACTTGGTCCAAAAAATTACTTTCTTTCCTTACCTGAATTAGCGTTTTGGCTGGAAAACCTGCTGCTTCATCACGCAGCCGTGCAAATTCCCGTGGAAGGTCAAAGAGGAAGTGGTTATCCATTAAACTGGTGAAAGTGATTACAACTGTCCTCTCCCCTCTGTCTCCCCTACTACGTGCTGCAAATCAGGCCAACAGAAAAGCACTAGCTGGCCCAGTTCTAGTCTCACAACTTTACACAATAGCAGGAAGCTGAGCAGAAAGGCTTCGTGCTATTCTTTAAAGTCCACCACAAAGTCAAAAACAACAATAGGTGTGAAAGCGAACTGGTCACACCGATCCTGCCGCACTGACTGAAAAGCTGGCCAGGGATTGTAGTGCGGACCAATTACACAAATCGAGATCATTGCTAGAGAACCTGGAAGTGGGAGGAACCACCGGAACCGAAAGATAACTGAGATGGAAAAGAGCAAACGCATACATGCACACATACACACACGTGCAGGTCCGTAATAGGTTAAGGTTAGGGGAAGATTGTGGTCTTTGAGACACACTGAAATCACAATCAGAAACTTGAGGCAGGATGTGTTCCATACATTTTTATACCTGCATCAACAAGGAGAGTAACTATAATCGACTTAATTCCACTAGGACGACTTCAATTTAATTTCACTAGGTGATTTAGTGGCACCTAGTGGTGAATATGCAGATGGCAACTAACTGAATAGCCCCCCTCACTACTTCCAAGTGTAGAATAACCTATAGGGGCTGTAAAATATGCAAAAGGCCCTCACTATAGAGCCAGTGTTTGTCCATTCTGGGCTACTGTAGAAACACAGCGCTCCTTCTGTTGATAAAGAGCTCATTAGGTAAGGAAAACACAACGGTTCTTATTTTCGGGTGATTATCCACTAAACAAAACATACGTATGTATATTATATGAAATTTGTGCCAGGTCTGTTCCACTCGATGCCTCCAAATTCTACATACTGCACCTTTAATTTCATGCAAGAATTTCTGCAAAAGGAATTTCTTAAGCGTCATTTTGCTGCTTCTGTGAGAAAAACATCTCACTTTCTCATTTGAGTTATTTTATTTTCTCATGCCATAATATTTTTTATATTACTTGCAGATAAAACTTTCACATTATAATAGTAACAGCCTTAACCATAGAACATGACAATGATTTATTTGACCATGACCACAGATATTATCATAAATCTTTCATTATGTCTCTCTTGTGCTTTTCAGTTGTACTGTTGTTCGATCAAAAATAAATCAATTCTCTCCAAATGAGAACAAAAACTTGCATTATCACACAACTGCTTGTACTTCCTCAGTTGTCCCATGTGCAACCCCTCGCTGGAAAAACACTTCCAATGAACAAGACTCAACCACATCATGCATTATGTGCCTGTCAAAAGAAACTTTCTCTTCCTTACTTAATAGAGGAACTGGGCTGCAGTCTCTTAGTGTTGACATAAAAATGGACTAATATTTGATTTGTAGAATATCAGGTTAAATATTAAGCCTGCATACATAATCAGAAGCATGTGTTGTTGTATGTCCATTCACACGCTTCAAGTGCCTGTAGAGCATTTTCAAAACGAAAGTTTCATTTTCTTGTAAATCTACTTGGATCTTTGCCTTATCTGTCTGTTGTATTTACTCCATGTACTTTCCCAGCTTGAGCAATTACAGGAACATAAAAAAAGCTGATGGACTTGAAGTGTTGCCTGCAGTAGACAATGAGGCATGTAGGCGGTACTTAGCTGTGTTAAAGAAGTAAGCATTTCATTATATATCTTTCCTTCTAGACTGACAAGATAGGACATGTTTTACCTTCCCTGAGATGCCTTTGATGGCTGTGTTTTCCAGGATGTTATCTAGCACAACATGCAAAATGTGCATTATTGTGATGGTCAAGATCATACAACTTATATCAAAACATTTTTTAACATGTCATTTTATACAAATTGCACTTTAAAAATGAACAGGCAGCAAACATATTATAATAACATATAATATTTTTATTTATATAGTGCTTATTTTAATTAATGCACAAAGTGAAAGCCATAAAAATTAACACAGTATAAAACACAAATAAGGTTAGATAAACCAAAATGCAATTAAAGTGCGTTTTAATAGTAATTTGAATGATGAGACAGCCTTGATCTCTTTAGTTAGGTCATTTCAAAGTGTGGGAGCCCAAACTGCAAACGCTCGTTCCCCTTTTTGTATCAGTGTGGATCTTGAAAGAGCAAAAAAAGATTCATTCCATGATTTCAGGGAGCAGAAATGGACATAAAGATGATATGAGATAAGAGAACTGATATGCTATGGCAGAGATAGTCATTGTGCGGCCCGCAAGCCACAAGCTTTAACTGATGGCTCGCATGGTAGCTTATAACAATAGGCCTATGGTAACTCAGCCAATATTTCTTTTTCAAATGTGCTACATAAATATACAGTGAACATTGCACTATACATGTGCATTATACTTCTCCTTTCGCCTTAATTAATAGTGTTTCCTAAAGGGGGCACTGTGACAAACCTGGCAACACAGCCCGCTTACGGCTTTGTTTACATGACAACACCGTCACACTTGACCGCAGTGCAAGCTAGCAGCTAGGCTAGTTAGCATGAAATGCAGCACAAACTGCATCGATTTCTAATTTAAAAAAGGGTAAAAACAAGCACAAAAACCAGACGGACAGACGGACAGCGTTGTTACGAATAATGAGGGAAAGGAGTCTGAGGAAGCAGCAAACAAAAATCAACATGAAGACGCCGGAGAGGGGACGAGCAGGCAAACGTCAGGTGTTCCCAGTAAAAAACGAAAGGTACGAGGCATACAAGACAGGATTTCAAGAGTAATGGACTGACGAATTCGTATTTATTCTTCATGGCGTTAACCCTCTGTGCTTAATATGCAAACAAATACCCGCGCCTGTTTCAACTCAAAGCTACAACCACAAGTGACTCATATCTGCAGCAGCACTTCACTTCAGCTACAGAGGATTAGTTGAAGTTTTGGTGGAGCTGAAGGATGAGTTTGAATCCAGATTGAGTGATGTGGCTGAACATACTCCAGCCATCACACAGCACTGCTCTGGTAATCATGTAAACAAATGATGACATTCTCCAAGTTGAAATCAAAGCATGTGTTGGCCACTTATGGAGTTTGGTTTCTGAAGCAGACTTTCCCACTTTGAAACCACTTTGCACAGAAAGTGATGTCTTTCTTCATGAGCACATACAACATTTTCAACCATGAACACTATCAAGAGGAAACCAACTGACCCATGCTCATCTTGAATGCCTCACTGTGATTGCAACAACAAACTACAAATACAGCGTGAAGAAAGTCAAGTACATGCATGCCAGCTTCCGCTCATCCCAGCATTAAGGTAAATATGGTCTTAATTGAAAATGTATTGGCTGTGTTGTTTCTGTTTTTGTGGGATGTCCAATTTATATGTAGAGTTGCACATTTGGAAAGGTGACTTGGTATGTTGTCATAAAAGTGGCTCTCTAGGGCCTATCAAAGCTCATCAAAAGAAATCAGTGAAATCTTGTCTATGTCTATTTAAGAATCAACCGGTAGTCTGGTTTGGAGAGATGTTATCGTGTTTCCTCGTCTGAGTTACAATCCTGGCTGCAGAGGTTTGGATGAGTTGGAGGAGGGATTTTTTTGCTGATTCTCAAGAGACTTTAATTACAGTAGTCGGACTGGTTGATCATGGAGGTGTGTGGGTGATTGTTTCCAGATTCTTGGCAGAAAGAAATGGACTAATCACATAAATCAGTCTGAGATTATAAAGACATGATTTGAACCATATTATTGACATTGTTATCTTGGATGAGGTTTGATTTACAATGCTGAATAATTGAATGGGATAGTGTACCAAGACTGATTTAAAATATGGTTGTTTTGCATCATTTTGAGTTGTGGCTAATATATGAGTTTGAGTTTGAATCCAGATTCAGTGATGTGGTTGAACATACTCCAACCATCACACCACGCTGCTCTGTTAATCATGTAAACAAATGATGAAATTCTCCAAGTTGAAATCAGAGCATGTGTTAACCACTTATGGAGTTTGGTTTCTGAAGCAGACTTTCCCACTTTGAAACCACTTTGCACTGAAAGTAATGTCTTTCTTTCTTTTCAACCATGAACACTATCAAGAGGAAACCAACTGACCCATGCTCATCTTGAATGCCTCACTGTGATTGCAACAACAAACTACAAATACAGCGTGAAGAAAGTCAAGTACATGCATGCCAGCTTCCGCTCATCCCAGTATTAAGGTAAATATGGTCTTAATTGAAAATGTATTGGCTGTGTTGTTTCTTTTTTTGTGGGATGTCCAATTTATATGTAGAGTTGCACATTTGGAAAGGTGAAAGTGGCTCTCTAGGGCCTAAAGCTCATCAAAAGAAATCAGTGAAATCTTAAAGTCTATTTAAGAATCAACCGGTAGTCTGGTTTGGAGAGATGTTTTCGTGTTTCCTCATCTGAGTTACAATCCTGGCTGCAGAGGTTTGGATGAGTTGGAGGGGGGAATTTTTTGCTGATTCTCAAGAGCCTTTTTAATTACAGTAGTCGGGCTGGCTGATCATGGAGGTGTGTGTGTGATTGTTTCCAGATTCTTGGCAGAAAGAAATGGTCTAATCACATAAATCAGTCTGAGATTATAAAGACATGATTTGAACCATATTATTGACTTTGTTATCTTGGGTGAGGTTTGATTTGCAATGCTGAATAATTGAATGGGATAGCGTACCGAGACTGATTTAAAATATGGTTGTTTGCATCATTTTAAGCTGTGACTAATATATAACTAATCTAACCCTAACCCTAACCCTTATCAGCAGTTAACCTGAGGAAATATTGTGACATCCATGTGCGTCATTCAGACTGATAGACATGTATAGGAGGTAGCCTCAATGGAGCATGTAAGAGGATTGAGCCTTTAGTATTAAAGTATTATCACCTTCCTACGACAGAGTATTAGGGCCACATTGAGGGGAAAAAAAATCACAAGCTTCGAGAATAAAGTCATAATATTCTAACCTGTTGTTTTAGAGGAAGACAGTTGGTAAAATGAGGGCCGTGGAGGATTTTGTGGAGTTGTACTTTCGAATAGGTTTCACAAACAAGGAGATACTTCATCTTTTGGCACATGAGCATTATATCATAATAAGTATTAGGACTTTAAAAAGAATATGCAAGAAAAAAATTTTTCCAGCCCATGATCAGAACCAGACAGACTTGGAGGAAATCATTATGACTTTATTCTCAGAAATCTATGACTCCATTCTCGTAATATATCTCAAAGTTTGTGATTTTTTTCCCCCCCTCAATGTGGCCCTAATACTCCATCGTACCTTCCAACGTTGAAAAGGATTCTGTCCACTTGATGAATGTAAATCCAATAGTTACTCAACTTTTAGCTTTTTTTTTGTTCTGAGCAGGGTTAGTTTTCAGGGACCTTTTTTAAATCAATTTCCTGCTTCCTGCATAAAATAATGGTCTGTGAGAACAGTAAAAGTGAAGAAATACAGCAAAAGTGCAGGGGGGGAAACCAAAAAAAAAAAAAAAAGTGTTTCCTTTCATATCACTTACAGTCCCAGACACATTGTGTTGATATAAAAGGACTTACCGGATCAGGTTTAATATTGACTCATGATATATTTGTTTGTCTAAGGCAACTGTTTGGGAAAAAACGGAGTATGACCAGTTGAGTTGAAATCATTTAAAGCAGAATTGGGAGCTTAAAGTTGCAGATGTTTGCATGAAATAAAAGACAGGTGCAACATCTGCTGAAAAGTCTATTCTGTGTAGTTTTTATATTTTGAGTACCTCTTTCAGATCCAGAGGTGGAAGTATTTGTACTTCACTCGAGTACTAGTTTCTGTTTTATGTTTCAAACTCCTCTGTTCTACTTTTTATTTTTTTTATCAGCTATAAAATATAAAGCATGTTTATAGAGTAAATTAAACAAGTTGTCCATATAAACCAGCAGCAACATTCATGCAGTACTTAATGATAATAAATAATAAATAAATTATGTGTGAATTAATCATTAATCTTCATGAGGACTTTCACTTTTGCTTCACTGTTGTTCATTTTGACGTCTTTTCCGGAAAAAGAATGACATCTGCCCTCAAACATGCAGATAAATGTTTTGAGTCAAGTCTAACTTCGGGTGGTCTGCGGTGATGTAAACCAGTCCCATGTGCTTTCTGGGAATGTTCACAGGATGGACATTAAAAGACAATTTTGGCATAAAGAGCCTTGTTATTAGGTCTGGAGGAAACTCTGTGTCTGTAAGAGATGCACAGAGATGCTTTCTAAGTGAGGTTAAACAAACTCACAAAGGATTTCCTGTCTTCAGACTCCCTGGAGTCCTCAGCTTCCAGTAAGAGTTTGTCCTGATATCTTCCAAAAGTTTCTCATCATGCACAAGTTGTTGAAATCGGGAGACCCCTCTGACCCCCCCCCCCCCCCCCCCAAATCTGGCTTGTGTTCAGCAGCTTGTATCACTTACAAACTCAAAGCTTGCAGAATTCAGGCTAAATTCTTCTTGGAAAAGTGAATGATGACATGCAACAGACAAAACCATCAACAGAAAATAAAAATCCCTCCATGACTAATAGACTAATAGATCCAATAACTGTAATATATACAGTATATATATACATATATATATATATATATATATATATATATATATATATATATATATATATATATATATATATATATATATATATATATATATATATATATATATATATATATATATATATATATATATATACACAAGGATAGATAGATAGATAGATAGATAGATAGATAGATAGAAAGAAAGAAAGAAAGAAAGAAAGAAAGAAAGAAAGAAAGAAAGAAAGAAAGAATAAGAAAAGATGGAGGATCCTCTCTATCATATTAAACTGTGTTCTGCATTTGAGTATGAAAGAGTTCAAACTTGACATGAGCAATTAATTGTTTTGTACATGTGGACATCAAAAGGATATGATTTTATTGTCCTAATCTCCTCCATGAGAACCTGCTGTTGTAATGGCCTGCAGCCAAACCTGACTGCACCCTTCTCTGAAGCTGCTCCCAGCTGATTATTGCTGGTTGCTCCGGGTATTTCCCAAGTGAAAAAGTGTGACGAAGGTTGCCAGGGGGGTCAATGCTCTTCAGTTTTAGATAGCACGTGTATGTAGGCTAAACACTCATACATGAGGTACTTTGATAAAACATACACTGCGATTAGAAAACAGACTCTGCAGAGTGTAAAAGAGTCATGCTTGCAGCTCTTACAAAGTGAACTACAAATTAAAAACTAGAATAATGTATGCTGAAGGACCTGTCATTAGCAAAGTTAACAAATTAGTCAAAGACAGACAGTATTGGATTTTAGTTAAGTGGTCACCATGGTGATTACAGTTGATCCTGAGGGGGATATGAATATGTGAATCAAATTTCACTGCAAATCATTATTGAGATATTTCACTCCAATTAACTGCACAGAAATGATGTGCCAACCTGTAAAAACACTGACCTGCTGGTGGCACTAGAGGAAAGTCTGGATTCATCCTTTGAGGGCCTTAAATGTCTCAAATCCATCCAGTAGTTGTTAGTTGTTGAGATAGTTAAGTCAGAAGAAAAGCGTTGAAACGACTTGTCATCTTTAGACTCATGCTGATCACATGGCTGCATTTCTCTATTAACCCTTTCATGCATAATGGTCACTACAGTGGACAGCTATTCAAAAAGCTGTTTTCTTATATATGCATGGATTTAATGGCATAGTTGCACTTCAGTAAATCAGTTAATTTCTGTTATTATAATGTAATGTAATTTGATGGGGAAAAAATGAAGTTCAATTTGTTTTTTCTTGCATGAAAGGGTTAAAATTAGATTAGTTCTCCCTGCAGAATAATCATTGCTGCTCATATTCTTTAAAAGAGAGTACAGAGTGTCTTTCACTTAAATGCATTTATATAAAAGGTCATAAAGCCCCAAAGCATATTTCCATTTATGTTTCATACCTCCAGTGAAAAACTGTGCAGAGGAAGTTTTAAGAAAAGTGGACCACCAAGAAGTTACAAAATGTACCAAACTTTATTTTGAAAGGGATTCTCAACAATAATTTTGACTATACATTTTTTCAGTAGTATTTTGGACAAGTTGTCACTAAAACACTGGAATGCTGTAAATCCATGAGCTTTTTTTGTAACATGATCATAAAAAATAAAAACACCTTACAGTACTATTAGTAAAAAAAACAAAAAAAAAAAAAACAGGCTTTTATGTTCATTGTTAGTCCCAGGCAAGTCAAGGCAAATCTTATTTCTTTAGTAAATTTCACATACAGGGATCTTAATAATAATAAAAAAAAAAGGGAAGGAGGAAAAACCATTCACAACTGCTCTGTCACAAAGTTTCACACCACAGTCACCACAAATGAGAAGGAATGCACACAGAATTGAATATTTTGCAACTATCTGAATTTCCAGAATTTCCAGACAGGAAACCACATAACACAATAGATAGTCATAAATAAGATGAAATGATGACTCTTCAATGATCCAACTGGTCTGATCTGCTACAGTGTGACACGGTGATGCTGAGACTCTGAACAGAAACAGAAGTGAAGTTTTTTTTCTTCCAGCTTCGGCCTCTCTGTTTAAACTCAGCTCTCGTAAATCTTCAACCATCAACCAATCTTTCCCACTCCTCTCTATACCTGCACAGACAAAAGAAAAGACGTGCAATGAGTGATGAGATCTTGCAAAGTGGATGAATATTACAATGCAGCATAAAAGGGAATGATTTAAATAGAACCATAAGGAAAAAAAGGGTGCATGTTTTTAGGGGATATTGATTTAAATTTACCTCATTTACTGACGTGCATTTCTCTTATTCACACGTTCGATGAGCTCATGCACCCATTGTTCCTTGCTTTCCTCAGGGACACAATAACGCAATCCCTTCCTTGATGTGAGGCTGGAAAAGCAGATGGGAGACACAGAAGTGAGATTAGTCTGCAGATAACAGAAGTAATCCCCCCCCCCAATCCAACAACACATTTAGCAAAAAGTTTAAGCAAACTTCAATCTGTCTTTTGCCGAATAAACATATTTAAATATTGTGCATGTAGCATTTGTGTCAACTTACACAGTGGCACTGATTTCGCAGCCCTTCCCAGCTTCCTGTCTGAAGTAGCTTTTGATGACTTGGGGGGGGAAATGCTTGGAAGAGATTGAGAGACAGCAGTCCAATACAACTTGACCTGCAGGAAGACGGAGAGAAAAGAAAATTCAATGCAATTAGATTAGAATTTTTTTTTAAATTTTAAAATCACATCACATCAGCATTATATCAAATAAACTAATGATGTCAGTGCATATAAGCGTGTGTGTGTGTTACCTGATGCGAATCCAAGGCAGATGACACCCAGCAAGAGCAGAGCTGCAGTACGAGAGGCCATGTCTGTGTTTGGTCGGTGGTGTGAGCTCAGGTTAGCTGCTTCAGAGAGTCTCTTCAGGTGTGTGAAGGCTGTGAGGATGAGAGGAGCGCTGCAGGTGCATTTATACAGGTGTAAGAGAAAGTGAAAGTGTGGTGGCTGCGCATTGACTGGAAATGGGTGTGAAGTTGGCACCAAGTTCACACGTGTCCAGCCAATTATCTCTTATCTCCTCCTCTCTTTTTTCAGTTTCTTGCCAAAAACCTTCAGTGTTTCTGTCTAGGTTCTCGCCTGAGGCTAATCTTTATCACGGCACTTGCATTTCACAAGAAAATGTCTAACATGCTTTATTCAAGCAGTAAATCAATGCATTATGTCAAAATAGAGTTAGGCCACTTTGAAAATATGATATTATAAGAATATAATATTTTTCTCTTGTGCTCTCGCTGCCAATATTCTGTGCAAAGATTCAGTAAATGTTATTTAACCATTTTACATTTCAGTAAATTGCAGATTGCAAGGATTTTACCTCAGTAAAGTGAGTTTCTAGTAAACTTGCATACAGTGATTAGTATATAATACACAATATCCTCAATTGGTATGTAGTTTGTACCTTTATCGACACAAAAGTCGATAAAGGTTAGAAAACTTTGTAGTAGTTTTAAACTGATTTAAAACCTAAAATAAAGTTGTTGTGTTTTTTAGATTTTGTTGGCATAGACACCTTTTTATTAAGCAGTAGACAGACAGGAAACATGGGAGAGAGGGGGGGGGGAGGGGTGACATGTAGCGAAGGACCTCCGATCAGGATTCGAACCCGGGTCGGCTCTAATATCGACCACCTGCGGGCCCAAACCTAAAATGTCACCAATATTAAAACTTTGCAGCTGAAGTTGAATTTAAACAGTTTCAGAGCGTTGCACCTATGCTGCTTCCCCCCTCTCTCTGTCTCTCTCCCTGATTCTTGTCTGCCTCCCTGCCACCTACTATCAAAGTAAAGGCAAAAAGCCCCCCCTCGCCAAAAAAAAAAAACAGTGTCTGCACTGAAAGGAACTGAAGAAGCAGATGAAGTCTCAGGTAAAGAGGAAGCGGTTCAAGACATGGCATTGTCAGCAGCATGTAAACTGTAACAGGTCAGTTGAGGTGGAAGCTCTGGTGATAATACTGATAAAAAAGGAAAGACCACCACATATAGAATAATGGAGGAGCTGTTTTGCTGTGATGATGTGTATACACCTTAAATGAGACGTATCATGCACATTTCCAGTTAATATTTTGGCTCTGAGACTTTACTGGAACATATTTGTATGATTTGCAGTAAAAAACAAAAAACAAAAAAACCCTCCTTATTTATCTTATTCTGACTATAAACAGCCTATCAATTCAGTGTCTGTCTGAAACAGGCTGTTTTAGCTCCGGTACATGTTCAAATCTGATCCAAAATATGTGAGCGGACAATGTGAACAATCCACAGAGCAAGATTAGTCTTGCCTAGCTGTTTGATGATGTAACACTAAGGTTAAGGTTACATTAGGCCTGGTTTGGTTAGGGCACAAAAAACAGGGAATGAGCTGGGCAGTGGTGGGCTATAGGTTAGAGAGGTGAGCTTGTAACCAGAGGGGTCGCAGGTTCAATCCCCTCTACTGAAAGGATACATCTGGGTGGGGAAAACAGCACTTTTCCCTCCTTCATTACCACCATATAGATGCTCTTGAGCAAGGCCTTAACCCCAACATGCTGCAGTAGGGCTGCTCAATGGCCGGCAGATCAGACTGTGGTTGTACTGATCAGCTTACAGGTGTGAAACCTTAACCTTTACATACTGTTCGGGTCAAATTTAACCCATTTTGACATTTGAAAGCAATTAAAAAACACATATATTATCTTCCTTAAACTTGACATTTTATGACTTTTCCTTTAGGTATGACTTTTCCTACAGTGACCTAGAATGTCCCAATATAGGTGAGTGTGTTAAATGTTATCATGAAACCTAATATTCAAATATTGTCACTTTAAATAAATTAACAGAAATAATTGTGGCTGTTACGTTCTCATTTTAGATAAGATAATATAGTGTGATTGTGAATGTATCGCCACTATAATAGTGTCAAATCTAAAGTCGTCAAAATTTGGTATAGGCACGACAGTAATTATAAAGGAATACTAACAGTGTGTAAGGGTTTAAAAGGACAGCAGACAGGAGGAACAAATAAAGATTAAAATGATCATTTTATACATGGTGTGGGTTACTACTTCCTTACAGAGAGGTTTTGCAGATCTAGGGTTACCATCCAGCGATGACTGTCTTTTTTGAAAACTTTCACACAAATTTTTTTAATACATTTACCTCAAGTGTTGGACCTTTGATAGTGTTAACACAGACATTCAACATTAAAACTAGGCTTTACACAAAGAATTTTGGGGCGGATCACCGATCAGTGAGTTTAAATAAACCGATCACCGTTCCGATCCGATCACGTCTTCTTTGTCCACGCTCCGTTTCTTAAACTCGGCATGCTCCTCCTCGTGTTCCTATCCAGGTACATTTGTGCTGTTGAAACATTTTGCAGATGCTTCTCCACGAGGTTCTTTAGTGTTGCACAGATTGTTAAATAGCTTGTGTTTTATCTGTCTGCCCACAACACCCACATGTTTGTTTGAATCCGACAGCTCATGATTCAAGATTCAAAAAACGTTATTGTCTGTCACATCGTGATTCGTGACAGGGCTCAAAACTGTCGGATTCAAACAAACATGTTGGTGGTGTGGAACTTCTTCGGAGTAAATGAGACAGATGAAACACAAGCCGTCTGCAATCTATGCAACGGGAGCACCTGCAAAAAGTTTCAACATGATGACATTGATCGGATCGGCGAATTAAGACATTCCAGCTAATCTCACTAATTACATAAAATGCTAAATATCGGCTGATCCGATATAGCCGATCAGATCGGTGTAAAACCTAATTAAAACAGTATATAAATGACGGAAAATCACAGTAAGCATGTTATGTCTCCTTTTAAGGGTTACTTTCTCCTCAAAGCAGCACAAATTATAAGCTGTCAGACACAGTGTTACAGTAGAGTACATGTGTGGGAGTGTGTTTTGGTGTTCAACACAGACTCTGACTGAATTCACAACTCAACAGAGACTCCAGTTCTTACTCTAACTTCCCTCCAGTCTTTCTCTGTTGTCTCCCACACTTTGCATTCTTTGTGTGTGTGTGTGTATGTGTGTGTGGGGGGGGTGTCTGTGCGCTCATTTCCATCTCCTTGGCCAAATCCTTGTTCTAGTGGGTCTTTTATTCTACTTGGTATTCAATTGCATAACCTCGGAAATTTGCACTGTACAAACACAGATGAGCTGAAAGTTGCAGACTTGTGACATGGCCATGCAGCTGTCTCATCACATTGGAAACATGGGATACACATCTGTCTGATATTTGTAAATCAAAGGCTGGTTTCAACTCAATACTCAACAATCCCATTTCTTCTTTTGACCAAACTAAAATGCACCAAACTGTACAATATCAGTTTAGTTTTGTTGGTTGCAACCTGCTCAGTATTGTCCACTAAACACAATCCAGTAGGTCAAATCTGAATTTCCAGGTGAGTTGTTCATACTGTAAATCAAGATATGATCTTTATCTGTCTTATCTGGCTGAGAACACTTTACCACATGACACGGAAAGGTAAGAGTGTGGGGAAAGTGTGGTTTTGGGAATTTTTTTTTTTTTTTTTGGAATGCATGCGGGCAGTCACTTCAGTTTGTGTGAAGAGTGCTCCTCTGTGTGAGTGTTTTGTGCATGTGTGTGCATGCACCGAAAGTTATAGATGACAATCTTGAGAGTGGGAGTTGTCAAGACGTATTTTTTCCCGCCAGAGGCAAAGATTTTGCCAAGACTTTTGCAACCGTTTGTGATGCTGTGAGGGGATCGGGCATGAAGATACATTGCACAGGAAGCTCTCTGCTAATTTGGACATGTTTCCTGACAGTTACCGTAAGGTCTGCTGCCACTGTCTCCACTGACAATCTGCAGTTATATCCATTAAAGGAGAAACTGCAGAGTTTTATAGCTTCATCGCATCTCTGTTATTATTTTGGTTTTCCGACAATCTAATCGAAAAAATGCCACCTTATGTGTTTCCATTTCCAGTTGTGTGTTTCCCATTAAAGTATAACTCCTACAATATTATGACATCTTTATTTATGTTTTCTTAAATTAAAAAGAGAGGAAGTATACTATAAGAATATGGGGATCAGGATGAAGTACTGTATTATCTTCACCCAGTTTGGTTTGACTGTTTTTTAAAGCATAAGCTATAAATTATCACACAATTCTGTGTTATAACCTTTTTTCCACTGGTGTTACACACATTTGTTTGGAAATGATGGTCAAATGAGGCCCCATTTAAATAAAATGATACCTTATTTTTTAAGTTAAAACCTGTTGTCCTTCCAGGTCAGATAATGCTCCGTATTACAACCCCAAAAATGTCTAGGGGAAGACCATAGTAATAATTGGGATTACTGGGGGGGGGGGGGGGGGGGGGGGGGGGATCTGAAGTACATGCAAAATGCAAAAGTAAAGATTTATAAACAAAATAGATGAAAACATAATCCAGAAGCTCAAACACCATAAACAACAGAAAACAGACTCTTATGAAAAAAGGAAGCCAACCTAAAAAACAACAACTCAACACTACTACAATTAATCACCTACTGGGAACATCTCAAAGACACAAACAGCCACTATGCTGCCAGATGGGAGACACTTAACTTTTCATGGAGTTTATATATTGGCACAAGATGTGACATCTGGCCTTGAGGAAACCGTGATACAACATGACAGACTCCTCTACTCCCAGTTTCCAAGTACCATCAGCAATATCTAGATTTTAAGCCCTTTTAAGGTTTATATTGAGGTTTTTTTAACGTCAGGGTGGGCGTACAGCAAAATAACAAACAAACAGTAAATAACCAAATAAAAGTAAACCTTCCTGCACTTTCCTACTCAAAAGAAATAACAAAAAAAGACAAATTACTAACCTAACTTCCTAATATAACAAAAAACAGGGGAAAAACCAGGATCAACAAAAATTGCTACCCACCTGTACAAAACCTGGGTCCTGTTCCATGACGCAGGATTACCAAATAAGACCGATTTATTTTGTGTTTTCAAGGCTTATTTCATTAGTCTGGCTAATTTTCCAGCTGATTCGGTTCTATAAAGCAAGCTCAGCATAGTTCAAGCTCAGTTACCATGGCAACTTATTGATTTACTATATATACTCATATGTATTGGCCAGGGCCTATACAGTGGGAGAAATGAGCATTGAACACGTCCAATAAGTATATTCACACATTAAACTTTCACCAAATTTTTGGTATTAACTCAAGAAAGCCACACACATAAAGAAATCAAGTCCATAAATAAAGTGATGTGTAATGTGATGTAGGTATGTGATTGAAAAGCCTGTATGTAGTTTATAACATTTGTTTGAGAAGCCACTTTAATCCAATAAAGAGCTGTAAATGAGACATTGTGTCTGTCATTCCTGCTATAAGTGTAAAGATTTACAGATTATGAGCCAGTCTTGGATGTGTGATGATGATAGAGTCATTATATTTAAAGGAGGTCTTGACCAAAGCCCTGTTTCCACTGCAGGAACTTCGGCGTGTGTCTCCATAGCAGGAATCGCCCCCAAAGGACAATCTCCTGGAACGAGTCCCTGCCTCGGGGTATGTACTCTGTTTGCCCCGAAGAATCCTGGGTGGGACTTGAGGTTTACTCATTGCTGATTGGGTGTACTCAAAGCTAGACATGGGGCAAAATAACAGCATTTTTTAAACCCAGCAGAAGAAGAAATGTAGTAAAAAGCATCCACACTGCTGGAAAAAAGTTCATAATGTCCACCGCCATGTACACGAACACACGAACCAGAAACGCGACAACCAGCTCAACTCCTTCCGTGTTTACTTCCTCGTTGTCGTTCTCTTTGTCTTGCTTTCGGTGCGTCGCCTTGGTGACATCACGGTCAGAGTCCGGTGGGTCCTATCAAGGTGCTACTCTGCTATAGAGACACAAGGGCCTAGATGACCGAGTGAGAGGTTGAGACGTTTCTGTAAAGTTCCTTAGTGGAAACAGGGCTTAAAACAACAAGTAATCTAACAAGTTACTAGGTAATGCTGTAATGTAACTAGTTACTTTTTAATGGTAGCAACATACTGATGAGTTGCTTTTAAAAGTAACATTCCTCAACACTGATCTTCACACTCTATTATATCATTATCCGAGCCCACTCGGCCCACAGACTTTACATTGTGATGACGATGCAGATTTTTAAATCAATTTTCTCGGCTTGAGGAAAGTTTTAAAAATATGAAACCTCCCCAGATCAAACACTCAAAACAGAAAGAGTCATAATTGTCCTTGTTTGTAGTTCGAAGTGTCCTATCAGCAGCTTTACAGACGTTTCTTTTACAATGGTGGTCTATGATGAGAATGTTGTTTAGGCTGCAGGGGTTTTTTTTCGCTAGCTTTTTAGATAATGGAGAAGTGAAAAAAAAACCCTCAGGGGGGGCTTATTCTAGAGAAAATTAAAAGACTTATTAAAAGGAAGGTCTAAAGAGATTAAGATTTCACAAGAGATACAGATTTACATATTTGCTGTACAATTGCATGAAGAAAACAAAAATTAGGATTAGTGGGTTGAACAGTGCAATGCTGTTTAATAATATGTCTGCAAGGCTGATGGGAGGCCTATCCAGCTCTACGGTTGGGGCTATAAATTCCTGGAGTCTTGAAAGAAAGTCATTTTCCAAAAATGTTGAACTACTTTTTCCAACACGTCAACATGAAAGTGGTATTAATTCTTTTTTCCTACCAACAAAGTGTATTTTTCTTGTCATGCTGAAAAATAGTGTGTCACTACTTCCTGAAATAAGTGCAACCGTCTCCTGTTCACTTTCACACATATTGCGTGTATCATGTTGCTTTTTTTAAAAACATATCGCAATGGTTTAGTGAAACTGTCAACGTATGTTTTTCGATGCATGAGGAAGCTGCACTTTAAAGAAAAGCAGAAATGGCCTTACAGAGAAATGACTCAGGAACAAGTCACATTCATGGTTTTGTTTTAAGCTTTCCTCGTGCTGCAGAGAAAGGTTTTTATGGTGGAGCAGCAAATATGTTATCATTTATCTGGGAAAATTATAGGCAGTGAGAGATTGAACATCAGATAATGCCCACATTACGACAGGAGACAATCTATAAAGTCAACAGTAGAGAGAAACAATTGAGCAATAAAAATGTTCTGACTAGCTCAAGGATGTTTTGGCAGCAGTTCAGCATGAACTCTGGAAACTGCTACCCTCCATGTGGTAAAATCTGGAGATGAATTTTTAAGTGCCGTCATAAACTGTCATCAAGACAAATTTACTCCAAACGCATTTGTATGGCTCGAGGCCTTTCGTGCATCCGGTGATCAGAGTCTACCTAAACAGCTGAGGTGTGATGGTTGAGTAAAAACATGAATAATTGGGTTGAAGCAGGTTCAGGTTCAGTTTCACTTTTTCTTTTTTAACTTTTCACCTGTTCTGTTTTTGGCACCAATCCTGAAACACTTTGGAGAAATCATGTTGTGCTCGTGTTTCAGCTACGCTAAGTGCCACAGATGATTCTGGCAGAAGACTGGCTGACAGCCACAGTTATAAATTTAAGGATTGCAGTTTTTGTCATGATAAAAAGCGACTATTTATTATCATTCTTTCAGTAATGTGCATACGTGTTTTTTTCCCCCACTGATGACGTATGGACAGCTGTCTTATCTTAAACCCAAGATAAATTGGCGGCAGGCTTCTTCGTGTCTTTATTCCCACACCTGTCTAGCCATATATGGCTATCGCACCGTCTTCCTTTTCCGTTATACTAGCAGTGACTCATGCAGCTCCTCCACAATATCTGCAACCTGCATTCATGACATGTTTTGGTAAATATGAGTTCATCGTTGACCCGTAAACTGAGATATGCGACTGCTACCCTCCATGTGGTAAAATCTGGAGATAAATTTTTAAGTGCCGTCATAAACTGTCATCAAGACAAATTTACACATTTGTATGGCTCGAGGCCTTTTGTGCATCCGGTGATCAGAGTCTACCTAAACAGCTGAGGTGTGATGGTTGAGTAAAAACATGAATAATTGGGTTGAAGCAGGTTCAGTTTCACTTTTTCTTTTCTTTTTTTTAACTTTTCACCTGTTCTGTTTTTGGCGCCAATCCTGAAACACTTTGGAGAAATCATGTTGTGCTCGTGTTTCGGCTACGCTAAGTGTCACAGATGATTCTGGCAGAAGACTGGCTGAGAGCCACAGTAATAAAGTTAAGGATTGCAGTTTTTGTCAAGATAAAAAGCGAGTATTTATTCTCAGCCTCTCAGTAATATGCATACGTGTGAAGCAGTTTCTTTTCCCACTGAAGCTGTATGGACAACCATCTTATCTTAAACCCAAGATGAATTGGCGGCAGGCTTCTTCATGTCTTTATTCCCACAGCTGTCTAGTCATATATGGCTATCGCACCTTCTTACTTTTCCGTTATACTAGCAGTGACTCATGCAGCTTCTCCGCAATATCTGCAACCTGCATTCATGACATGTTTTGGTAAATATGAGTTAATCGTTGACCCGTAAACTGAGATATGCGACCCTAAGATCAAATCAGTGGAAATGAAAGTAAAAGTTGGAGGATTCCAAACTATGTGAGGTCTCAAGGGTCTATTTAGTTTCCACGCTGCACTTAAGAAATGTCACTTTTGCAGCATTGCAATATTTTAGATTTCTGCTATTAACATCTGCTCAGCGACAACAGTGAAATACTACACATGGAAATGAACATATCAACACTACATTTACAACCAATTACTGGTGTTGCTGAATATATAAAACACACCAAAACATTTCTCCCAAGGAAAAGAAAAGAAAAAGCTAGTTGAATTAAATTTAATGAAAGATAGTGGCAAAAAGTCTATTAATTTGCACACAATGTCTCCTAATGCCTTCCAAAAAGAGCTGACACATCCACATCCTTAACACATAAAGTTATTAGTGCTATTTAAGTAAACACTGAAGGTTTGATAAGGTTCAACTTTAGCAAATGTTACCAAAACTTGTCTCTATTCACCTGAAAAATATTTTAAAATCTCTTATTGGCCCATCACAGATATATGTGTTGTCTCATATGCACCAATATCTTTTAAAGTTGTATAGGCAGCAGTGTATGCATGTAATTCAAGTTTAATGCATACATATATGTTTTTATTGCACGTGTTTTATTATTTATATTCATTTATAATAATGAAATTCCCAGTGAAGTTTAGCGTTTCAGTCATTTTATACAATGAATAATTGGGTTGGGTAAGTGGAAACATAGGGATGACCCAATTTTTAATTTTCTAACTTTGTGTTTTGTTGCTGGGCAGGTATAAAACAGCAGGTTTACCGGAGATTGCTCACTGAAAACAAGAGCGCTCACGGTTAATGAGCCGTAAATCAAAACAATAAGTAGATGATGAGAATCTGGGTAGCTCTGCAAACACTGGCTGATACATCTGTCACCGCTTTCACACTGCAAGTTTTGCTCTATTGAACAAAAAAATGACCTAACAGTCAATACACAAAAACGTCTTTATTGTAGCCTGATCCATGAATGTATTAGCTGCTCTCACACCTCCTCTTCTGGCACTCTCAACCCTCCACTAGTACAATTCTCACGCTGGATAAAGGCGGAGATGTGAGTGTTAAAAACAAATCTAGGGGAGGCACGTGGTTTACAGGAAAGCAGACTTCACATCTTGGTTCACATTCACTTAAAGAGTTAACAAGTGAGCTCTGAAGAAATTGAGAAATGGGAAGGAAGAAATCACACAAAGGGACAAAATGCCTTGAGGTGGTTTTTAAACAAGAAATCGAAACTGATCTCAGAGGATTGAAAACAGGCCTGATGCAGAGCTGGAAGCAAATAGTTGACTGACACTGTGATTGCAGCATTGTTTATGTTTGTGCTTAATATTATCACAACTGCACCATTGGAAGATGAAAATGACAAGAAAAAATGAAAGTTGGATGCAAGTATAGTTATCGAGGAACAGTTCAGCATGTCCAGTGTATCCTGATGTTCTCATATAGTTTAGTTTTGGCTTGTGGCCCCCTGAAATAAAGAAATGTGTGTGTGTGTGTGTATGTGTGTGCGTGGTCCCTCATCAACAGTTGTAGAAACTTTTACATCTCAGACGTAATTATTTGAATCATTTTTTATGCACATGGAAATAAAAAACAAACATTAGAGCAATGTCCTGAAAAACTTAACTTCCTTTTCCAGTAAATGATCTCATTACTCTTGAGATGTGCAGCTCCTTCTACATTTTGGAGTATATGCTTATTTGCGTTTTTGCAGGGAGTTAGATGCAACTCCTGTAGCTGCTTCCAACAGATGCACTGCTGGAAGATTTATAATCCAAAAAAAAAGATGGAAATGGGATTCAAGTATTGTTATCGAGGAACAGTTCAGCATGTCCTGCTCATCCTGATGTTCTTATATAGTATAGTTCCCGTGTTTTGACTTGTGACCCTTTTAAAATAAAGAAAAATCTATTTATGGTTCCTCATTAAAGGTTGTATATGTCTACAAGCTGTAAAAAAAGAAAAACAAAAGAGGCCATTTTTACACCTTAGACTGAATTTTTTAAATCATTTTTCATGCACAAGGAAATAAACATTACAGCAATGCCCTGTAAAATGGACTTGCTAAAAGCATTCCTTTCCAGTTAATGATCTCATAAATCTCTTGAGATCTGCGGCTCACTGCATCAAGTAGGACTGCATATCTAGGGATAATAGGAGAAGGAGTAGTTCTACATTTAATTTGCATTTTTGCAGGGAGTTAGATGCAACTCCTGTGTCTGTCGCTCCAACCATAAGATGGTTAGTTTAGCTTAGCTTAACTTAGCTTAGGGTAAAGACTGAAAGCAGGGGAAAACAAGCTAGGCTGGCTTCGTCCCAAGGTAGGAAAAATCTGCCAACTAGCACCTCTAAGGCTTACTAATTAACAAGTTATATCTCGTTTACTAGTCTGCACTGGTTGCCTGCTCCCGGCTAAGAAATACTAAAACACTCTTAAAGAAACAACTTATTGGTCTCACATTTCTGTTTCTGCATGATTTCTTTTTTTTAAACTAACAAGATAGGTCTATAACGTGTAAATGAGTAAGATTTATAGGTGACAGAAAGTAGATGTTTTTAAGCTTTGAATAGGGCCATGCTATCACGTTTCCCTTCCAGCTTCCAGTCTTTATGCTGAGCTAAGCTACTTATCTCTTGGCACAAGCTGGATATTTATCTTACATGACAGGCAGTAGTATCAACCCTCTCATCTAACCCTTGGCAAGAAAGGCAATAAGTGCATTTCTACAAATTTTGGAGCTTGCACAGTGTTTAGAGTTTAGCTGGAATATGGATATCAGAATTGGGTGAAAGTGCATCTCAAACACTGAACAGCGTGCAAAACGAACCTTCTGGGATCAAGCAGGCCCGCCAAGTGCACTCAGCCTGAAAGTTGATCATATCTACTTTTGAGAATCCCTCACTATTTCTGGCACTTGACTTAAGTACATACAGGAATTTAAACTGAGTGTGAAGGACTACCCTCAAGCACCAAGACTGTAACAATACAAATCTTTCTCTTCTCTTTGAAAGCACAAAGTGTTTTATTCTTAGATCAAATTTATTCATGTTTACATGCTCTCAGCAAAAAAGTAGGATTTCTTTTGCACATGTAACTCTCAAATGACCCCCCCGCCCCCCTTCTTTCTCACAGTAGGTCTTTTTTCCTTCTCGTGTGGTGTTCTTCATATGTAGAAATGAAACTACAACAAACGTCATTGTCTTTTTCATTGGAATTGTGATCGACTTTCTCTCATGTGTTGTGAAATGTGTGTCAGGGAGTTTTCTATTAGAGGAACTAAGCTCATATAACCTAAGCCACGTTTTTCTGCTGAACAGAACTGCTGGTGACAGACAGTCTGCAATTAAACACATGCACGACATTGTCTTTGATTATGGGGATTGGCATTTAATAAACAAATTACAGCTGAGACAGGTTGATAGAGTGACATGCAAAGGGCCTGAGGTTTTATTTTCTGTCATTGTTGTCAGTGTTGACGGCTTACAGTAAGTTTCATGTTCAGGCTTGTTTCAAAGGTTTGAAGTGTGGCCAGTGGCATTGTTGTTCCTTTTTTTTTTTTCACACGTGTTTACACAATCATCTCAAGAGTGGGAAATTTCCATCAACCACTCCAGATTTAGTCTTTTCCTGAGAAAATGTTTATATGTCAGAATTGCCAATTTGTCACATGAGCTTGTCTCAGTATTTGGTCTTGCTTGAGTTGCATGATCTGATTATTTAAGGTTTTCAAAAATGCATCTTTTTTATCCAGCTATTCCACAGTAATTTCAAGAGATTAAACCTGTGCGTGCATGCAGTTTCCTGCAAATGTCTGCTTGGTTGGAGATCTGAAGGATACGGCATGTAGAGCATCTTTAATTTTTGGAGAGATGCTATTTGTTGCTTGCCTCTGTCACCAATTGTTTGGATGTGAAATTGATCTGTCTTTTGCGTAAATTAAGTAATGCAAAGAAAAAGGGGAAGGCCGCCTTCCAGTTTAACAATGCCAGTGAGCACTGTTTTCGTGCTTTGCAGTTTAAAAGCATTTAGACATCTAGGATAAACCTGGACTCAATTTGGTGGGAAACTGAAACAATCCTGGTGGAAACTTTTTATGTCCCTGGGGTTGGATCTGTGCCGTGGGTAGAGGAGTGGGGGCATTCAAAACTGTCTGCCATAGTGTTTTAAAGTCTCACACATACAGTAGTGGCTTTAAATTAATACATTTCAATGCATTAATTTAAAACATTGAAATGATGACCGTGATTAGAGGCGTATGAAGAGGATTCAACTTTTCAATCAAGTTTTGCACAATTATAAGCTGTCTAGATTTGTTTTGACCTGCAAATCATCACAGTTGCCAAAGCTATAATCATGCTTTAACCTGAAGGTTTTTTTTTCATGCATAGAAAAGCGAGAAATCAAAACTTAAGACGGACAACATTTCGTGAGCCTTTCATCCAGAGAAACTTGGAACTGAGCAACAATAGATGAACTCTCCCCAACCGCCAATAGACAGTAGACTTTCAGGTCTGACATGCATTCATTATTTGATTATTGGGTAATAACATATCCCACACAAAGGCAACTTTCCCGTGCCAAACTTAAACGGACAACGTCTCCGCTGTTAATTATAGGCTCACGTGCAGACACAACACAAAAAAATCCAAGTCAGAGTCACTTTTTCCATTGACCCAGATTTAGGCACTTTATGTTATTATTTAAGGACAATGAATCCCTTATGAGACACCTAGAACAGTGATTTTCAAAGTGGGGTCTGAAATAAAACTTGATGGGGGACAAAATCTAATGTCTAAGTCTAATTTGTGTCAGTTTAAGGATCCTTGATGTGAAAAAGTTTGAAAACCACTGACCTAAAACACTTACATACTTACAAGCTGGTGTTTCTGTGGTTTGTGGTTTATGTGTGGTTCAAAGCAACCCAAACCACCCACACTCAAACTTTGATTGAGTCACTGTGAGGTTTTTTAATGCTCAAATGAGAACTGCTGCCATCTAGTGTCTAACACTTCATACTACAGCGAGTCAAACTGATGAGATTTCTGCAGAGGAGCGCTCACAAACTGTTGACATTAGGAAGTAACCCTATCTCCCTCTGCTGGAGATGAAAGCAAGGCACAAAATATTGACGTTTAAAATCAGGGGTGTCAAACATACGGCCTGTGGGCCAGAACTGGCCCGCCAAGGGTAAGATCTGACCTGCTGGATAATATTGCAAAGTATGAAAATTATAGAAAAGTAATTCCAATTTCTCTGCTGCTTCAAAGGGTTTTATTTTTCCATCCAACACAAAATATTTGACAGCTGTAAAAACACCCAAATGTCTTTTACTCTGAAATTTGATGACTCCTTAAGTGGTCCAAAATGCACAAAAATGAAAATATTATGTTATATATTATTTACAGTAGTTAATAAATAATACACAATATTATATAATATATAATATTGTTTATATTTTGGTATAAGTGCTACAAATGTATCAAATCAGGGTCTGTGATCAAATCAGTCTATTGAGACTTGAACATTTCTTTTTAATAGATCTTTTGTCTTGTAGTTATTTTCTGATGTTTTATGTTTTGTCTTGTAGCACTTAAGAGTTTTGTTTTGCAAATGTAAAGTGCTTTATTATTGACATGTATAATTTCATATATATACACATGCTCAAAATCGGCATGTGGGTCACAACATTTTTTTCAATACTAGAGGGTATTGAGTACCGATACCCAGCCCCAGTCCATTGTCAGTATACCTCTATTAATCCACTTAGAAATCAGTGACAAAATATGCCTAATACCTTGCCTGAGAATCATCACAATTTTAAAGAGTATAGCGCTCAATTATATTTATTTTTCTTAATTGTCATGTGCAAAGCCAATGAACTGATCTGTTTCGTTAAATAATTAATACTGAACTTTTATTTTATCAAAGTAGAAAAAGAGCATGTAGTGACTAGTCCTAAACTTAAAGCCACTACTGGCTGCTAATGGTTAGATGTTCCGACGTGCACTCAATACACAGACTACTTAACTTGTTGATAAATTATTTATTGGTCGTTTAAACACAACGCTTAGTTTTAGTTTGTTTGCTCTCAATACAAAAGTAAAATAATAAACTAAAACAACAGAAAATAGCTGCGACCTGAACGCAGTCAAAAAACTTTTTGCTTCACCATCAGCACACCTGTGGTGATTGGCATGGCCCTTTAAAAATAAATCAGTGCGCTGCCAGCATAACCATGCGCCCCCTGCTGTTTGGGAGGAGCACCATACTCAAATTCATATTTGGCTCCCACAGAGCAAAAACAACAAAGCTTCTCTTATAATTCATCATTCCCTGTATTTTTTATGAATGTGCTTTAACAGAATTGTATCTATTTATTTGTTAAAAATATGTTGAGTAAGTTATGATCTCACCACAGGTGGAAACCTAGCTAAGCACCCCACACCAGGCAGAAGTGCCAAACACTCCAAACCAGGCAGAAGTGCAAAAGATACCACACCAGGCAGAAGTGCAAAAGAAACCACATCCAGCAGGACTGCCAAACACACCACTCCAGGTAGGAATGCCAAACACACCACACCAGGCAGGAATGCCAAACACACCACACAAGGCAGGAGTGCCAAACACACCACACCAAGCAAGATGTGCTAATGCACCACATATGGCAGGTTTTGCCAAAACACCCAACATGGCAGGACATGCCAACGCACCACACCAGGCAAGACATGCCATTGCACCACTAATGGCAGGTTTTGCCAGCACTCCACACCAGGGAAGACATGCCAATGCACCCCGCCAGGCAGATTTTGCTAAAGCACCATGCCAGCCAGGAATGCAAAACACACCACACCAGGCAAGACATGCCAACACACCACGCATGGCAGGATTGCCAAAAACTCCACACCAGGCAAGAGAACGGCTGCAACAGAAGGCTGCTGACATTTTTGCTCTGAGCAAAGAGAATGAGGATCTCACTAAAAGACTCACGGATGTCTCAGACCAGCTGATCACCAAACAGTTTGAACTTCTTCAGACTGAAAGCACCTGGCAGGGCAAATGCGTTGCTCTGGGATGAAATATAAGAAAGAGCTGACTGAAAATGAGCACAGGATGGGGGTCAGAGTCACCAAGTTGGAGGAGCTCATGAACCAACTGGAGGGATCCAAGAACCATAATGGTGAGAGTGATAAGGAGAACAAAAATAAAGAAAAAGCTGCCAAAAAATTAAAGTAAAACAAGAGAAAGCAGAGAGAAAGCTAAAAGAAAAAGAGGAAAAAGCTGTGAAAAGAAATAAAGTAAAACAAGCAAAGACTGAGAAACAGCTGGAAGAAAATGTGACACTGACAAGGTGGAGGAAGCTGGATAGCAATAGCTTCCCCTTCCTCCACACACTTTTCAGGCGACATCGCGCTGCGACATCCAATCAGCAGCGAGTTTTACACCCGTGACGTAAGCACGTAAGCTTGTACACAAAGAAGATGGAAGAAAAATGAATTGTAGCGGTTTGTGGGATCCCAGTCTTATACGACACGGCTGCATCCTTACCGGGATCGCAACAAAAAAGAGGCGGCGTGGGAAAAAGTCAGTGTCGAGGTGGGACTCTCTGGTAAGTTCTGAGACTATCTGTGGCTTGTTTTACCACGTTACTAACTGTGTTTCTCTATGAATGAAATGTTAGTATTGGTTAGCACTAGCAACGGCAGACTGTCCTGCTTGGCAGGATACAAGTTTCAGTTTATGTGTGAATGTTTTCATTGTCTGAATATTTAATTTGGTTAGATGCTCATTATACAAAGTGTATGTCTGTGTATGTGTTTGCAGTTGAGGTGTGTCGTAAAAAATGGAAGGGGCTGAGGGACACGTATTTAAAAAAGAAAAGGGAAGGCGAAAGGAGGAGCGGGTCGGCAGGAGGGCCATTAAAAAAGTGGTGTTTCTCTGCAGTCCTGTCTTTCCTCAATCCTTTCACCACTCCTAGGGAGACCAGTGGCAACATGGGTGGGGGGTTCGAGGAAGACTGGACCGCAGAGAATAGTGCATCTCTAGATGGTGAGGCAGAGGCAGGGCCATCAGGAGAAGCAGGGCCATCAACAGTCGATGACGGTTGGTTAAGTGAAGACAGGAACATGGACAGGGAAGAGGAAGAGAGGGAAGGAGATGGATATGAGAGAAAGTTTAATTGAGGAGCTCCTCATAAGGAATCTCCAGAGGGCACATGCCCTTCTGCCACCACCACCTGCCTGGAGAGAGGAGGAGCAGTTCCTCGTAAGACTGGCGTTTTGCCAACGTACCACACCCATTAGGATGGCCAAACACACCGTACATGGGATGTTTTCCCAACGTACCACACTGGGCAGGATGGCCAGACACACCACACATGGCGGGGTTTGCCAATGCACCACAACCGGTAGGATGGCCAAACACACAGCATGTGACAGGTTTCGTCAACGCACCACACATAGCAGGGTTTGCTAAGGCACCACACTCAGCAAGATGGCGAAAAACACCAGGCAGGGCAGGTTTTGCCAATGTACCACACCAGGCAAGACATGCCAACACACTACACCAGGCAGGACATGAAGATCTCACCGTTGTGTCAGAGGAGAAAAAGCAGGTTCTCCAGCTGCAGGAGGAACTGCAGCAGAAAGTTAAGCAGCTAGAGGAGCGTCTGCAACAAAAAGATTCCGACATGTTGGCTCTGAGAAAAGACAACAAGGAGCGTAATGAAAGGCTCACCAAGGTCTCAGAACAGCTAAGTAACAAACAGTCCGAATGCATTGCTCTAGAGGCAAAATATAAAAAAGAGCTGGCTGCAAGTAAGCGCAGGACGGAGGACACAGTCACCCAGTTGGAGGAGCTCATGCACCAACTGGAAGGACCCAAGAAAGGTGATGGTGAGACTGAAAAAGACAACAAAAATAAAGAAAAGGAGGAAAAGGCTGCGAAAAAATTGAAAGCAGCCGAAGCAAAGATTGAGAAACAGCTGAAAGAAAATGAAGAGAAGAAGGGTTTGTGGAGGTGGATATTTAAGAAAAAATGTCAATAAGGTGGAGGAAGTTGGACAGCAATAGCTTCCTCCCCTTCCACTGTTCACCTCTCCACCCTCCCTTCTCCCCCCCCCCATCTTCCCCAACCAAACCTCCCTCATTCCACCTTTATCCTTCTCCTAACTCCCACCTGGCCTTGATCACCCCAACCTCCCTTTCTTTATTCTACCTTTAGGTCAGCACGTTGGCTCAATGATTAGCACTACAGCCTCACAGAGACATCTTTGTTTCTGTGTAGGGTTTGCATGTTCTCCTCGTGTCTGCGTGGGTTTTCTCCTGGGTCTCAGGTTCCTTCCACATCCCAAAAAACATGCAGATTATGCTAATTGGACACTTCCAAATTCACCCTTTAAATAAATGTGTCCGACACTCTGTGTTAATAGAAATATATCTGTACAACTGTATGACTTTATACTCTGAATGTAAGTGGAAGCTGTGATGTCACATGTCATGTCTCTATGTTATGATTTAAACAAATTAAAGTTTCATTCAGACAGACAGATCATTACAGTGGAGAATGTAATATTCAGTGTTCCTCTCTAACTGAACTCATGGTCTCTGGTGAGAAATGATAGGATGTGGCCTGTAAAAGCACACAGACATTCAGCAGGACAAAGCCAAAAGCTTCCTCAAGGGGCTGCCGTAGTATTAAAAGTGGTGTAAAGAAACTAAAAGAATACTCATACCAAAAATTGTAATCCTCCTGTGAGTCATAGCCGAAGTCAGTCAAATCACAACACACTTGACACATATCTTTAATAATGTGTTGTATTTTAAAAGCTAGTGAGTATACAGTAGCACCCCAAGACACACCTCTGTAGCCTGCCAAGCCATCAGTCCATTCATGTTTTGTTTTTCTTTGAATTACTTGTACATTTATATTTAGTCTTAAAAGACTTTAATTGCATTTTAAACCGACTTTGTAATAAAAGAATACTTTTAACGGAGAAGCAGCCTATCATTCTTTGTTTATGACCCCTTTCACTCTTTTGATAGTGGAAATGTAGCAGAAAATTATAATTATTATAATTTTGGTTTCTTTATGTCTAACTAAAGTTTCAAAACCTAATTTTTTGCTTCTGGCGTGTGACACATGTTTTCACTCTCAATCTCTCGCTCTCACGCTGACCGAACACTTCTCACACCAAAACCAGATAAACCAGTGATCTTATTATGGTTGGTTAACTATCATGTTGCTCAGGCTCACAGCCTGCTAGTACTGAAGTTGCTTCATGCAACCTGATCTCACAGAAATACGTGACGGGCACGAGCTCTGATCACATAATTCCGTGGTGGCAGCACGTAATTTGTAAAATTAACGTGTCCCTGTCACCACGGAAACAATACCAGTGTAAAGTCATTGAGTCTCTTTCGTGGTGGACACACGGATTCCCTGGTTCAATAATGTCACTGTTTTCTAATCAATACATCTTTTTATTTTATCGTTATTTTAATAGTCATTTGACTGAATTTATTATGGTTTTTCTCCTGGGTCTCAGGTTTCCTCCCACATCCCAAAAACATGCAGATTATGCTAATTGGACACTTCAAATTCACCCCCTAAACAAACAAAAAAGAATTAATAAAAAATTAAAACCCCTTAAATAAATGTGTCTGACTCTCTAGCTGTGTCCCAATTCAGAGGCTGCATCCTTCGAAGTACGCATTTAGAGGCCGATTATGTCACAACGCCGCACAAAGGCTGTCCCAATTCGAAGACTCCTTCAAATCCGGCCGTCTTTTCCCTCTTTTTGGAGGATGCACCGCTACTATCCTTCGCGGCCTCCCATATCCCAAGATCCTTTGCGCAGCGCTGTTCAGTGCCACGAAAACATAACAGTGGCGACACTAACCGGTGAGGAGTTTACCTTCAAGTGTTTCAAGTGTAAGTATTGGATTTTTTTTATTTAAATACTTTTACTTATTACTTATATTTTATTACTTGACTTAGGAACAAGGAACAAACCGAGCTCCTTATTAAAACAAGGAGTCAAAATTACCACCTGTTCACAGGGGCCAAAAACTCCACCACCGTGGGTTGGAGGTAAGGCTGATGTCCATTTTTGTAAATCTTTGCATCCCGGTGTTAATGTGATCTTGTGTTTACCTTTTCTCTTGCTTCCCTCTGTGTTTAGAGCAATGCTGGAAAAGATGGGCCTGGAGGGGAAGGTCCAGCCCCACCAGGCAAAGAAAAAATGGGATAATTTAAAAAAATATATATAAAGTAGGTAGCCTACAGGTTTGGATTAGTTTTACCCATGCAAGTTACTAAATACTTTTGCTGAAAATTGCTGACGTAATTGATTTCCACTGCCTTGCAAATATCCAGGGACAGGGGAGGGGGTGAGCGGTAAGCCCACTGCTGGCACTTGGCAATGGTTTGTCTTCATGGATGAGGTACTGGGGCAGAGGCTGTCTATTTGCCCCCCCTGTCCCCATTGCTTTCAATCGTGAGGACACACCAGGAGGATGAAGAGGAGGAGGAGAGCCAGCCAGGGACCAGCAGGGCCCAGGAGGAAGAGGAGGAGGGAGGATGACCTCTTTGAGCTCATTAAGGAGGACATGAGGAGGCAGAGGAGAGGAGAGAGCAGGAGGGAAAACAGAGGATGGAGAGGCTCTTCTCTCTCCTGGAGAGAATAATCTAAAAATAAAAATAAATGTATTTACTGTTTAATTTTTTTAAATTCATGAATTTTCTTTATTTTTTATTTGATTGTTAAGATTTGATGTTTTATGTTGTTATTAAATAAAAAATATTGTTAATTGTTACACGTCTATTCCATTTAGTATTCACAACTTAAGTACAATTTATAACAGGGTTAACAAACGGCATAAAGTGCTACTGTTCAGGAAGAACAAGGGATTAAATATTTTCTTTTATTATCAAGTGATGAAACATTTAACTATTTACAAAAATTACGTCAGAAATAACTATTTACAGATTATTATTAGAAAATTATGTACAATCATTATCAAAATCAATCTAGTTTTGATTCATGCCAAAATAATATTAAATTATGGTCAGGTATGGTTTCTTTATGCCAAAATAAAGTTTCAAAACCTAATTTTTGCTTCTAGCGTGCGACACATGCTTTCACTCTCAACCTCTCGCTCTCACGCTGCCCGAACACTTCTCACGCCAAAACCAGATAAACCAGTGATCTTATTATGGTTGGTTATGTAGCATGTTGCTACTAGCCAATCACAGCACGGGGCGGGAGTTGCTTCATGCAACCTGATTTTACAGACATACGTGACGGGCACGAGCTCTTATCCCATAATTCCGTGGTGGCGGCACGTAATATGTAAAATTAACGTGTCCCTGTCACCACGGGAACAATACCAGTGTAAAGTCATTGAGGATTGTGAGGGCTGGATCTCAAGGAAATTGCAGGTCTACCTACCACAGTCTACACGGCAACCTGGTGATGCTAACCAAGTTAGCTGTTACGACTAACTATAACCACAAAACTCTAACCCTAAACTAAAACTAACCCTAACCCTCAATCAACCTGTCAATCACGAAGGAGGCCAAAATTTCCCAAATGAACATCATACTGCATTGAAGAAGGCTTTAAACTAGCGATTGAGACCATAAACACATTTTGAAAACGTTTACTGAGGTTAGAAATCAAGTGAGAAGTTGGTGAATTCTCCATTGACTTGTATAGAGACGGAAGTCCTTTTGACACCAAGACGGCCTGCCTCTTTTTAGTACGGCCTTAACTGAATGTCCTTTTGTATAAATATCACAGTCTAGAGGACTAACTGGTTTTATTTTGTTTAATCTTATTTGTAGTTTTTGATTCTTTAACTTAGTGAAGCTTTAGGCCGGTCTCCCACCTCATCTGCTGACCCCAGTCCACTTGTGTTTTTCTTTGAATTACTTATTGTAGCACATTTATATTTAATCTTAAAATATTTGAATTGCTTTTTAAACTGATTTTATAATATAATACTTACTTAATTACTTTTAATAATTTACTTTTTGTATTTCAGCTTACTTTTTCTGTCCTTAATAACTTGGTAATACAACTCTTTATTTTGGAACCACATCTATCCCTCAGTATACAAATCTGCATTCCTTGTGTAGTGTTGAACTCAATGGTATTAGTAACACCAGGTGGCGTAGTTGGTCTTTTATTACATCTAGTCACACTCAAACCTTTATTTTATGGAATATGATATCATTCAAAAAGGTGTGCTTGAAAACAGGGGTTTGTGTCTGTAACCGTAGTTTTGCAAATGTGTAGTTATGTTTGTATCCGTAACCGTAGTTAATTTGTACATTGAAGTTTGTATCTGTAAGCTTAGTTTTGTAGACTTGTATATCTTGTCTTCTGCCGGCAAACTCCGTTGTGCAAGTCTGTGCACAATTTATACAGTCTATGGCATAGACACACAGGCTTGCAAACACAAGCTGTGCAGCAAAAGTACTTAAAGGGGCTAAATGCTAGACGTCGCAGCTCTGGACTGCATGTAACCAAAACAAAACTGGCTCAGGGGTACACCCCTTCCGCTCGCCTCCCCCTCGCCCTCCTCTACCTGCCTGTTTTCAGTGAAGCACTTTCCATCCGTGATGAAACAGCTGACTCAGCACACAACGGACCGGTGTGACGTCAAGTAACGAAGTAAGTAATAGACCGAGTCGGCAAGCAATGAAACGTCACTTCCGGTCCGGGCCGTGGGGGAAAACAAACCGTTTTCCCCATAAACACTCATGCAAAAAGGCGGTATTTTAAACCTTTGTCAAACGCTTGTCCGCTGTCATTTCTTGGTTTGAATCACTTGTATATGCTGACAAAACTTGTCATGATTGGGTCGATTGTTGTCCGTATATTTTTTTAAAAGTGGATCTTTCACAGTTGGTCTTCCCCCACAGCGTTGAGTCTAGGTGGGAGTTCCCTTGGTCGCCGGCTTTAGACACTCGGAGAGACAATGCGGACAACAATCGACCCAATCATGACACGTTTTTTAATATATATCCCTTTGTCAGCATATACAAGTGATTCAAACCAAGAAATGACAGCGGACAAGCGTTTGACAAAGGTTTAAAATACCGCCTTTTTGCATGAGTGTGTATGGGGAAAACGGTTTGTTTTCCCCCACGGTCCGGACCGGAAGTGACGTTTCATTGCTTGCCGACTCGGTCGAAACAAGCGAGAATAGCAGGGTTCACTTCACTACACCAGGCAGGGGGAATGTGAGAATAGCAGGGTTTTTAAAACAACTTCACTACACCAGGCACCAGGCAGGGGGAATGTGAGAATAGCAGGGTTTTTAAAACAACTTCACTACACCAGGCACCAGGCAGGGGGAATGTGAGAATAGCAGGGTTTTTAAAACAACTTCACTACACCAAGCACCAGGCAGGGGGAATGTGAGAATAGCAGGGTTTTTAAAACAACTTCACTACACCAGGCAGGAGGAAGGTGAGAATAGCAGGGTTTTTAAAACAACTTCACTACACCAGGCAGGGGGAATGTGAGAATAGCAGCGTTTTTAAAACAACCTCACTACACCAGGCAGGGGGAATGTGAGAATAGCAGGGTTTTTAAAACAACTTCACTACACCAGGCACCAGGCAGGGGGAATGTGAGAATAGCAGGGTTTTTAAAACAACTTCACTACACCAGGCAGGGGGAATGTGAGAATAGCAGGGTTTTTAAAACAACTTTACTACACCAGGCACCAGGCAGGGGGAATGTGAGAATAGCAGGGTTTTTAAAACAACTTCACTACACCAGGCAGGGGGAATGTGAGAATAGCAGGGTTTTTAAAACAACTTCACTACACCAGGCACCAGGCAGGGGGAATGTGAGAATAGCAGGGTTTTTAAAACAACTTCACTACACCAGGCACCAGGCAGGGGGAGTGTGAGAATAGCAGGGTTTTTAAAACAACTTCACTACACCAGGCAGGGGGAATGTGAGAATAGCAGGGTTTTTAAAACAACTTCACTACACCAGGCACCAGGCAGGGGGAATGTGAGAATAGCAGGGTTTTTAAAACAACTTCACTACACCAGGCAGGGGGAGTGTGAGAATAGCAGGGTTTTTAAAACAACTTCACTACACCAGGCAGGGGGAATGTGAGAATAGCAGGGTTTTTAAAACAACTTCACTACACCAGACACCAGGCAGGGGGAGTGTGAGAATAGCAGGGTTTTTAAAACAACTTCACTACACCAGGCACCAGGCAGGGGGAATGTGAGAATAGCAGGGTTTTTAAAACAACTTCACTACACCAGGCAGGGGGAATGTGAGAATAGCAGGGTTTTTAAAACAACTTCACTACACCAGGCACCAGGCAGGGGGAATGTGAGAATAGCAGGGTTTTTAAAACAACTTCACTACACCAGGCACCAGGCAGGGGGAATGTGAGAATAGCAGGGTTTTTAAAACAACTTCACTACACCAGGCACCAGGCAGGGGAAATGTGAGAATAGCAGGGTTTTTAAAACAACTTCACTACACCAGGCAGGGGGAGTGTGAGAATAGCAGGGTTTTTAAAACAACTTCACTACACCAGGCACCAGGCAGGGGGAATGTGAGAATAGCAGGGTTTTTAAAACAACTTCACTACACCAGGCACCAGGCAGGGGGAGTGTGAGAATAGCAGGGTTTTTAAAACAACTTCACTACACCAGGCACCAGGCAGGGGGAGTGTGAGAATAGCAGGGTTTTTAAAACAACTTCACTACACCAGGCACCAGGCAGGGGGAATGTGAGAATAGCAGGGTTTTTAAAACAACTTCACTACACCAGGCACCAGGCAGGGGGAATGTGAGAATAGCAGGGTTTTTAAAACAACTTCACTACACCAGGCAGGGGGAGTGTGAGAATAGCAGGGTTTTTAAAACAACTTCACTACACCAGGCACCAGGCAGGGGAAATGTGAGAATAGCAGGGTTTTTAAAACAACTTCACTACACCAGGCACCAGGCAGGGGAAATGTGAGAATAGCAGGGTTTTTAAAACAACTTCACTACACCAGGCACCAGGCAGGGGAAATGTGAGAATAGCAGGGTTTTTAAAACAACTTCACTACACCAGGCACCAGGCAGGGGAAATGTGAGAATAGCAGGGTTTTTAAAACAACTTCACTACACCAGGCAGGGGGAATGTGAGAATAGCAGGGTTTTTAAAACAACTTCACTACACCAGGCACCAGGCAGGGGGAATGTGAGAATAGCAGGGTTTTTAAAACAACTTCACTACACCAGGCACCAGGCAGGGGGAATGTGAGAATAGCAGGGTTTTTAAAACAACTTCACTACACCAGGCAGGGGGAGTGTGAGAATAGCAGGGTTTTTAAAACAACTTCACTACACCAGGCAGGGGAAATGTGAGAATAGCAGGGTTTTTAAAACAACTTCACTACACCAGGCACCAGGCAGGGGGAATGTGAGAATAGCAGGGTTTTTAAAACAACTTCACTACACCAGGCACCAGGCAGGGGGAATGTGAGAATAGCAGGGTTTTTAAAACAACTTCACTACACCAGGCACCAGGCAGGGGAAATGTGAGAATAGCAGGGTTTTTAAAACAACTTCACTACACCAGGCACCAGGCAGGGGGAGTGTGAGAATAGCAGGGTTTTTAAAACAACTTCACTACATCAGGCACCAGGCAGGGGGAGTGTGAGAATAGCAGGGTTTTTAAAACAACTTCACTACATCAGGCACCAGGCAGGGGGAGTGTGAGAATAGCAGGGTTTTTAAAACAACTTCACTACACCAGGCAGGGGGAATGTGAGAATAGCAGGGTTTTTAAAACAACTTCACTACACCAGGCAGGGGGAGTGTGAGAATAGCAGGGTTTTTAAAACAACTTCACTACACCAGGCAGGGGAAATGTGAGAATAGCAGGGTTTTTAAAACAACTTCACTACACCAGGCACCAGGCAGGGGGAGTGTGAGAATAGCAGGGTTTTTAAAACAACTTCACTACACCAGGCACCAGGCAGGGGGAATGTGAGAATAGCAGGGTTTTTAAAAGAACTTCACTACATCAGGCACCAGGCAGGGGAAATGTGAGAATAGCAGGGTTTTTAAAACAACTTCACTACACCAGGCACCAGGCAGGGGGAATGTGAGAATAGCAGGGTTTTTAAAACAACTTCACTACACCAGGCACCAGGCAGGGGAAATGTGATAATAGCAGGGTTTTTAAAACAACTTCACTACATCAGGCACCAGGCAGGGGAAATGTGAGAATAGCAGGGTTTTTAAAACACCTTCACTACATCAGGCACCAGGCAGGGGAAATGTGAGAATAGCAGGGTTTTTAAAACACCTTCACTACACCAGGCACCAGGCAGGGGAAATGTGAGAATAGCAGGGTTTTTAAAACAACTTCACTACACCAGGCACCAGGCAGGGGAAATGTGAGAATAGCAGGGTTTTTAAAACAACTTCACTACACCAGGCAGGGGGAGTGTCAGAATAGCAGGGTTTTTAAAACAACTTCACTACACCAGGCACCAGGCAGGTGGAATGTGAGAATAGCAGGGTTTTTAAAACAACTTCACTACACCAGGCAGGAGGAGTGTGAGAATAGCAGGGTTTTTAAAACAACTTCACTACACCAGGCACCAGGCAGGGGGAGTGTGAGAATAGCAGGGTTTTTAAAACAACTTCACTACACCAGGCAGGGGGAATGTGAGAATAGCAGGGTTTTTAAAACAACTTCACTACACCAGGCACCAGGCAGGGGGAATGTGAGAATAGCAGGGTTTTTAAAACAACTTCACTACACCAGGCACCAGGCAGGGGGAATGTGAGAATAGCAGGGTTTTTAAAACAACTTCACTACACCAGGCAGGGGGAATGTGAGAATAGCAGGGTTTTTAAAAGAACTTCACTACACCAGGCACCAGGCAGGGGGAGTGTGAGAATAGCAGGGTTTTTAAAACAACTTCACTACACCAGGCAGGGGGAATGTGAGAATAGCAGGGTTTTTAAAACAACTTCACTACACCAGGCACCAGGCAGGGGGAATGTGAGAATAGCAGGGTTTTTAAAACAACTTCACTACACCAGGCACCAGGCAGGGGAAATGTGAGAATAGCAGGGTTTTTAAAACAACTTCACTACACCAGGCAGGGGGAGTGTGAGAATAGCAGGGTTTTTAAAACAACTTCACTACACCAGGCACCAGGCAGGGGGAATGTGAGAATAGCAGGGTTTTTAAAACAACTTCACTACACCAGGCACCAGGCAGGGGAAATGTGAGAATAGCAGGGTTTTTAAAACAACTTCACTACACCAGGCACCAGGCAGGGGGAATGTGAGAATAGCAGGGTTTTTAAAACAACTTCACTACACCAGGCACCAGGCAGGGGAAATGTGAGAATAGCAGGGTTTTTAAAACAACTTCACTACACCAGGCAGGGGAAATGTGAGAATAGCAGGGTTTTTAAAACAACTTCACTACACCAGGCAGGGGGAATGTGAGAATAGCAGGGTTTTTAAAACAACTTCACTACACCAGGCAGGGGGAATGTGAGAATAGCAGGGTTTTTAAAACAACTTCACTACATCAGGCACCAGGCAGGGGAAATGTGAGAATAGCAGGGTTTTTAAAACAACTTCACTACATCAAGCACCAGGCAGGGGAAATGTGAGAATAGCAGGGTTTTTAAAACAACTTCACTACACCAGGCACCAGGCAGGGGGAGTGTGAGAATAGCAGGGTTTTTAAAACAACTTCACTACATCAGGCACCAGGCAGGGGAAATGTGAGAATAGCAGGGTTTTTAAAACAACATCACTACATCAGGCACCAGGCAGGGGAAATGTGAGAATAGCAGGGTTTTTAAAACAACTTCACTACACCAGGCACCAGGCAGGGGGAATGTGAGAATAGCAGGGTTTTTAAAACAACTTCACTACACCAGGCAGGGGGAATGTGAGAATAGCAGGGTTTTTAAAACAACTTCACTACACCAGGCACCAGGCAGGGGGAATGTGAGAATAGCAGGGTTTTTAAAACAACTTCACTACACCAGGCACCAGGCAGGGGGAATGTGAGAATAGCAGGGTTTTTAAAACAACTTCACTACACCAGGCACCAGGCAGGGGGAATGTGAGAATAGCAGGGTTTTTAAAACAACTTCACTACACCAGGCACCAGGCAGGGGAAATGTGAGAATAGCAGGGTTTTTAAAACAACTTCACTTCACCAGGCACCAGGCAGGGGGAGTGTCAGAATAGCAGGGTTTTTAAAACAACTTCACTACACCAGGCACCAGGCAGGGGGAGTGTCAGAATAGCAGGGTTTTTAAAACAACTTCACTACACCAGGCACCAGGCAGGGGGAATGTGAGAATAGCAGGGTTTTTAAAACAACTTCACTACACCAGGCACCAGGCAGGGGGAATGTGAGAATAGCAGGGTTTTTAAAACAACTTCACTACACCAGGCAGGGGGAATGTGAGAATAGCAGGGTTTTTAAAACAACTTCACTACACCAGGCAGGGGGAATGTGAGAATAGCAGGGTTTTTAAAACAACTTCACTACACCAGGCAGGGGGAGTGTGAGAATAGCAGGGTTTTTAAAACAACTTCACTACACCAGGCACCAGGCAGGGGGAATGCGAGAATAGCAGGGTTTTTAAAACAACTTCACTACACCAGGCAGGGGGAGTGTGAGAATAGCAGGGTTTTTAAAACAACTTCACTACACCAGGCAGGGGGAATGTGAGAATAGCAGGGTTTTTAAAACAACTTCACTACACCAGGCACCAGGCAGGGGGAATGTGAGAATAGCAGGGTTTTTAAAACAACTTCACTACACCAGGCAGGGGGAATGTGAGAATAGCAGGGTTTTTAAAACAACTTCACTACACCAGGCACCAGGCAGGGGGAATGTGAGAATAGCAGGGTTTTTAAAACAACTTCACTACACCAGGCACCAGGCAGGGGAAATGTGAGAATAGCAGGGTTTTTAAAACAACTTCACTACACCAGGCAGGGGGAATGTGAGAATAGCAGGGTTTTTAAAACAACTTCACTACACCAGGCACCAGGCAGGGGGAATGTGAGAATAGCAGGGTTTTTAAAACAACTTCACTACACCAGGCACCAGGCAGGGGGAATGTGAGAATAGCAGGGTTTTTAAAACAACTTCACTACACCAGGCACCAGGCAGGGGAAATGTGAGAATAGCAGGGTTTTTAAAACAACTTCACTACACCAGGCACCAGGCAGGGGGAATGTGAGAATAGCAGGGTTTTTAAAACAACTTCACTACACCAGGCAGGGGGAGTGTCAGAATAGCAGGGTTTTTAAAACAACTTCACTACACCAGGCACCAGGCAGGGGGAATGTGAGAATAGCAGGGTTTTTAAAACAACTTCACTACATCAGGCACCAGGCAGGGGAAATGTGAGAATAGCAGGGTTTTTAAAACAACTTCACTACACCAGGCACCAGGCAGGGGGAATGTGAGAATAGCAGGGTTTTTAAAACAACTTCACTACACCAGGCACCAGGCAGGGGGAGTGTGAGAATAGCAGGGTTTTTAAAACAACTTCACTACACCAGGCAGGGGGAATGTGAGAATAGCAGGGTTTTTAAAACAACTTCACTACACCAGGCAGGGGGAATGTGAGAATAGCAGGGTTTTTAAAACAACTTCACTACACCAGGCAGGGGGAATGTGAGAATAGCAGGGTTTTTAAAACAACTTCACTACACCAGGCAGGGGGAATGTGAGAATAGCAGGGTTTTTAAAACAACTTCACTACACCAGGCACCAGGCAGGGGGAATGTGAGAATAGCAGGGTTTTTAAAACAACTTCACTACACCAGGCACCAGGCAGGGGGAATGTGAAAATAGCAGGGTTTTTAAAACAAATTCACTACACCAGGCACCAGGCAGGGGGAATGTGAGAATAGCAGGGTTTTTAAAACAACTTCACTACACCAGGCACCAGGTAGGGGGAATGTGAGAATAGCAGGGTTTTTAAAACAACTTCACTACACCAGGCACCAGGCAGGGGGAATGTGAGAATAGCAGGGTTTTTGAAACAACTTCACTACACCAGGCAGGGGGAGTGTCAGAATAGCAGGGTTTTTAAAACAACTTCACTACACCAGGCACCAGGCAGGGGGAATGTGAGAATAGCAGGGTTTTTAAAACAACTTCACTACACCAGGCACCAGGCAGGGGGAATGTGAGAATAGCAGGGTTTTTAAAACAACTTCACTACACCAGGCACCAGGCAGGGGGAGTGTGAGAATAGCAGGGTTTTTAAAACAACTTCACTACACCAGGCAGGGGGAATGTGAGAATAGCAGGGTTTTTAAAAGAACTTCACTACATCAGGCACCAGGCAGGGGGAATGTGAGAATAGCAGGGTTTTTAAAACAACTTCACTACACCAGGCACCAGGCAGGGGAAATGTGAGAATAGCAGGGTTTTTAAAACAACTTCACTACACCAGGCAGGGGGAATGTGAGAATAGCAGGGTTTTTAAAACAACTTCACTACACCAGGCACCAGGCAGGGGAAATGTGAGAATAGCAGGGTTTTTAAAACAACTTCACTACACCAGGCAGGGGGAATGTGAGAATAGCAGGGTTTTTAAAACAACTTCACTACACCAGGCACCAGGCAGGGGAAATGTGAGAATAGCAGGGTTTTTAAAACAACTTCACTACACCAGGCACCAGGCAGGGGAAATGTGAGAATAGCAGGGTTTTTAAAACAACTTCACTACACCAGGCACCAGGCAGGGGGAATGTGAGAATAGCAGGGTTTTTAAAACAACTTCACTACACCAGGCAGGGGGAATGTGAGAATAGCAGGGTTTTTAAAACAACTTCACTACACCAGGCAGGGGGAATGTGAGAATAGCAGGGTTTTTAAAACAACTTCACTACACCAGGCAGGGGGAATGTGAGAATAGCAGGGTTTTTAAAACAACTTCACTACACCAGGCAGGGGGAGTGTGAGAATAGCAGGGTTTTTAAAACAACTTCACTACACCAGACACCAGGCAGGGGGAATGTGAGAATAGCAGGGTTTTTAAAACAACTTCACTACACCAGGCACCAGGCAGGGGGAATGTGAGAATAGCAGGGTTTTTAAAACAACTTCACTACACCAGGCACCAGGCAGGGGAAATGTGAGAATAGCAGGGTTTTTAAAACAACTTCACTACACCAGGCAGGGGGAATGTGAGAATAGCAGGGTTTTTAAAACAACTTCACTACACCAGGCACCAGGCAGGGGGAGTGTGAGAATAGCAGGGTTTTTAAAACAACTTCACTACACCAGGCACCAGGCAGGGGGAGTGTGAGAATAGCAGGGTTTTTAAAACAACTTCACTACACCAGGCAGGGGGAATGTGAGAATAGCAGGGTTTTTAAAACAACTTCACTACACCAGGCACCAGGCAGGGGGAATGTGAGAATAGCAGGGTTTTTAAAACAACTTCACTACACCAGGCAGGGGGAATGTGAGAATAGCAAGGTTTTTAAAACAACTTCACTACACCAGGCACCAGGCAGGGGGAATGTGAGAATAGCAGGGTTTTTAAAACAACTTCACTACACCAGGCACCAGGCAGGGGGAATGTGAGAATAGCAGGGTTTTTAAAACAACTTCACTACACCAGGCAGGGGGAATGTGAGAATAGCAGGGTTTTTAAAACAACTTCACTACACCAGGCAGGGGGAATGTGAGAATAGCAGGGTTTTTAAAACAACTTCACTACATCAGGCACCAGGCAGGGGAAATGTGAGAATAGCAGGGTTTTTAAAACAACTTCACTACACCAGGCACCAGGCAGGGGGAATGTGAGAATAGCAGGGTTTTTAAAACAACTTCACTACACCAGGCAGGGGGAGTGTGAGAATAGCAGGGTTTTTAAAACAACTTCACTACACCAGGCAGGGGGAGTGTGAGAATAGCAGGGTTTTTAAAACAACTTCACTACACCAGGCACCAGGCAGGGGGAATGTGAGAATAGCAGGGTTTTTAAAACAACTTCACTACACCAGGCAGGGGGAATGTGAGAATAGCAGGGTTTTTAAAACAACTTCACTACACCAGGCACCAGGCAGGGGAAATGTGAGAATAGCAGGGTTTTTAAAACAACTTCACTACACCAGGCACCAGGCAGGGGAAATGTGAGAATAGCAGGGTTTTTAAAACAACTTCACTACACCAGGCACCAGGCAGGGGAAATGTGAGAATAGCAGGGTTTTTAAAACAACTTCACTACACCAGGCACCAGGCAGGGGGAATGTGAGAATAGCAGGGTTTTTAAAACAACTTCACTACATCAGGCACCAGGCAGGGGAAATGTGAGAATAGCAGGGTTTTTAAAACAACTTCACTACACCAGGCACCAGGCAGGGGGAATGTGAGAATAGCAGGGTTTTTAAAACAACTTCACTACACCAGGCAGGGGGAATGTGAGAATAGCAGGGTTTTTAAAACAACTTTACTACACCAGGCACCAGGCAGGGGGAGTGTGAGAATAGCAGGGTTTTTAAAACAACTTCACTACATCAGGCACCAGGCAGGGGAAATGTGAGAATAGCAGGGTTTTTAAAACAACTTCACTACACCAGGCACCAGGCAGGGGGAATGTGAGAATAGCAGGGTTTTTAAAACAACTTCACTACACCAGGCACCAGGCAGGGGGAGTGTGAGAATAGCAGGGTTTTTAAAACAACTTCACTACACCAGGCAGGGGGAATGTGAGAATAGCAGGGTTTTTAAAACAACTTCACTACACCAGGCAGGGGGAATGTGAGAATAGCAGGGTTTTTAAAACAACTTCACTACACCAGGCAGGGGGAGTGTGAGAATAGCAGGGTTTTTAAAACAACTTCACTACACCAGGCAGAGGGAGTGTGAGAATAGCAGGGTTTTTAAAACAACTTCACTACACCAGGCACCAGGCAGGGGGAGTGTGAGAATAGCAGGGTTTTTAAAACAACTTCACTACACCAGGCACCAGGCAGGGGGAATGTGAGAATAGCAGGGTTTTTAAAACAACTTCACTACACCAGGCACCAGGCAGGGGGAATGTGAGAATAGCAGGGTTTTTAAAACAACTTCACTACACCAGGCACCAGGCAGGGGGAATGTGAGAATAGCAGGGTTTTTAAAACAACTTCACTACACCAGGCACCAGGCAGGGGGAATGTGAGAATAGCAGGGTTTTTAAAACAACTTCACTACACCAGGCACCAGGCAGGGGGAATGTGAGAATAGCAGGGTTTTTAAAACAACTTCACTACACCAGGCACCAGGCAGGGGGAATGTGAGAATAGCAGGGTTTTTAAAACAACTTCACTACACCAGGCACCAGGCAGGGGGAATGTGAGAATAGCAGGGTTTTTAAAACAACTTCACTACACCAGGCACCAGGCAGGGGGAATGTGAGAATAGCAGGGTTTTTAAAACAACTTCACTACACCAGGCAGGGGGAATGTGAGAATAGCAGGGTTTTTAAAACAACTTCACTACACCAGGCACCAGGCAGGGGGAATGTGAGAATAGCAGGGTTTTTAAAACAACTTCACTACACCAGGCAGGGGGAATGTGAGAATAGCAGGGTTTTTAAAACAACTTCACTACACCAGGCAGGGGGAATGTGAGAATAGCAGGGTTTTTAAAACAACTTCACTACACCAGGCACCAGGCAGGGGGAATGTGAGAATAGCAGGGTTTTTAAAACAACTTCACTACACCAGGCACCAGGCAGGGGAAATGTGAGAATAGCAGGGTTTTTAAAACAACTTCACTACACCAGGCACCAGGCAGGGGGAATGTGAGAATAGCAGGGTTTTTAAAACAACTTCACTACACCAGGCAGGGGGAATGTGAGAATAGCAGGGTTTTTAAAACAACTTCACTACACCAGGCAGGGGGAATGTGAGAATAGCAGGGTTTTTAAAACAACTTCACTACACCAGGCACCAGGCAGGGGGAATGTGAGAATAGCAGGGTTTTTAAAACAACTTCACTACACCAGGCAGGGGGAGTGTGAGAATAGCAGGGTTTTTAAAACAACTTCACTACACCAGGCACCAGGCAGGGGGAATGTGAGAATAGCAGGGTTTTTAAAACAACTTCACTACACCAGGCACCAGGCAGGGGAAATGTGAGAATAGCAGGGTTTTTAAAACAACTTCACTACACCAGACACCAGGCAGGGGAAATGTGAGAATAGCAGGGTTTTTAAAACAACTTCACTACACCAGGCAGGGGGAATGTGAGAATAGCAGGGTTTTTAAAACAACTTCACTACACCAGGCAGGGGGAATGTGAGAATAGCAGGGTTTTTAAAACAACTTCACTACACCAGGCACCAGGCAGGGGGAATGTGAGAATAGCAGGGTTTTTAAAACAACTTCACTACACCAGGCACCAGGCAGGGGAAATGTGAGAATAGCAGGGTTTTTAAAACAACTTCACTACACCAGACACCAGGCAGGGGGAATGTGAGAATAGCAGGGTTTTTAAAACAACTTCACTACACCAGGCACCAGGCAGGGGGAATGTGAGAATAGCAGGGTTTTTAAAACAACTTCACTACACCAGGCACCAGGCAGGGGAAATGTGAGAATAGCAGGGTTTTTAAAACAACTTCACTACACCAGGCACCAGGCAGGGGGAATGTGAGAATAGCAGGGTTTTTAAAACAACTTCACTACACCAGGCACCAGGCAGGGGGAGTGTGAGAATAGCAGGGTTTTTAAAACAACTTCACTACACCAGGCGGGGGAAATGTGAGAATAGCAGGGTTTTTAAAACAACTTCACTACACCAGGCACCAGGCAGGGGGAATGTGAGAATAGCAGGGTTTTTAAAACAACTTCACTACACCAGGCACCAGGCAGGGGGAATGTGAGAATAGCAGGGTTTTTAAAACAACTTCACTACACCAGGCAGGGGGAATGTGAGAATAGCAGGGTTTTTAAAACAACTTCACTACACCAGGCAGGGGGAATGTGAGAATAGCAGGGTTTTTAAAACAACTTCACTACACCAGGCACCAGGCAGGGGGAATGTGAGAATAGCAGGGTTTTTAAAACAACTTCACTACACCAGGCAGGGGGAGTGTGAGAATAGCAGGGTTTTTTAAAACAACTTCACTACACCAGGCACCAGGCAGGGGGAATGTGAGAATAGCAGGGTTTTTAAAACAACTTCACTACACCAGGCACCAGGCAGGGGAAATGTGAGAATAGCAGGGTTTTTAAAACAACTTCACTACACCAGACACCAGGCAGGGGGAATGTGAGAATAGCAGGGTTTTTAAAACAACTTCACTACACCAGGCAGGGGGAATGTGAGAATAGCAGGGTTTTTTAAAACAACTTCACTACACCAGGCAGGGGGAATGTGAGAATAGCAGGGTTTTTAAAACAACTTCACTACACCAGGCACCAGGCAGGGGGAATGTGAGAATAGCAGGGTTTTAAAACAACTTCACTACACCAGGCACCAGGCAGGGGGAGTGTGAGAATAGCAGGGTTTTTAAAACAACTTCACTACACCAGGCGGGGGAAATGTGAGAATAGCAGGGTTTTTAAAACAACTTCACTACACCAGGCACCAGGCAGGGGGAATGTGAGAATAGCAGGGTTTTTAAAACAACTTCACTACACCAGGCACCAGGCAGGGGAAATGTGAGAATAGCAGGGTTTTTAAAACAACTTCACTACACCGGCAGGGGGAATGTGAGAATAGCAGGGTTTTTAAAACAACTTCACTACACCAGGCACCAGGCAGGGGGAATGTGAGAATAGCAGGGTTTTTAAAACAACTTCACTACACCAGGCACCAGGCAGGGGGAGTGTGAGAATAGCAGGGTTTTTAAAACAACTTCACTACATCAGGCACCAGGCAGGGGGAGTGTGAGAATAGCAGGGTTTTTAAAACAACTTCACTACACCAGGCACCAGGCAGGGGGATGTGAGAATAGCAGGGTTTTTAAAAACAACTTCACTACACCAGGCAGGGGGAATGTGAGAATAGCAGGGTTTTTAAAACAACTTCACTACACCAGGCACCAGGCAGGGGGAATGTGAGAATAGCAGGGTTTTTAAAACAACTTCACTACAACCAGGCACCAGGCAGGGGAAATGTGATAATAGCAGGGTTTTTAAAACAACTTCACTACATCAGGCACCAGGCAGGGGAAATGTGAGAATAGCAGGGTTTTTAAAACACCTTCACTACACCAGGCACCAGGCAGGGGAAATGTGAGAATAGCAGGGTTTTTAAAACAACTTCACTACACCAGGCACCAGGCAGGGGGAGTGTGAGAATAGCAGGGTTTTTAAAACAACTTCACTACACCAGGCAGGGGGAATGTGAGAATAGCAGGGTTTTAAAAGAACTTCACTACATCAGGCACCAGGCAGGGGAATGTGAGAATAGCAGGGTTTTTAAAACAACTTCACTACACCAGGCACCAGGCAGGGGAAATGTGAGAATAGCAGGGTTTTTAAAACAACTTCACTACACCAGGCAGGGGGAATGTGAGAATAGCAGGGTTTTTAAAACAACTTCACTACACCAGGCACCAGGCAGGGGAAATGTGAGAATAGCAGGGTTTTAAAACAACTTCACTACACCAGGCAGGGGGAATGTGAGAATAGCAGGGTTTTTAAAACAACTTCACTACACCAGGCACCAGGCAGGGGAAATGTGAGAATAGCAGGGTTTTTAAAACAACTTCACTACACCAGGCACCAGGCAGGGGAAATGTGAGAATAGCAGGGTTTTTAAAACAACTTCACTACACCAGGCACCAGGCAGGGGGAATGTGAGAATAGCAGGGTTTTTAAAACAACTTCACTACACCAGGCAGGGGGAATGTGAGAATAGCAGGGTTTTTAAAACAACTTCACTACACCAGGGCACGGGGAATGTGAGAATAGCAGGGTTTTTAAAACAACTTCACTACACCAGGCAGGGGAATGTGAGAATAGCAGGGTTTTTAAACAACTTCACTACACCAGGCAGGGGGAGTGTGAGAATAGCAGGGTTTTTAAAACAACTTCACTACACCAGACACCAGGCAGGGGGAATGTGAGAATAGCAGGGTTTTTAAAACAACTTCACTACACCAGGCACCAGGCAGGGGGAATGTGAGAATAGCAGGGTTTTTAAAACAACTTCACTACACCAGGCACCAGGCAGGGGAAATGTGAGAATAGCAGGGTTTTTAAAACAACTTCACTACACCAGGCAGGGGGAATGTGAGAATAGCAGGGTTTTTAAAACAACTTCACTACACCAGGCACCAGGCAGGGGGAATGTGAGAATAGCAGGGTTTTTAAAACAACATCACTACATCAGGCACCAGGCAGGGGGAGTGTGAGAATAGCAGGGTTTTTAAAACAACTTCACTACACCAGGCAGGGGGAATGTGAGAATAGCAGGGTTTTTAAAACAACTTCACTACATCAGGCACCAGGCAGGGGGAATGTGAGAATAGCAGGGTTTTTAAAACAGCTTCACTACACCAGGCACCAGGCAGGGGGAATGTGAGAATAGCAGGGTTTTTAAAACAACATCACTACATCAGGCACAGGCAGGGGGAGTGTGAGAATAGCAGGGTTTTTAAAACAACTTCACTACACCAGGCACCAGGCAGGGGGAATGTGAGAATAGCAGGGTTTTTAAAACAACTTCACTACACCAGGCAGGGGGAGTGTGAGAATAGCAGGGTTTTTAAAACAACTTCACTACACCAGGCAGGGGGAATGTGAGAATAGCAGGGTTTTTAAAACAACTTCACTACACCAGGCACCAGGCAGGGGGAATGTGAGAATAGCAGGGTTTTTAAAACAACTTCACTACACCAGGCACCAGGCAGGGGGAATGTGAGAATAGCAGGGTTTTTAAAACAACTTCACTACACCAGGCAGGGGGAATGTGAGAATAGCAGGGTTTTTAAAACAACTTCACTACACCAGGCAGGGGAAATGTGAGAATAGCAGGGTTTTTAAAACAACTTCACTACACCAGGCACCAGGCAGGGGGAATGTGAGAATAGCAGGGTTTTTAAAACAACTTCACTACACCAGGCAGGGGGAATGTGAGAATAGCAGGGTTTTTAAAACAACTTCACTACACCAGGCACCAGGCAGGGGGAATGTGAGAATAGCAGGGTTTTAAAACAACTTCACTACACCAGGCAGGGGGAATGTGAGAATAGCAGGGTTTTTAAAACAACTTCACTACACCAGGCACCAGGCAGGGGGAATGTGAGAATAGCAGGGTTTTTAAAACAACTTCACTACACCAGGCACCAGGCAGGGGAAATGTGAGAATAGCAGGGTTTTTAAAACAACTTCACTACACCAGGCACCAGGCAGGGGAAATGTGAGAATAGCAGGGTTTTTAAAACAACTTCACTACACCAGGCACCAGGCAGGGGAAATGTGAGAATAGCAGGGTTTTTAAAACAACTTCACTACACCAGACACCAGGCAGGGGGAGTGTGAGAATAGCAGGGTTTTTAAAAACAAACTTCACTACACCAGGCAGGGGGAATGTGAGAATAGCAGGGTTTTTAAAACAACTTCACTACACCAGGCAGGGGGAATGTGAGAATAGCAGGGTTTTTAAAACAACTTTACTACACCAGGCACCAGGCAGGGGGGATGTGAGAATAGCAGGGTTTTTAAAACAACTTCACTACACCAGGCACCAGGCAGGGGAAATGTGAGAATAGCAGGGTTTTTAAAACAACTTCACTACACCAGGCACCAGGCAGGGGGAATGTGAGAATAGCAGGGTTTTTAAAACAACTTCACTACACCAGGCACCAGGCAGGGGGAATGTGAGAATAGCAGGTTTTTAAAACAACTTCCACTACACCAGGCACCAGGCAGGGGGAATGTGAGAATAGCAGGGTTTTTAAAACAACTTCACTACACCAGGCACCAGGCAGGGGAATGTCAGAATAGCAGGGTTTTTAAAACAACTTCACTACACCAGGCACCAGGCAGGGGAAATGTGAGAATAGCAGGTTTTTAAAACAACTTCACTACACCAGGCAGGGGGAATGTGAGAATAGCAGGGTTTTTAAAAACAACTTCACTACAACCAGGCAGGGGGAATGTGAGAATAGCAGGGTTTTTTAAAACAACTTCACTACACCAGGCAGGGGGAATGTGAGAATAGCAGGGTTTTTAAAACAACTTCACTACACCAGGCACCAGGCAGGGGGAATGTGAGAATAGCAGGGTTTTAAAACAACTTCACTACACCAGGCAGGGGGAATGTGAGAATAGCAGGGTTTTTAAAACAACTTCACTACACCAGGCAGGGGAAATGTGAGAATAGCAGGGTTTTTAAAACAACTTCACTACACCAGGCACCAGGCAGGGGAAATGTGAGAATAGCAGGGTTTTTAAAACAACTTCACTACATCAGGCACCAGGCAGGGGGAGTGTGAGAATAGCAGGGTTTTTAAAGCAACTTCACTACACCAGGCACCAGGCAGGGGGAGTGTGAGAATAGCAGGGTTTTTTAAAACAACTTCACTACACCAGGCACCAGGCAGGGGAAATGTGAGAATAGCAGGGTTTTTAAAACAACTTCACTACACCAGCAGGGGGAATGTGAGAATAGCAGGGTTTTTAAAACAACTTCACTACACCAGGCAGGGGGAGTGTGAGAATAGCAGGGTTTTTAAAACAACTTCACTACACCAGGCACCAGGCAGGGGAAATGTGAGAATAGCAGGGTTTTTAAAACAACTTCACTACACCAGGCACCAGGCAGGGGAAATGTGATAATAGCAGGGTTTTTAAAACAACTTCACTACATCAGGCACCAGGCAGGGGAAATGTGAGAATAGCAGGGTTTTTAAAACACCTTCACTACATCAGGCACCAGGCAGGGGAAATGTGAGAATAGCAGGGTTTTTAAAAACACCTTCACTACACCAGGCACCAGGCAGGGGAAATGTGAGAATAGCAGGGTTTTTAAAACACCTTCACTACACCAGGCACCAGGCAGGGGGAATGTGAGAATAGCAGGGTTTTTAAAACAACTTCACTACACCAGGCACCAGGCAGGGGAAATGTGAGAATAGCAGGGTTTTTAAAACAACTTCACTACACCAGGCACCAGGCAGGGGGAATGTGAGAATAGCAGGGTTTTTAAAACAACTTCACTACATCAGGCACCAGGCAGGGGAAATGTGAGAATAGCAGGGTTTTTAAAACAACTTCACTACACCAGGCACCAGGCAGGGGAAATGTGAGAATAGCAGGGTTTTTAAAACAACTTCACTACATCAGGCACCAGGCAGGGGAAATGTGAGAATAGCAGGGTTTTTAAAACACCTTCACTACACCAGGCACCAGGCAGGGGGAATGTGAGAATAGCAGGGTTTTTAAAACAACTTCACTACACCAGGCAGGGGGAGTGTGAGAATAGCAGGGTTTTTAAAACAACTTCACTACACCAGGCACCAGGCAGGGGGAATGTGAGAATAGCAGGGTTTTTAAAACAACTTCACTACACCAGGCACCAGGCAGGGGAAATGTGAGAATAGCAGGGTTTTTAAAACAACTTCACTACACCAGGCACCAGGCAGGGGGAGTATGAGAATAGCAGGGTTTTTAAAACAACTTCACTACACCAGGCACCAGGCAGGGGAAATGTGAGAATAGCAGGGTTTTTAAAACAACTTCACTACACCAGGCACCAGGCAGGGGGAGTATGAGAATAGCAGGGTTTTTAAAACAACTTCACTACACCAGGCACCAGGCAGGGGAAATGTGAGAATAGCAGGGTTTTTAAAACAACTTCACTACACCAGGCAGGGGGAATGTGAGAATAGCAGGGTTTTTAAAACAACTTCACTACACCAGGCACCAGGCAGGGGGAATGTGAGAATAGCAGGGTTTTTAAAACAACTTCACTACACCAGGCACCAGGCAGGGGAAATGTGAGAATAGCAGGGTTTTTAAAACAACTTCACTACACCAGGCACCAGGCAGGGGGAGTGTGAGAATAGCAGGGTTTTTAAAACAACTTCACTACACCAGGCAGGGGGAATGTGAGAATAGCAGGGTTTTTAAAAGAACTTCACTACATCAGGCACCAGGCAGGGGAAATGTGAGAATAGCAGGGTTTTTAAAACAACTTCACTACACCAGGCAGGGGGAATGTGAGAATAGCAGGGTTTTTAAAACAACTTCACTACACCAGGCAGGGGAAATGTGAGAATAGCAGGGTTTTTAAAACAACTTCACTACACCAGGCAGGGGGAATGTGAGAATAGCAGGGTTTTTAAAACAACTTCACTACACCAGGCACCAGGCAGGGGGAATGTGAGAATAGCAGGGTTTTTAAAACAACTTCACTACACCAGGCACCAGGCAGGGGGAATGTGAGAATAGCAGGGTTTTTAAAACAACTTCACTACACCAGGCAGGGGGAATGTGAGAATAGCAGGGTTTTTAAAACAACTTCACTACACCAGGCACCAGGCAGGGGGAATGTGAGAATAGCAGGGTTTTTAAAACAACTTCACTACACCAGGCACCAGGCAGGGGAAATGTGAGAATAGCAGGGTTTTTAAAACAACTTTACTACACCAGGCACCAGGCAGGGGAAATGTGAGAATAGCAGGGTTTTTAAAACAACTTCACTACACCAGGCACCAGGCAGGGGGGAATGTGAGAATAGCAGGTTTTTTAAAACAACTTCACTACACCAGGCAGGGGGAATGTGAGAATAGCAGGGTTTTTAAAACAACTTCACTACACCAGGCACCAGGCAGGGGGAGTGTGAGAATAGCAGGGTTTTTAAAACAACTTCACTACACCAGGCAGGGGGAATGTGAGAATAGCAGGGTTTTTAAAACAACTTCACTACACCAGGCAGGGGGAGTGTGAGAATAGCAGGGTTTTTAAAACAACTTCACTACACCAGGCACCAGGCAGGGGAAATGTGAGAATAGCAGGGTTTTTAAAACAACTTCACTACACCAGGCAGGGGGAATGTGAGAATAGCAGGGTTTTTAAAACAACTTCACTACATCAGGCACCAGGCAGGGGGAGTGTGAGAATAGCAGGGTTTTTAAAACAACTTCACTACACCAGGCACCAGGCAGGGGGAGTGTGAGAATAGCAGGGTTTTTAAAACAACTTCACTACACCAGGCAGGGGGAATGTGAGAATAGCAGGGTTTTTAAAACAACTTCACTACATCAGGCACCAGGCAGGGGGAGTGTGAGAATAGCAGGGTTTTTAAAACAACTTCACTACACCAGGCAGGGGGAATGTGAGAATAGCAAGGTTTTTAAAACAACTTCACTACACCAGGCACCAGGCAGGGGAAATGTGAGAATAGCAGGGTTTTTAAAACAACTTCACTACACCAGGCACCAGGCAGGGGGAATGTGAGAATAGCAGGGTTTTTAAAACAACTTCACTACACCAGGCACCAGGCAGGGGAAATGTTAGAATAGCAGGGTTTTTAAAACAACTTCACTACACCAGGCACCAGGCAGGGGGAATGTGAGAATAGCAGGGTTTTTAAAACAACTTCACTACACCAGGCAGGGGGAGTGTGAGAATAGCAGGGTTTTTAAAACAACTTCACTACACCAGGCAGGGGGAATGTGAGAATAGCAGGGTTTTTAAAACAACTTCACTACACCAGGCAGGGGGAATGTGAGAATAGCAGGGTTTTTAAAACAACTTCACTACACCAGGCACCAGGCAGGGGAAATGTGAGAATAGCAGGGTTTTTAAAACAACTTCACTACACCAGGCACCAGGCAGGGGAAATGTGATAATAGCAGGGTTTTTTAAACAACTTCACTACATCAGGCACCAGGCAGGGGAAATGTGAGAATAGCAGGGTTTTTAAAACAACTTCACTACACCAGGCACCAGGCAGGGGGAATGTGAGAATAGCAGGGTTTTTAAAACAACTTCACTACACCAGGCACCAGGCAGGGGAAATGTGAGAATAGCAGGGTTTTTAAAACAACTTCACTACACCAGGCACCAGGCAGGGGGAATGTGAGAATAGCAGGGTTTTTAAAACAACTTCACTACACCAGGCAGGGGGAATGTGAGAATAGCAGGGTTTTTAAAACAACTTCACTACACCAGGCAGGGGGAGTGTGAGAATAGCAGGGTTTTTAAAACAACTTCACTACACCAGGCAGGGGGAATGTGAGAATAGCAGGGTTTTTAAAACAACTTCACTACACCAGGCAGGGGGAATGTGAGAATAGCAGGGTTTTTAAAACAACTTCACTACACCAGGCACCAGGCAGGGGAAATGTGAGAATAGCAGGGTTTTTAAAACAACTTCACTACACCAGGCACCAGGCAGGGGAAATGTGATAATAGCAGGGTTTTTTAAACAACTTCACTACATCAGGCACCAGGCAGGGGAAATGTGAGAATAGCAGGGTTTTTAAAACAACTTCACTACACCAGGCACCAGGCAGGGGGAATGTGAGAATAGCAGGGTTTTTAAAACAACTTCACTACACCAGGCACCAGGCAGGGGAAATGTGAGAATAGCAGGGTTTTTAAAACAACTTCACTACACCAGGCACCAGGCAGGGGGAGTGTGAGAATAGCAGGGTTTTTAAAACAACTTCACTACACCAGGCAGGGGGAGTGTGAGAATAGCAGGGTTTTTAAAACAACTTCACTACACCAGGCACCAGGCAGGGGGAGTGTGAGAATAGCAGGGTTTTTAAAACAACTTCACTACACCAGGCACCAGGCAGGGGGAGTGTGAGAATAGCAGGGTTTTTAAAACAACTTCACTACACCAGGCACCAGGCAGGGGGAGTGTCAGAATAGCAGGGTTTTTAAAACAACTTCACTACACCAGGCAGGGGGAATGTGAGAATAGCAGGGTTTTTAAAACAACTTCACTTCACCAGGCACCAGGCAGGGGGAGTGTCAGAATAGCAGGGTTTTTAAAACAACTTCACTACACCAGGCACCAGGCAGGGGGAATGTGAGAATAGCAGGGTTTTTAAAACAACTTCACTACACCAGGCACCAGGCAGGGGGAATGTGAGAATAGCAGGGTTTTTAAAACAACTTCACTTCACCAGGCACCAGGCAGGGGGAGTGTCAGAATAGCAGGGTTTTTAAAACAACTTCACTACACCAGGCACCAGGCAGGGGGAATGTGAGAATAGCAGGGTTTTTAAAACAACTTCACTACACCAGGCACCAGGCAGGGGGAGTGTCAGAATAGCAGGGTTTTTAAAACAACTTCACTACACCAGGCAGGGGGAATGTGAGAATAGCAGGGTTTTTAAAACAACTTCACTACACCAGGCACCAGGCAGGGGGAGTGTCAGAATAGCAGGGTTTTTAAAACAACTTCACTACACCAGGCAGGAGGAGTGTGAGAATAGCAGGGTTTTTAAAACAACTTCACTACACCAGGCACCAGGCAGGGGGAGTGTCAGAATAGCAGGGTTTTTAAAACAACTTCACTACACCAGGCAGGAGGAGTGTGAGAATAGCAGGGTTTTTAAAACAACTTCACTACACCAGGCAGGGGGAATGTGAGAATAGCAGGGTTTTTTAAAACAACTTCACTACACCAGGCAGGGGGAGTGTGAGAATAGCAGGGTTTTTAAAACAACTTCACTACACCAGGCAGGGGGAAATGTGAGAATAGCAGGGTTTTTAAAACAACTTCACTACACCAGGCAGGGGGAATGTGAGAATAGCAGGGTTTTTAAAACAACTTCACTACACCAGGCACCAGGCAGGGGAAATGTGAGAATAGCAGGGTTTTTAAAACAACTTCACTACACCAGGCAGGGGGAATGTGAGAATAGCAGGGTTTTTAAAACAACTTCACTACACCAGGCAGGGGGAATGTGAGAATAGCAGGGTTTTTAAAACAACTTCACTACACCAGGCAGGGGGAGTGTGAGAATAGCAGGGTTTTTAAAACAACTTCACTACACCAGGCACCAGGCAGGGGAAATGTGAGAATAGCAGGGTTTTTAAAACAACTTCACTACACCAGGCACCAGGCAGGGGGAATGTGAGAATAGCAGGGTTTTTAAAACAACTTCACTACACCAGGCAGGGGGAATGTGAGAATAGCAGGGTTTTTAAAACAACTTCACTACACCAGGCAGGGGGAATGTGAGAATAGCAGGGTTTTTAAAACAACTTCACTACACCAGGCACCAGGCAGGGGGAATGTGAGAATAGCAGGGTTTTTAAAACAACTTCACTACACCAGGCACCAGGCAGGGGGAATGTGAGAATAGCAGGGTTTTTAAAACAACTTCACTACACCAGGCACCAGGCAGGGGGAATGTGAGAATAGCAAGGTTTTTAAAACAACTTCACTACACCAGGCACCAGGCAGGGGAAATGTGAGAATAGCAGGGTTTTTAAAACAACTTCACTACACCAGGCACCAGGCAGGGGGAGTGTGAGAATAGCAAGGTTTTTAAAACAACTTCACTACACCAGGCAGGGGGAATGTGAGAATAGCAGGGTTTTTAAAACAACTTCACTACACCAGGCAGGGGGAATGTGAGAATAGCAGGGTTTTTAAAACAACTTCACTACACCAGGCACCAGGCAGGGGGAGTGTGAGAATAGCAGGGTTTTTAAAACAACTTCACTACACCAGGCACCAGGCAGGGGAAATGTGAGAATAGCAGGGTTTTTAAAACAACTTCACTACACCAGGCAGGGGGGAATGTGAGAATAGCAGGGTTTTTAAAACAACTTCACTACACCAGGCAGGGGGAATGTGAGAATAGCAGGGTTTTTAAAACAACTTCACTACACCAGGCAGGGGGAATGTGAGAATAGCAGGGTTTTTAAAACAACTTTACTACACCAGGCACCAGGCAGGGGGAATGTGAGAATAGCAGGGTTTTTAAAACAACTTCACTACACCAGGCAGGGGGAATGTGAGAATAGCAGGGTTTTTAAAACAACTTCACTACACCAGGCAGGGGGAATGTGAGAATAGCAGGGTTTTTAAAACAACTTCACTACACCAGGCACCAGGCAGGGGGAATGTGAGAATAGCAGGGTTTTTAAAACAACTTCACTACACCAGGCACCAGGCAGGGGGAATGTGAGAATAGCAGGGTTTTTTAAAACAACTTCACTACACCAGGCACCAGGCAGGGGGAGTGTGAGAATAGCAGGGTTTTTAAAACAACTTCACTACACCAGGCAGGGGGAATGTGAGAATAGCAGGGTTTTTTAAAACAACTTCACTACACCAGGCACCAGGCAGGGGGAATGTGAGAATAGCAAGGTTTTTAAAACAACTTCACTACACCAGGCACCAGGCAGGGGAAATGTGAGAATAGCAGGGTTTTTAAAACAACTTCACTACACCAGGCACCAGGCAGGGGGAATGTGAGAATAGCAGGGTTTTTAAAACAACTTCACTACACCAGGCACCAGGCAGGGGGAATGTGAGAATAGCAGGGTTTTTAAAACAACTTCACTACACCAGGCACCAGGCAGGGGGAATGTGAGAATAGCAGGGTTTTTAAAACAACTTCACTACACCAGGCAGGGGGAATGTGAGAATAGCAGGGTTTTTAAAACAACTTCACTACACCAGGCACCAGGCAGGGCGAGTGTGAGAATAGCAGGGTTTTTAAAAACAACTTCACTACACCAGGCACCAGGCAGGGGGAGTGTGAGAATAGCAGGGTTTTTTAAAACAACTTCACTACACCAGGCAGGGGGAGTGTGAGAATAGCAGGGTTTTTAAAACAACTTCACTACATCAGGCACCAGGCAGGGGGAATGTGAGAATAGCAGGGTTTTTAAAACAACTTCACTACATCAGGCACCAGGCAGGGGGAATGTGAGAATAGCAGGGTTTTTTAAAACAACTTCACTACATTCAGGCACCAGGCAGGGGGAATGTGAGAATAGCAGGGTTTTTAAAACAACTTCACTACACCAGGCACCAGGCAGGGGGAATGTGAGAATAGCAGGGTTTTTAAAACAACTTCACTACACCAGGCACCAGGCAGGGGAAATGTGAGAATAGCAGGGTTTTTTAAAACAACTTCACTACATCAGGCACCAGGCAGGGGAAATGTGAGAATAGCAGGGTTTTTTAAAACAACTTCACTACACCAGGCAGGGGGGAATGTGAGAATAGCAGGGTTTTTAAAACAACTTCACTACACCAGGCACCAGGCAGGGGGAATGTGAGAATAGCAGGGTTTTTAAAACAACTTCACTACACCAGGCACCAGGCAGGGGGAATGTGAGAATAGCAGGGTTTTTTAAAACAACTTCACTACACCAGGCAGGGGGAATGTGAGAATAGCAGGGTTTTTAAAACAACTTCACTACATCAGGCACCAGGCAGGGGGAATGTGAGAATAGCAGGGTTTTTAAAACAACTTCACTACACCAGGCACCAGGCAGGGGGAAATGTGAGAATAGCAGGGTTTTTTAAAACAACTTCACTACACCAGGCAGGGGGAATGTGGAGAATAGCAGGGTTTTTAAAACAACTTCACTACACCAGGCACCAGGCAGGGGAAATGTGAGAATAGCAGGGTTTTTAAAACAACTTCACTACACCAGGCAGGGGGAATGTGAGAATAGCAGGGTTTTTAAAACAACTTCACTACACCAGGCACCAGGCAGGGGGAGTGTGAGAATAGTAGGGTTTTTAAAACAACTTCACTACACCAGGCACCAGGCAGGGGGAAATGTGAGAATAGCAGGGTTTTTTAAAACAACTTCACTACACCAGGCACCAGGCAGGGGGAATGTGAGAATAGCAGGGTTTTTAAAACAACTTCACTACACCAGGCACCAGGCAGGGGGAATGTGAGAATAGCAGGGTTTTTTAAAACAACTTCACTACATCAGGCACCAGGCAGGGGAAATGTGAGAATAGCAGGGTTTTTTAAAACAACATCACTACATCAGGCACCAGGCAGGGGGAGTGTGAGAATAGCAGGGTTTTTAAAACAACTTCACTACACCAGGCACCAGGCAGGGGGAATGTGAGAATAGCAGGGTTTTTAAAACAACTTCACTACACCAGGCACCAGGCAGGGGGAATGTGAGAATAGCAGGGTTTTTAAAACAACTTCACTACACCAGGCAGGGGGAATGTGAGAATAGCAGGGTTTTTAAAACAACTTCACTACACCAGGCAGGGGGAATGTGAGAATAGCAAGGTTTTTTAAAACAACTTCACTACACCAGGCACCAGGCAGGGGGAATGTGAGAATAGCAGGGTTTTTTAAAACAACTTCACTACACCAGGCACCAGGCAGGGGGAATGTGAGAATAGCAGGGTTTTTAAAACAACTTCACTACACCAGGCACCAGGCAGGGGGAGTGTGAGAATAGCAGGGTTTTTAAAACAACTTCACTACACCAGGCACCAGGCAGGGGAAATGTGAGAATAGCAGGGTTTTTAAAACAACTTCACTACACCAGGCACCAGGCAGGGGGAGTGTGAGAATAGCAGGGTTTTTTAAAACAACTTCACTACACCAGGCAGGGGGAATGTGAGAATAGCAGGGTTTTTAAAACAACTTCACTACACCAGGCACCAGGCAGGGGGAATGTGAGAATAGCAGGGTTTTTTAAAACACCTTCACTACACCAGGCACCAGGCAGGGGGAGTGTGAGAATAGCAGGGTTTTTAAAACAACTTCACTACACCAGGCAGGGGGAATGTGAGAATAGCAGGGTTTTTAAAACAACTTCACTACACCAGGCAGGGGGAATGTGAGAATAGCAGGGTTTTTAAAACAACTTCACTACACCAGGCAGGGGGAGTGTCAGAATAGTAGGGTTTTTAAAACAACTTCACTACACCAGGCACCAGGCAGGGGGAGTGTGAGAATAGCAGGGTTTTTAAAACAACTTCACTACACCAGGCAGGGGGGAAGTGTCAGAGAATAGCAGGGTTTTTAAAACAACTTCACTACATCAGGCACCAGGCAGGGGGAATGTGAGAATAGCAGGGTTTTTAAAACAACTTCACTACACCAGGCAGGGGGAATGTGAGAATAGCAGGGTTTTTAAAACAACTTCACTACACCAGGCACCAGGCAGGGGAAATGTGAGAATAGCAGGGTTTTTAAAACAACTTCACTACACCAGGCAGGGGGAATGTGAGAATAGCAGGGTTTTTAAAACAACTTCACTACACCAGGCACCAGGCAGGGGAAATGTGAGAATAGCAGGGTTTTTTAAAACAACTTCACTACACCAGGCAGGGGGAATGTGAGAATAGCAGGGTTTTTAAAACAACTTCACTACACCAGGCACCAGGCAGGGGAAATGTGAGAATAGCAGGGTTTTTAAAACAACTTCACTACACCAGGCACCAGGCAGGGGGAATGTGAGAATAGCAGGGTTTTTAAAACAACATCACTACATCAGGCACCAGGCAGGGGGAATGTGAGAATAGCAGGGTTTTTAAAACAACTTCACTACACCAGGCACCAGGCAGGGGGAATGTGAGAATAGCAGGGTTTTTAAAACAACTTCACTACACCAGGCAGGGGGAATGTGAGAATAGCAGGGTTTTTTAAAACAACTTCACTACATCAGGCACCAGGCAGGGGGAGTGTGAGAATAGCAGGGTTTTTAAAAACAACTTCACTACACCAGGCACCAGGCAGGGGGAGTGTGAGAATAGCAGGGTTTTTAAAACAACTTCACTACATCAGGCACCAGGCAGGGGAAATGTGAGAATAGCAGGGTTTTTAAAACAACATCACTACATCAGGCACCAGGCAGGGGGAATGTGAGAATAGCAGGGTTTTTAAAACAACTTCACTACACCAGGCACCAGGCAGGGGGAATGTGAGAATAGCAGGGTTTTTAAAACAACTTCACTACACCAGGCACCAGGCAGGGGGAATGTGAGAATAGCAAGGTTTTTTAAAACAACTTCACTACACCAGGCAGGGGGAATGTGAGAATAGCAGGGTTTTTAAAACAACTTCACTACACCAGGCACCAGGCAGGGGGAAATGTGAGAATAGCAGGGTTTTTAAAACAACTTCACTACACCAGGCACCAGGCAGGGGGAATGTGAGAATAGCAGGGTTTTTAAAACAACATCACTACACCAGGCACCAGGCAGGGGGAGTGTGAGAATAGCAGGGTTTTTAAAACAACATCACTACACCAGGCACCAGGCAGGGGGAGTGTCAGAATAGCAGGGTTTTTAAAACAACATCACTACACCAGGCACCAGGCAGGGGGAGTGTGAGAATAGCAGGGTTTTTAAAACAACATCACTACACCAGGCACCAGGCAGGGGGAGTGTGAGAATAGCAGGGTTTTTTAAAACAACATCACTACACCAGGCACCAGGCAGGGGGAGTGTGAGAATAGCAGGGTTTTTAAAACAACTTCACTACACCAGGCACCAGGCAGGGGAAATGTGAGAATAGCAGGGTTTTTAAAACAACTTCACTACACCAGGCAGGGGGAATGTGAGAATAGCAGGGTTTTTTAAAACAACTTCACTACACCAGGCAGGGGGAATGTGAGAATAGCAGGGTTTTTAAAACAACTTCACTACACCAGGCACCAGGCAGGGGAAATGTGAGAATAGCAGGGTTTTTAAAACAACTTCACTACACCAGGCAGGGGGAATGTGAGAATAGCAGGGTTTTTAAAACAACTTCACTACACCAGGCACCAGGCAGGGGGAATGTGAGAATAGCAGGGTTTTTAAAACAACTTCACTACATCAGGCACCAGGCAGGGGGAGTGTGAGAATAGCAGGGTTTTTAAAACAACTTCACTACACCAGGCAGGGGGAATGTGAGAATAGCAGGGTTTTTAAAACAACTTCACTACACCAGGCACCAGGCAGGGGAAATGTGAGAATAGCAGGGTTTTTAAAACAACTTCACTACACCAGGCAGGGGGAATGTGAGAATAGCAGGGTTTTTAAAACAACTTCACTACACCAGGCACCAGGCAGGGGGAATGTGAGAATAGCAGGGTTTTTAAAACAACTTCACTACACCAGGCACCAGGCAGGGGGAATGTGAGAATAGCAGGGTTTTTAAAACAACTTCACTACACCAGGCACCAGGCAGGGGGAATGTGAGAATAGCAGGGTTTTTAAAACAACTTCACTACACCAGGCACCAGGCAGGGGAAATGTGAGAATAGCAGGGTTTTTAAAACAACTTCACTACACCAGGCAGGGGGAGTGTGAGAATAGCAGGGTTTTTAAAACAACTTCACTACACCAGGCACCAGGCAGGGGGAATGTGAGAATAGCAGGGTTTTTAAAACAACTTCACTACACCAGGCACCAGGCAGGGGGAATGTGAGAATAGCAGGGTTTTTAAAACAACTTCACTACACCAGGCACCAGGCAGGGGAAATGTGAGAGTAGCAGGGTTTTTTAAAACAACTTCACTACACCAGGCACCAGGCAGGGGGAATGTGAGAATAGCAGGGTTTTTAAAACAACTTCACTACACCAGGCAGGGGGAATGTGAGAATAGCAGGGTTTTTAAAACAACTTCACTACACCAGGCACCAGGCAGGGGGAATGTGAGAATAGCAGGGTTTTTAAAACAACTTCACTACACCAGGCAGGGGGAATGTGAGAATAGCAGGGTTTTTAAAACAACTTCACTACACCAGGCACCAGGCAGGGGGAATGTGAGAATAGCAGGGTTTTTAAAACAACTTCACTACACCAGGCACCAGGCAGGGGAAATGTGAGAATAGCAGGGTTTTTAAAACAACTTCACTACACCAGGCAGGGGGAGTGTGAGAATAGCAGGGTTTTTAAAACAACTTCACTACACCAGGCACCAGGCAGGGGGAATGTGAGAATAGCAGGGTTTTTAAAACAACTTCACTACACCAGGCACCAGGCAGGGGGAATGTGAGAATAGCAGGGTTTTTAAAACAACTTCACTACACCAGGCACCAGGCAGGGGAAATGTGAGAATAGCAGGGTTTTTAAAACAACTTCACTACACCAGGCACCAGGCAGGGGGAATGTGAGAATAGCAGGGTTTTTAAAACAACTTCACTACACCAGGCAGGGGGAATGTGAGAATAGCAGGGTTTTTAAAACAACTTCACTACACCAGGCACCAGGCAGGGGAAATGTGAGAATAGCAGGGTTTTTAAAACAACTTCACTACACCAGGCAGGGGGAATGTGAGAATAGCAGGGTTTTTTAAAACAACTTCACTACACCAGGCACCAGGCAGGGGAAATGTGAGAATAGCAGGGTTTTTAAAACAACTTCACTACACCAGGCACCAGGCAGGGGAAATGTGAGAATAGCAGGGTTTTTAAAACAACATCACTACATCAGGCACCAGGCAGGGGGAATGTGAGAATAGCAGGGTTTTTAAAACAACTTCACTACACCAGGCACCAGGCAGGGGGAATGTGAGAATAGCAGGGTTTTTAAAACAACTTCACTACATCAGGCACCAGGCAGGGGAAATGTGAGAATAGCAGGGTTTTTAAAACAACTTCACTACACCAGGCAGGGGGAATGTGAGAATAGCAGGGTTTTTAAAACAACTTCACTACACCAGGCAGGGGGAATGTGAGGAATAGCAGGGTTTTTAAAACAACTTCACTACACCAGGCACCAGGGGGAAATGTGAGAATAGCAGGGTTTTTTAAAACAACTTCACTACACCAGGCAGGGGGAATGTGAGAATAGCAGGGTTTTTAAAACAACTTCACTACACCAGGCAGGGGGAATGTGAGAATAGCAGGGTTTTTAAAACAACTTCACTACACCAGGCAGGGGGAATGTGAGAATAGCAGGGTTTTTAAAACAACTTCACTACACCAGGCACCAGGCAGGGGGAATGTGAGAATAGCAGGGTTTTTAAAAACAACTTCACTACACCAGGCACCAGGCAGGGGGAATGTGAGAATAGCAGGGTTTTTAAAACAACTTCACTACACCAGGCAGGGGGAATGTGAGAATAGCAGGGTTTTTAAAACAACTTCACTACACCAGGCACCAGGCAGGGGGGATGTGAGAATAGCAGGGTTTTTAAAACAACTTCACTACACCAGGCACCAGGCAGGGGAAATGTGAGAATAGCAGGGTTTTTAAAACAACATCACTACATCAGGCACCAGGCAGGGGGAATGTGAGAATAGCAGGGTTTTTAAAACAACTTCACTACACCAGGCACCAGGCAGGGGGAATGTGAGAATAGCAGGGTTTTTAAAACAACTTCACTACACCAGGCACCAGGCAGGGGGAATGTGAGAATAGCAGGGTTTTTAAAACAACTTCACTACACCAGGCACCAGGCAGGGGGAATGTGAGAATAGCAGGGTTTTTAAAACAACTTCACTACACCAGGCACCAGGCAGGGGGAATGTGAGAATAGCAGGGTTTTTTAAAACAACTTCACTACACCAGGCACCAGGCAGGGGAAATGTGAGAATAGCAGGGTTTTTAAAACAACTTCACTACACCAGGCACCAGGCAGGGGAAATGTGAGAATAGCAGGGTTTTTAAAACAACTTCACTACACCAGGCACCAGGCAGGGGGAATGTGAGAATAGCAGGGTTTTTAAAACAACATCACTACACCAGGCACCAGGCAGGGGGAGTGTGAGAATAGCAGGGTTTTTAAAACAACATCACTACACCAGGCACCAGGCAGGGGGAGTGTGAGAATAGCAGGGTTTTTAAAACAACATCACTACACCAGGCACCAGGCAGGGGGAATGTGAGAATAGCAGGGTTTTTAAAACAACTTCACTACACCAGGCACCAGGCAGGGGAAATGTGAGAATAGCAGGGTTTTTAAAACAACTTCACTACACCAGGCACCAGGCAGGGGAAATGTGAGAATAGCAGGGTTTTTAAAACAACTTCACTACACCAGGCAGGGGGAATGTGAGAATAGCAGGGTTTTTAAAACAACTTCACTACACCAGGCACCAGGCAGGGGGAGTGTGAGAATAGCAGGGTTTTTAAAACAACTTCACTACACCAGGCACCAGGCAGGGGGAATGTGAGAATAGCAGGGTTTTTAAAACAACTTCACTACACCAGGCACCAGGCAGGGGAAATGTGAGAGTAGCAGGGTTTTTAAAACAACTTCACTACACCAGGCACCAGGCAGGGGGAATGTGAGAATAGCAGGGTTTTTAAAACAACTTCACTACACCAGGCAGGGGGAATGTGAGAATAGCAGGGTTTTTAAAACAACTTCACTACACCAGGCACCAGGCAGGGGGAATGTGAGAATAGCAGGGTTTTTAAAACAACTTCACTACACCAGGCAGGGGGAATGTGAGAATAGCAGGGTTTTTAAAACAACTTCACTACACCAGGCACCAGGCAGGGGGAATGTGAGAATAGCAGGGTTTTTAAAACAACTTCACTACACCAGGCACCAGGCAGGGGAAATGTGAGAATAGCAGGGTTTTTAAAACAACTTCACTACACCAGGCAGGGGGAGTGTGAGAATAGCAGGGTTTTTAAAACAACTTCACTACACCAGGCACCAGGCAGGGGAAATGTGAGAATAGTAGGGTTTTTAAAACAACTTCACTACATCAGGCAGGGGGAATGTGAGAATAGCAGGGTTTTTAAAACAACTTCACTACACCAGGCACCAGGCAGGGGGAATGTGAGAATAGCAGGGTTTTTAAAACAACTTCACTACACCAGGCACCAGGCAGGGGAAATGTGAGAATAGCAGGGTTTTTAAAACAACTTCACTACACCAGGCACCAGGCAGGGGGAATGTGAGAATAGCAGGGTTTTTAAAACAACTTCACTACACCAGGCAGGGGGAATGTGAGAATAGCAGGGTTTTTAAAACAACTTCACTACACCAGGCACCAGGCAGGGGGAATGTGAGAATAGCAGGGTTTTTAAAACAACTTCACTACACCAGGCAGGGGGAATGTGAGAATAGCAGGGTTTTTAAAACAACTTCACTACACCAGGCAGGGGGAATGTGAGAATAGCAGGGTTTTTAAAACAACTTCACTACACCAGGCACCAGGCAGGGGAAATGTGAGAATAGCAGGGTTTTTAAAACAACTTCACTACACCAGGCAGGGGGAATGTGAGAATAGCAGGGTTTTTAAAACAACTTCACTACACCAGGCACCAGGCAGGGGAAATGTGAGAATAGCAGGGTTTTTAAAACAACTTCACTACACCAGGCACCAGGCAGGGGGAATGTGAGAATAGCAGGGTTTTTAAAACAACTTCACTACACCAGGCACCAGGCAGGGGGGATGTGAGAATAGCAGGGTTTTTAAAACAACTTCACTACATCAGGCACCAGGCAGGGGAAATGTGAGAATAGCAGGGTTTTTAAAACAACTTCACTACACCAGGCAGGGGGAATGTGAGAATTCACTACACCAGGCACCAGGCAGGGGGAATGTGAGAATAGCAGGGTTTTTAAAACAACTTCACTACATCAGGCACCAGGCAGGGGGAGTGTGAGAATAGCAGGGTTTTTAAAACAACTTCACTACACCAGGCAGGGGGAATGTGAGAATAGCAGGGTTTTTAAAACAACTTCACTACACCAGGCACCAGGCAGGGGAAATGTGAGAATAGCAGGGTTTTTAAAACAACTTCACTACACCAGGCAGGGGGAATGTGAGAATAGCAGGGTTTTTAAAACAACTTCACTACACCAGGCACCAGGCAGGGGGAGTGTGAGAATAGCAGGGTTTTTAAAACAACTTCACTACACCAGGCACCAGGCAGGGGGAATGTGAGAATAGCAGGGTTTTTAAAACAACTTCACTACACCAGGCACCAGGCAGGGGAAATGTGAGAGTAGCAGGGTTTTTAAAACAACTTCACTACACCAGGCACCAGGCAGGGGGAATGTGAGAATAGCAGGGTTTTTAAAACAACTTCACTACACCAGGCAGGGGGAATGTGAGAATAGCAGGGTTTTTAAAACAACTTCACTACACCAGGCACCAGGCAGGGGGAATGTGAGAATAGCAGGGTTTTTAAAACAACTTCACTACACCAGGCAGGGGGAATGTGAGAATAGCAGGGTTTTTAAAACAACTTCACTACACCAGGCACCAGGCAGGGGGAATGTGAGAATAGCAGGGTTTTTAAAACAACTTCACTACACCAGGCACCAGGCAGGGGGAATGTGAGAATAGCAGGGTTTTTAAAACAACTTCACTACACCAGGCACCAGGCAGGGGGAATGTGAGAATAGCAGGGTTTTTAAAACAACTTCACTACACCAGGCACCAGGCAGGGGGAATGTGAGAATAGCAGGGTTTTTAAAACAACTTCACTACACCAGGCAGGGGGAATGTGAGAATAGCAGGGTTTTTAAAACAACTTCACTACACCAGGCACCAGGCAGGGGAAATGTGAGAATAGCAGGGTTTTTAAAACAACTTCACTACACCAGGCAGGGGGAATGTGAGAATAGCAGGGTTTTTAAAACAACTTCACTACACCAGGCACCAGGCAGGGGAAATGTGAGAATAGCAGGGTTTTTAAAACAACTTCACTACACCAGGCACCAGGCAGGGGGAATGTGAGAATAGCAGGGTTTTTAAAACAACTTCACTACACCAGGCACCAGGCAGGGGGGATGTGAGAATAGCAGGGTTTTTAAAACAACTTCACTACACCAGGCACCAGGCAGGGGAAATGTGAGAATAGCAGGGTTTTTAAAACAACTTCACTACACCAGGCAGGGGGAATGTGAGAATAGCAGGGTTTTTAAAACAACTTCACTACACCAGGCAGGGGGAATGTGAGAATAGCAGGGTTTTTAAAACAACTTCACTACACCAGGCACCAGGCAGGGGAAATGTGAGAATAGCAGGGTTTTTAAAACAACTTCACTACACCAGGCAGGGGGAATGTGAGAATAGCAGGGTTTTTAAAACAACTTCACTACACCAGGCAGGGGGAATGTGAGAATAGCAGGGTTTTTAAAACAACTTCACTACACCAGGCAGGGGGAATGTGAGAATAGCAGGGTTTTTAAAACAACTTCACTACACCAGGCACCAGGCAGGGGGAATGTGAGAATAGCAGGGTTTTTAAAACAACTTCACTACACCAGGCACCAGGCAGGGGGAATGTGAGAATAGCAGGGTTTTTAAAACAACTTCACTACACCAGGCAGGGGGAATGTGAGAATAGCAGGGTTTTTAAAACAACTTCACTACACCAGGCACCAGGCAGGGGGGATGTGAGAATAGCAGGGTTTTTAAAACAACTTCACTACACCAGGCACCAGGCAGGGGAAATGTGAGAATAGCAGGGTTTTTAAAACAACTTCACTACACCAGGCACCAGGCAGGGGAAATGTGAGAATAGCAGGGTTTTTAAAACAACATCACTACATCAGGCACCAGGCAGGGGGAATGTGAGAATAGCAGGGTTTTTAAAACAACTTCACTACACCAGGCACCAGGCAGGGGGAATGTGAGAATAGCAGGGTTTTTAAAACAACTTCACTACACCAGGCACCAGGCAGGGGGAGTGTGAGAATAGCAGGGTTTTTAAAACAACTTCACTACACCAGGCACCAGGCAGGGGGAATGTGAGAATAGCAGGGTTTTTAAAACAACTTCACTACACCAGGCACCAGGCAGGGGGAATGTGAGAATAGCAGGGTTTTTAAAACAACTTCACTACACCAGGCACCAGGCAGGGGAAATGTGAGAATAGCAGGGTTTTTAAAACAACTTCACTACACCAGGCACCAGGCAGGGGGAATGTGAGAATAGCAGGGTTTTTAAAACAACTTCACTACATCAGGCACCAGGCAGGGGGAGTGTGAGAATAGCAGGGTTTTTAAAACAACTTCACTACACCAGGCAGGGGGAATGTGAGAATAGCAGGGTTTTTAAAACAACTTCACTACACCAGGCACCAGGCAGGGGAAATGTGAGAATAGCAGGGTTTTTAAAACAACTTCACTACACCAGGCAGGGGGAATGTGAGAATAGCAGGGTTTTTAAAACAACTTCACTACACCAGGCAGGGGGAATGTGAGAATAGCAGGGTTTTTAAAACAACTTCACTACACCAGGCACCAGGCAGGGGAAATGTGAGAGTAGCAGGGTTTTTAAAACAACTTCACTACACCAGGCACCAGGCAGGGGGAATGTGAGAATAGCAGGGTTTTTAAAACAACTTCACTACACCAGGCAGGGGGAATGTGAGAATAGCAGGGTTTTTAAAACAACTTCACTACACCAGGCACCAGGCAGGGGGAATGTGAGAATAGCAGGGTTTTTAAAACAACTTCACTACACCAGGCACCAGGCAGGGGAAATGTGAGAATAGCAGGGTTTTTAAAACAACTTCACTACACCAGGCAGGGGGAGTGTGAGAATAGCAGGGTTTTTAAAACAACTTCACTACACCAGGCACCAGGCAGGGGGAATGTGAGAATAGCAGGGTTTTTAAAACAACTTCACTACACCAGGCACCAGGCAGGGGAAATGTGAGAATAGCAGGGTTTTTAAAACAACTTCACTACACCAGGCACCAGGCAGGGGGAATGTGAGAATAGCAGGGTTTTTAAAACAACTTCACTACACCAGGCACCAGGCAGGGGAAATGTGAGAATAGCAGGGTTTTTAAAACAACTTCACTACACCAGGCACCAGGCAGGGGGAATGTGAGAATAGCAGGGTTTTTAAAACAACTTCACTACACCAGGCACCAGGCAGGGGGGATGTGAGAATAGCAGGGTTTTTAAAACAACTTCACTACATCAGGCACCAGGCAGGGGAAATGTGAGAATAGCAGGGTTTTTAAAACAACTTCACTACACCAGGCAGGGGGAATGTGAGAATAGCAGGGTTTTTAAAACAACTTCACTACACCAGGCAGGGGGAATGTGAGAATAGCAGGGTTTTTAAAACAACTTCACTACACCAGGCACCAGGCAGGGGAAATGTGAGAATAGCAGGGTTTTTAAAACAACTTCACTACACCAGGCAGGGGGAATGTGAGAATAGCAGGGTTTTTAAAACAACTTCACTACACCAGGCAGGGGGAATGTGAGAATAGCAGGGTTTTTAAAACAACTTCACTACACCAGGCACCAGGCAGGGGGAATGTGAGAATAGCAGGGTTTTTAAAACAACTTCACTACACCAGGCACCAGGCAGGGGGAATGTGAGAATAGCAGGGTTTTTAAAACAACTTCACTACACCAGGCAGGGGGAATGTGAGAATAGCAGGGTTTTTAAAACAACTTCACTACACCAGGCACCAGGCAGGGGGGATGTGAGAATAGCAGGGTTTTTAAAACAACTTCACTACACCAGGCACCAGGCAGGGGGAATGTGAGAATAGCAGGGTTTTTAAAACAACTTCACTACACCAGGCACCAGGCAGGGGGAATGTGAGAATAGCAGGGTTTTTAAAACAACTTCACTACATCAGGCACCAGGCAGGGGAAATGTGAGAATAGCAGGGTTTTTAAAACAACTTCACTACACCAGGCAGGGGGAATGTGAGAATAGCAGGGTTTTTAAAACAACTTCACTACACCAGGCACCAGGCAGGGGGAATGTGAGAATAGCAGGGTTTTTAAAACAACTTCACTACACCAGGCAGGGGGAATGTGAGAATAGCAGGGTTTTTAAAACAACTTCACTACACCAGGCACCAGGCAGGGGGAATGTGAGAATAGCAGGGTTTTTAAAACAACTTCACTACACCAGGCACCAGGCAGGGGGAATGTGAGAATAGCAGGGTTTTTAAAACAACTTCACTACACCAGGCACCAGGCAGGGGGAATGTGAGAATAGCAGGGTTTTTAAAACAACTTCACTACACCAGGCACCAGGCAGGGGGGATGTGAGAATAGCAGGGTTTTTAAAACAACTTCACTACATCAGGCACCAGGCAGGGGAAATGTGAGAATAGCAGGGTTTTTAAAACAACTTCACTACACCAGGCACCAGGCAGGGGGAATGTGAGAATAGCAGGGTTTTTAAAACAACTTCACTACACCAGGCAGGGGAAATGTGAGAATAGCAGGGTTTTTAAAACAACTTCACTACACCAGGCACCAGGCAGGGGGAATGTGAGAATAGCAGGGTTTTTAAAACAACTTCACTACACCAGGCACCAGGCAGGGGAAATGTGAGAATAGCAGGGTTTTTAAAACAACTTCACTACACCAGGCACCAGGCAGGGGGAATGTGAGAATAGCAGGGTTTTTAAAACAACTTCACTACATCAGGCACCAGGCAGGGGAAATGTGAGAATAGCAGGGTTTTTAAAACAACTTCACTACACCAGGCAGGGGGAATGTGAGAATAGCAGGGTTTTTAAAACAACTTCACTACACCAGGCACCAGGCAGGGGGAATGTGAGAATAGCAGGGTTTTTAAAACAACTTCACTACACCAGGCACCAGGCAGGGGGAATGTGAGAATAGCAGGGTTTTTAAAACAACTTCACTACACCAGGCACCAGGCAGGGGGAATGTGAGAATAGCAGGGTTTTTAAAACAACTTCACTACACCAGGCACCAGGCAGGGGAAATGTGAGAATAGCAGGGTTTTTAAAACAACTTCACTACACCAGGCAGGGGGAATGTGAGAATAGCAGGGTTTTTAAAACAACTTCACTACACCAGGCACCAGGCAGGGGGAATGTGAGAATAGCAGGGTTTTTAAAACAACTTCACTACACCAGGCAGGGGAAATGTGAGAATAGCAGGGTTTTTAAAACAACTTCACTACACCAGGCACCAGGCAGGGGGAATGTGAGAATAGCAGGGTTTTTAAAACAACTTCACTACACCAGGCAGGGGATAGATAGATAGATAGATAGATAGATAGATAGATAGATAGATAGATAGATAGATAGATACTAACCCAACAACATCACCTCTTTCCTCCACATAGTACAGCACCATATACAGTCTATGTACAGCACGTGTATTTGCAGCTCCCCAAATCTCTGTTTCTCTCTGTTTACATGCAAACGTGCAAACAGAGTTCTCCAAAATCTCCACTCTGGCCGGAGTTTTTAAAAAGCATAGTTTCCGGTACAAATTCTCCATTTGCGTCTAAACAGAGGGCGCAAACGATGGTTAATGTCTCCATTTTAAAAAATAACCCGGTACGTATAAAAGCAGGGCCTGAGTGGACAGCAGGAGTATATATACAGGCATGATTACAGATGAGGTGCAGCTAAGAGTCCAGGTGAATACTGATGAAACCCAGAGGTGTGGTGAATGGAAAATAAAACCCAATAAATGGTGTATGTCTATTCTTTAAAGTGATACAGGGGATCTATTGAACCGTAGAGCCATGAACTTTAGATATTTGACTGATTCAGAAAGGTATTGATTTATTAATTGGCTCATCTTTTCCTTCTCACGAAGGTGGTGCCCCTGATTACAAGAGCTATTTTTAATATCTTATAAAAATATCTTATGTTTCGCTACATCGCACTCAAAGCTACTGTGAGTTTTAGTTTGTTACAAACTCAAAGCTACTGAGTTTTTATTTTCACATTCAAAGCAGGAAAAGGAAAAGGACATTTTGTCTTAAAAAATGACTTTGATTGATTAATCAGTTATCAAATAGTTGGCAAATCATTTTCTACCTAAATGACTCATTGCTACAGCTTTACACAAAATGTATTGTAATCAAATGTGAAGTAAAGCAAAAGTAGTAATCTAGTGAAAAGAAGATTTTCCTTGAAAGACAATATAGGTAAAAACAGACAAGGAGACAAATAAAAACATGATCTTGATAATTCTGTCTGTTTATGTTTGCAGCTTTTCAATGTTAAAGTGTAAGTTTGAGTAATAGTGCAAGAATATGCCCTGCTTATTAGGAGAGATCAGTCATAAGTTGAGGAACAGGAAGTATCATCTGAAGAGAATTATGACTTCTGTGTGTAGTTCTCTAGAGGGGGGAAAGGGAAAAAGGATGTGACGTAAGGTAGCAGGTTGCCTATATATTCAGCATAGAGTCAATTAATTTCTACATGTGCTGAAAGGAAGAACAGCTAATCATCCTCCAGTGACACGAAGGGGAAACCTCACCAGTTCAGTGACTAGACATGGCTTCATGGGGTTATGGCAAGTTCTTTGCTCTCTGCAGCATAGGTGAGTTTTCTCATGCATGCATCTCTGCGGGCTCATTATAAGATTGTTAATACAGACGCATCAGGAGCATTTCAGCTTTAGTTTTAGCTGCTTGAGGTTGAGATAGTTGTTCTGGCTGAGGGGTTGTGACATGATTAATGAGAGAGCAAAAGAGAAGAAACAAACAGGGGTCCTGTTGAAAATGATGTGCATGGCTTTTTGTGTATTTAGGGTAAATTTTAAATTGTTGAAAGACGATAGTGCATTTAGACATTTTGGTAATATGATGACTGTTTGGGACATACTGAGCATACTGATGGACATACTGTTAAAACATGGTCACTATGGGTTGTTGAAATCTGTTACATGTGAACAAGGAACCTGAAAACTTTTTAACAGCCACCTTTGAAGCCTGTTTAAAACTCAGAAGACAGATTTTGGGATGTGAGTCACTTTTTGTTGAGTTGAGGTAACTTGATCTTCTTTCTGTCTCAGTGATTTTGGGACACATACTCATAGACTACTACTTTGACAACAGCGAGAATGAAATTGAAAAGCGTGTCATCGTAGACTACCGTCGACAGGTCAAGGGAAAAAGCTGCTCTCTCGATGCAGAGTTGTAAGTCTATGATGAACAATCACACTGCAATTTGTTTCTGATTTAACCTGCAAGTTATCAAAATATCTACACCTGCTCCTGATGCACCTGATAATTTTTCTTGTAGTGTTTTGACCAGACGTGGGAAGACATTGTGTGTGGCTGCAAACATGAGGTGGACCAATGAGGTGAAGAAGCATGTGGATGACTTGAAGGAATTCTGCAAGCAACAGATCAATAAGGTACTTTAATTTAGTCTTTGACTGTAAAGCAATACATTAGATTCTGTGTAAAATTCAACCTGGTAGCACACAGCATGTCATCAATCTCTCACCTTTAGAAGAGGCTATCATTATCTGTGGGAGCTCCAGCTTGAAGCATGTGATTCATTGATCAGTGATTAATGAGTTTGGTTTCTAAATATTCTGAATGTTTGTGTTTCTACAGCCCAGACGCTGCTTTGGAGTGAAGACTGTTTAAACAGAGAGCAAGAGATTGGAGCACCGCAAGTGTACATAAAAACTAAAACTGATTTGATTTCTCGTCTGTATTTTCAACAAATAGATTTGGTTAATTTGACATATTCACTTGTAATAAAATTTTTTTAAATACCTTCTGTGGTGTTCCTGTTTTCAATGAGTGTAGAAGAAATCACATCTTAGTTTAAAATGTGAAAATATGTGTCAAGTCTGCAAAACTGAGCTTTGTTATGAATATATATAACTGAATGTTTTATCTAAATACAACCTTCACCAGTACAACCTCACTAAAGTTTCAGATCCTCATTTGTGGGTTTGTTTTTTATGATTTACACCAAATTACAAACAAACCACAGCATTTGAACAATGATATCAATGTGTTTCCGATGTGAATCAGGCAAAATTGAAGTAATCTGTCATCCAGCGATGTTAGAGATTTGACAACCAGGAAATGAAAACGACTTTAAATAAGCTGAGCATGACAGTCTTTACTGTACTTTTTCTGGTTACCACATGCAGTAATCTGTATGGATAAAAGGTTGAATGACACAACTATATCTTTTTTGGGATTGTTTCATGCAATTAGTTGTAATTTGTGTGTCTGAACCAAAAAAGGACGTCAGATCAGTTTATTCAAGAGGACAAAAGTGATAAAGATTAAGCATAGAGAAAGTTCAGACGGGAAGACCATCTTATTCTATTCTTACACACACAGCGGTGACTCAGAAGTATGACAATGACGTAGATCACTACCCAGAAGAAGGCTCCCTTGGGTATTTCAGCTGGATTTCCTTATGTTCATGCAGAAGTCACCCACTTAATCACATCCTCAATAAAACCAGGTCTAGGCCCTGATGTCAGCCCCGACCATATTGAAAATACAAACTGTGACATTAACCCACTTCTGTTTGCAAAGGTTACAGTTCATTGCACAGAAACGTTGCCTTCAAGGGCTCTTCCAGGATATCGTATTTCTGCGGGCGAGGGCATTGGTGTGGGTGATCTTGGTAATAAAATGAGTCAAATGACCTGTTTTATGTTTGATACAGTTGTTTGGCATGCATGGCAAAAGCAGAAATAACCCAAACCACGCCCAAGCTTTGTGTCAGTCACTGTGGCTTTTTTTTTTTTAACTTAAAATACAATGAAATTGCAAGTGTCCATCACAGTGGTATTTTGACATAACAACACACAATCAATTCACAACCCTTTATAAAACTATACAACAAAACAAAGACAGGTAAATTTAAGACAAGGTAGATAAGTAAAACATAAAATAAAGTGCTGTGAGTGAAAGAGTCTGTGAATATTGCAATAGTATATATTGCACAGGGATGTAATGAGGTTCTAAAGTGGTTGAAGAGTCACAGTGTGTGTTTTTTATCCTCAAAGGAGATCTGCTGCCATCTAGTGTCTCACACTTTATACTACAGTCAATATAATGAGGGGAGGGGGAGCGCTCACAAACTGTTAACATTAGGAAGGTAATCCTTCAAAACACAATGTGCTTCAGTCAAATGAACGAACAAATGAATGAATAACTCTCACACATTCTTGTCTTGTGGACCCAGCAAAAAAAAATCTGCTTTTAGTCCTTTTTTTAGGCACATAGGCTACACCTTTATTTGACAGTTGGCAGACAGGAAATAGAGAAAGAGAGAGAGAGGGGTGTGACATGCATCAAAGGTCCTCTGGCCGGGATTCAAATCGTGGGTCGGCTGCGTATGTAGAATACGCTCTCAACCACGCGACCACCTGCGCGCCTGCTTTTAGTCCATTTTAAGAGACTGAGATTTTTGAATGAACTGAGCATGCGCGCGCGCACGCACGCACACACACACACACACACACTGTGGCCTGCCTGTTTCATTGGCCTCTTCATTAGGTACATGTGTGAAATCTAATACAATCCAATACAACAAGTCGGCTTTAAAGTCTACATTTATAAAGTTCATACATGTTCAGTACTTCATGTTTATAACTGACTTAGGTCGTAGTGTGTGAATGTTTAATACTGAAGTTATATATCAATGAACGTTTTAACTAACACTAAGTATAAATATCTAAGGAGCTGCAAAGCATACATCTATGGAGTTTGGCTGCATTAGTGAGGATGCTCTTTATCATATGAAATTGAGTTTTGATAAACCAGTGTTTAATATTTGGCTCATGCATCTGAACATTTCCCAAGTGTGAACGTGTGACGGAAGTTGAGAGGGGTTCAATGCACTGCAGCTTTAAGAGAGTATGTGCACATAGACTAAACACTCACAAATGAAGTACACTAGGGGTGTCAAACATGCGGCCCGTGGGCCAGATACGGCCCGCAGAGGGGTGCGATCTGGCCCACTTGCCATCCAGTGCTCTTTTCCTTCCTTCCATCTGCCCTTCCTACCTTCCTTTTTTCCTTTCTTTGTTCCTTCCTTCCTTTCTTCCTTCCTGTCTTCCTTCTGTCCTTATTTCATCTTTCCTTTCTTCCTTCTGTCCTTCCTTCCTTTCTTCCATCTATCCTTCTTTCCTTCCTTCCTTCTGTCTGTCCATCCTTCACTATCTCTCTTTCCTACCTCTCTTCCCTCCTTCCTTTTGTCTATATTTTCTTCCTGCCCTTCTTATTTCCTTCCTTCCTTCCTTCCTTCCTTCCTTCCTTCCTTCCTTCCTTCCTTCTTTCTTTCCTTCCATTGTTTTAATGATCAGGTCCACATGAGATCAAAATGGTCTGTATGTGGCCCTTGAATGAAAATGAGTTTGACACCTCTGAAGTACACTGTACTTAAAAACAGACTCTGCAGAGTATAAAATAATCTATAGCTATTCTAGCAGCTCTTGAGCGAAATACTAATGAAAAACAAGAATAAGGTTTTTCATTTTAACCATTTCAGTTTAGTGTTAGCACATACTCACACACTCACCATCCACTTTATTAGGTACACCTATGCAATGTATTTCAATCCAATACAACAGCTCTGCCATGAATTCTACTTTATTCAAGTTTATACATCTTCCATTTTTGTTTTGACATGATCAAAAAAGTGATAATTCAACTTTATGTTTATTATTGAGGTGGTGGTGGCGTACTGTGATGCATTATATTGACTGGTGGTGTTCCTAATATTTTGTCCACTCCATTAACATACATGAGATGGACAAAATATTAGGAACACCAGTCAATATAACGCCAATTTACATCTTAATGTGCAAAAAAAGAGAATAAAATGTGCATATTTTGGCCCCCATCACCCTACATTGTAAGTGCATTATGAAGGGATCCTGTACTTATCAGTATGAACATGTTTAAATGTTAATTTGGGATCCTTATTGTTGTTTTAAGACATACTTGAAACCACACTGCTCTTACCATTGCTGGTGTTTGTAATAATTACATGCAATACATGCAAATAAATAAATATATACATCTGCATAATTTCAATTGAACACCTTTATGTGCAAAAAAAATGAGAAAAAAGGAGAATAAAATGTGCATATTTTGGCATCCATCATCTTACATTGTAAGTGCATTATGAAGGGATACTCTAATGGTCAGTATGAACATGTTTGGGAATAATCATGAAGCCCTTTTTTTGTGTATGTTTCCCATTCATCCAACAGATGTCAGGTTTGTCTTTCGGATGTGGCCTCGGTGTGTCTGGGGCTTTTTCAGAGAGGAGGAGGAGGAAGAGGAGGAGGAGGAGGATGCTGTTTGGAGGAAAAACCAATGCTGGGACGAGCTCGGCTTATTTGGATGGAAAAATGGCCACCGGTAGTGAGAGAGGCAGTGGGCACTTTTCGGATTAAAGCTTTGTTTTTACGCACATATGGATGTACATGGAGGGTCCTGCGGCATTCAAGACAACGCATTTGCGGATAATATATCGGCTTTGTGATCTACGCATGTTGTAAATGCCTTGTACAGGTGAGTGATAATTTAAAAAAAGGAAAAAAAGACAGTGGTGTATGGAGAGTGGCTAGTTAGCAGCAGCAGTGCTAACTTAGCATTATAGGCTCGCCTTTAAAGCGCAAGTTGTCAACTAAATTGCTGCAACATTCAAGCAAATGTGATCATGCACATGTATATAATAGGTGTCCAGTGTTAGCGGTGAATTATAAGCAAGCGTTTGCATTTAATGTGGTTTGTTTTAAAGGCCACACAGCTACATGAAACGTCACAGACGCTAAGCTAAAGTTAGCAGGCAGCATTATTGCAGGTTTGCTGCTGCTGCTGCTGCTGTTGTGTTGTTATATTTACAATGTTTAGTGTCTCGAAGAAGAGATTTAACTTAGTGCATTCACTTAGAAAAATTACAGGAAGTACCAGAGTGCAGCCACATTGCTACAGTTTTAATATGCAACCGGATAGATGTTTATTATGAGGCAGCATGATGTTATTATGGGTGGCTAAAAGAGACTAAAAAGAGAGAGAGAGTGAAAGGGAGAGAGAGAGAGGCTGCTGCTGCTGTCTGGACAGTGGTTGTGTGGTTCATGTCTGGGGTTAAAATAAGCTTTGAAGCATTGATTGTGGCAGTTTTAAATCTCTTTAATTTATTTTCTTGTGTTATATTTGTACCTTGGGTCAGCTGTGTGTGGTTATTGTTCTTGATCATAAGGTTGGCAAGGTGCCTGTCTGCAAATAGCCCCAAACGGAGGGTATTAATGTGGATTACTAGTGGAAGAAATAACATTAAATGACGTATTCAAGTGTGTTTTAAAACAATAATGATGTTTTTCCTAGCTGTAATCATTCGTCCTGTTCATACCGACTATTAGAAAATCCCTTCATACTGCACTTAAAGCAGCGTTGGGAAGGTTATTTTAGAAATGTAATAAGTTACAGATTACTAGTTACTCTGTTTAAAATGTAATAAGTAATATAACTATTTTAATTACTCAAAGTAATGTAACTTTTTACATTTAATCACTTTTCTAATTTTCTAACCAATGTTTTCAGCTGTTAGGGTAAATATTCCCATTAAGCACCAAAATCTAAGTCCAGCTGTGTTGTCATGGATACTGACATGATTTATAAGGGAGATCATTTCTTATAAAGCAACATTTATCTCTCATTGTAAAATGTATTCATTAGTTCATGTAGATTTTGGAATATAAAATAAAAATATTTGATGAAAAAAGTCCAAAGTCTAGCATGGAGATTAATTGGTACTGTGACACCATTTAAACCCACATCATGACTTATTTACTATATAAAAAACAATATTGATTTCAAATAATTAAAAACAGTAATATGTATTTATTGTATGTATTCAGTAACATATTAAGTAGTTATTGCTGTATAGTTGTATAGTTGTATTTTGTGCACAAATGTAGTTAAAGGTTTATCAGAAGGTAGTTTTTAAATAACTTTTTCAATATACATAACATAATGAAACAACTCATAGCCTTAACTGAGGATACATCTGGATTACTGGTGGAAGAAATAACATTGTACATTAAAGGACACTTTGACATTTTTTGTTTGTCTTAAAGCAACAATAAGGATCCTAAATGAACATTGAAACATGTTTTTCTTGCTGTAATCAATCCTCCTGTTTGTACTGACCATTAGAAGATCCACAGTCCTCCTTCTGTGCTAAACATGTATTTAATAGTTTATCTGAAGCTAAAGCCAAATGAGTCATATTAAGTTGATATCCTTTTTTAATTTACAATTTTATTAACCTTTTCAAAAGTATAGTGAAACACAAGACCTTTCTATTATAACAACTCAATGATAACAAAATAAGAGGAAACAAAATAGATACAAATACAGTAAGAGAACTAAAAAATAAGGTGTTGTCATGTGTCAATAAATAGCACATAAATAAATTGGGTAGTACACTTTTCCTTAAAAACAAGTAGCGGTATCTTTCAGCGTTACAGTCTTTTTAGTGTCAAACTTCCTCTTTTTGTTACTAGACTTCCACCACAGCTCAACAGGGAAACACAAACAAGTGAATTTGAAGCTAAAAACACTGTAAATGTGGCAGATATCCACTTTATATGACTAACCCAGACCGCTGAAACTTTTAACTTTTAAATGCGTGTTTTTGCACTAAAATGACTTGATGATTTTGGCTCCTATCACTTCCATTGAAAGCACATTTGAAACCAGGAAAAAGCCCTTTCACTAGTCATATGAGCACGTGACTGTTGCTTTAAGACAGACTTAAAAAACCTGTGATCTATGTCTTTGCTAGTGACCATGCACTACATAGAAAAGGGAAGTAGTACGTGTTAAAAAACATACAACACATACTTAATATCTGTTTTTAAAGTTGACAGTAAACAGTACAGTACAATACCTCACTGAGGGTAATGTAGACAATGAAGCCAAGCAGAGTTGTTTCATATACTTAAATTACTGGAAAATACATAGTAGACATTATTGAAATAAGTACTCAGTCAAGTAAGGACAAAGCAGCTTGTTGTCAAACACGTCTTCATGCTTTTGTCATCGGTGTAATCAAAGCATTCCTTTTGGCTTTAAACTCCCCCCCCCCCCCCACCCCTCCAGTATAATAATTACAATTTACCCCGGTGCCTTGAGGCTAGCTGTAAACATCTGCAGGCAGGGCAGAAAAATAAAATGATATCCTCTACAGACATTGTCGAGCTTATGTTGTCATTTAAAGACTGATGCACGATGGCATTGTCCAGTGGCCTAACACACACACACACACACACACACACACACACACACACACACACACTCATAGGACCACACACAGGCATCAGTTTGGTTTGACCACAAATCTAAATGCCACACAGTAAGATTGACAGTTGCTACAGACACTGTGGCTCAGGGAGATCCATCAATCAGAAGATCAGTGGTTCGATTCCCGGCTCATCCAGTCCACATGTCGATGTGTCCTTGGGCAAGATACTTAACCCCGAATTGCTCTCGATGGCTGTGTGAATGAATGTGTGTGAATATGATAAAAAGGACTAGAAATGCTATTTATTGCTTATTTCTGCGTTATCACTTGGCTACTTACTGAATCAATGGGATGGTGGTCGTGAAGATTCGTTGTCCGTCCATCTTTTGTACTGATTACATTAGAATAAATCCTGCACACCTCTTCAGAAGTGTCTCTTGGTATTCCTCTTTCATTAGGCCACAACCAGAAGTACTGCCAGATGGATGAAGTGGTACCTTCTTTTTGTCGCCGCCATATAAATCTTGATTTGCCACCATCGCTGATCAATATCCACTTAACATTGGTTGGGCTGATTGCATTTTATTCCTTAAATTCACTGGTAAATTCTGCAGTTACATCACTATGACTAGTGTTTTAAAGTAGTTTTTATAATCAGATGATGAGCTTAATGACATAGCTTAAGCATAGGCTATTTAGTTTAGTGTAGTTTAGTTTTCACAAACCAAAAATGACACAAAAACTACAAAAAAACCCAAATAATATACAGTGCAGGAAGAGGCAGAAAACTTGAATGGGTTTCTTTACAAATGTACATTTTCTAACAATGTTATTTATTGTTTATTGGATTATTTCCACATTTGTAAAATAAAAGCTAGAGAAAATATAGCAAATTAAAAATAAAACATGTGCGGGTGTGGTGGAAACCCACTATGGTCTATCTATCTATCTATCTATCTATCTATCTATCTAAAGTAAGGAAAGACCAGGTGAGTATTGAGGATCAGCTGTGAATGGGCTCAAATGTGCAAAAAATAGACAGTAATTATCCTATCTATCTATCTATCTATCTATCTATCTATCTATCGAATGGGCTCAAATGGGCAAAAAATAGACATAGTAATTATCCAACATACATGCATGTAAAAAGTATAAAAGAAAGTATACAAAAAATGATAGTACCTTTTATAAGAGCAGACCATGAGACGACCCAACGCCTCGACAATGATATCCTCATCCATCACTGTTTCACTGGGAACATCGTCTAACTCTCGGAGGGTTAGGAAAACTTATTCAGCCACAGCCGAACATTTCCGAGTATTTCTCACTGTGGTGGACACGTTATAATGAATTAGATGCCTTGTGTGTAATTGGGTCAGCGACTGTCTACTGGCACAGTGGCTTTGGGCACAGCTTAATCTTTTCCAATTACATACCTGTTTCCCTTAATAATTCACAGTGACATCGTTAATTTAGTCACACTTAATTGCAGTGTAATTGAGCACTGTACGTGTTCTACTGCGGCTCAATTGTTTATCTCGGTTGTCTTAACTGTTATCCTGTTTCACCTGCCGAAAAATGAATCTAACCTTTACATCCATATGGACAGGTGCAGCTTTTATAATGATTTTTATAACAAGAACTCATAAATGAACACTGGATTGACAATCTCAACAAAAACTGAATATTACAAGCTTCATGAGATTCACCCAAATAGGTATTTTCTCCTTGGCCACTGTGTTGTAAGGTCTTCATGCCTTTTTTTGTCACTGAGAATACAATGTAAAGGGTTTTAGTGGAAGAATGAAGGTAATTAAAACAGAACAATGACTACAGACAATGTGCCAATGTAAGGAAAAATGACTTCTCATTTAAAGAGAGTGGAATAATGGAGTAGTCTGGAAAGTAGTGATTTAAAATACACAGTGGTTTAAGTTTAACTAGCCTCCTTTGACTTTGGAATAAAAGTTGCATTTCTAAATTAGGGTTAGGGTTACGAGGGATGGGTATTATTTAAAACATTACGATACCAGCACCAATCCAAATACCCTTAAAGTGATACTGATACCAATTGAGTAATTCATCTGATACCCATCATGATTGGATCTTCAAATTATTAATATTTCTCACTTGTGTTGATCGGTTTTGAGCAAGTCCATACAAGTAGTCATATTTTCTAGCTCTGGCTACCAAAAAGGATTGATTGCAGGTATCGTTTGACGGTTGACGTTTCGATACTACTTGGTATCAATTGATTTCGGTTGATACCTTTTTAAAAGGGGTCGAGTCTCGATACCCAGCCCTAGTAGTTTCTATTTAGTTTGTTGGTCATTTTATTTTTTCTGTAACATTGTGAAGATTTTTTAGGTGGGTACCTTTTTTAAAGGAATCAAGTACCGATACCCAACCCTAGATACACCATCCTCATTGGCGGTCATCCATCTTTGAACCCATTTTTCGGCTTAGAAAACACTGATTTGTCAAACCTGAATTATAAGCTGAATGCAGTAATGATGTTGCATTGGGTGGTTGGTTAGGTTGTCATTGCCACTCTGTTTCATCATATTTGGCCTTATTAACTTATTATTAGACCTGCCAACACCACTTTAAAAAAAGCAGGACCTCAGTAGACTCAGCAGTGATTGGCAACCACCAGCAAAATGTTATTAAAGCTTTTGAATGTAGCATTACAATTACAGTGACTCAGTTTCCGTCATCAGCGACCTTTTGAAGGTAACTGATGATCATTTGAATCCTCCTCTAATCTAATACAAACACTTGATTAGTTAAAGTGGATGTTGACGTTGGTGCTGCACCGTCTTCAGTAACATTTAGACAGAAATTGAATTTCTTTCTGCACAGTGCATGAAAGGAAAGAAGAGGCTCTGATTTCATGTACTCAGTTTGTAAGTTGTCTTTTTAAACTAGAGAGTGAAATCAGCTAGAAATATTGCTTCAAATGATGTATCAGATTCTATTTAGTGTGTCTAATTTGGGGTTTTTCCATTGTTGGTTGGACAAAACAGGCAAATTGATGATGTAATACCAGATTGCACTCATTTATGATATTTCTGGCTCCCCTGGAAGAAACTTTTATACCATTTTAAGTCAAATGCATCATTCTGGTGCACTCTGAAAAAAGTTGTGCTTTAGTCATTTAACTACTGAATGGTGACACTGCCACAAAGCATGGGAAGAAATTTTACCACTTCATAAATGTTCCAAAGAAACCATCGAAAATAGACTAACACCCACATTTCAGCTCTGAAACAAGCAGAAGTGATTATCCAAGTTCAACTAGTTCATTACTGAGGAACATACTGTTAAAATAATGTTGTCTGCATTGTTTCAAGTTAACTGGTGTTTCTTCAAATAACTAAACTACAAATTAGCAGCACCAATCAGACTATGGTTGGTCCGCCACACTCTGAATAATAAGAAACAGGATATTAAATAAATAATTATCCCATTAACACCAGCGAATGATGATGTAACCTCTCTTTATGCTCTTGTGTTTTCCAGGTCATTATTTTCGACTTCCAGCATGAATTCAGATAATTAAACCGAGAGAGTCTTGAATGGGTAGACTGTTGTTGTCCACATGTAGTATTTTAAACTCGCCAGCGTGAAACTGGATCAAATTGGTTAAGAAAAAACAGGGCATAGAAATTTGATTACCGCTCAGTACCATTAACTGTGAAATGCTTCACTTTACTTGTTCAAACAGTGAGGTACAGCTTGTGAAATCCACAAGTAAATAGACTCCTCGTGACTTGGTGTTTACAGTGTGACCGCATAGTTCGGTTTACTGATGTGACACACTGATCACATTACAATTCATTATTGTCTAAAAGGGAGTTTAGCCTTATAGAAGTGTAGAGAGCTATCGGCTGATTGTTGGTATGAGTTGTTTCTGTACCTCCTGACTTGGTGGACATAAAGAATGGCTTTGTTAGGTATGAAAGGATGAATCTTGGTCGGACATTATGCAGATTTTTGCTTCAGATAAGCAATAATGTTGATTTTGTAAAGATTTCTGGTGGCCAGAATAAAGTTAAAAAGAACATTTAAAGTAAAAACATCTGCGTTATCTCTGTATTATTACTGTAATAATGATAATAGTATACTTTATTTAGAGAACACTTTTCAAAATCCAATTTACAGAGTGCTTCACAAGGCAGCAAAATACACAAATCCAATACAAGATAATAAATAAAAACAATTTGACTTGACTCAGTGTACATAAAGAATAGCTTTTTTAGGTATGAAGGGATAAATCTAGGTGGGATATGTTCTACTTGTGTATATGATACAGGATTTGTGCAATTTACTTTTTATTAGCAATATGTTATAATTTCTGATAATTGGATTCTTTATTTCATTTATATTTATATATTAGAATTGTTTCTACTCTTTATAATTTACTTTTTAGTATTTGTGATTGTATCTAACTTTTGTATTTATGATTGTTTTTCCATAAATACCAAAATCTATAAAATATCTATATGGGGAAACCTTTTACAGTGCTGCATACTGCATGATAATTATATATTTAGAAAGTAGAACTAAAGTGATTCATTACAAGATGATTAGTTAAAACATTTCAATTCAATTTCCATTTTGTGAATTTCAAATAAAAGAACAGTGATTTATTTTCTCATTGAAGTTTTCTTATGGTTAAAATCTCGTCTTGTCTCGATTTCGTGAACCCTATACCGTGTCTCATCTCGATCTTGTGAGCTGAGTGTATCGTCACACCCCTATTAAATACATTTGTGAAACTCAAATAACCAACCTGCAAACATCCAAGTTATTACTGTACAGAGTTAAAAAAAAAAATACTATTCAATGTAGAAAAAAAGGCTCTGAAATGTGAACACATGTCAAATCCTTGTAAAAGACTACAGGTCCGAAACTTTGACCAGACCATCCGTTGATATATTTAGACTCAAAGAAAGCAGAACAGAAGCTGGTTGACTGTCTACGGAGGTTTAGTCACAATCTTAAACAAACAGCCAGTGCACATTTTTCCTCATTTCTGTCGGCTGTTAATTCATTCTTACTGTTTTTATAACTATCAAGCTATAATTTCTGCTGTCTCACACCCACATCCTTACTCACTAGGACGTAAAAAGGCTAGAAATCTCTCGTTAGCTTACAGTTGAATCAGTTATAAGATTATTTTTTTCCGCCTTCCTACCACAGAGACAGATCAGTTCCCATTTTTGCAGCGATAGACTGAGATTACTCATAACCTGCCGTTAGTTTGTGTGATGAAGTAAAGTCATAACTGAAGCCTCTCGGGGGCTCTTTTTCTTTCTTCTGCTTTTCTTCACACTGTGCTTTCAGTGGCCTGTGGCTGTTATCACCACTTCTCCCATCTAAATACACACACACACCAACAAACAGTCATTATCCCTCGTATTTACAGCTGCAGTTTATCTCTATTCACATGTATTTCTTTTTGCATTGTGTTGCCAGGGGAGATGCAGGAGTTAAGCCGGCAGATATGGGTTGAGATAAACACATGGGAGTATTTTTATCTGGGTTGTTTGTGGAGTCCCGTCTGTCTCACAGTGGTTGGATCATATGAAAATTCAACTTGCTTATCAGATTGCAGCAGTTAGTTTAGAGCTGGGTGATTATGGTAAAAATCAAAATCATTAATTAATTGAACTTTTAACCTCGATTACGATTAATGAAGGATTATCTCCACCCTTAATGAACAATTATGTATTTTCACAGTTTCTTTAGTTTAGTATTTCCCACTGCTGCCCTCACACATGAGGATCTTTAGGGAGTGAAAATAAAGATGATTTAAGGTGTGAAGCTGTGGTTAATGTCTAGTTTACTTGATTAGAACTATGTAAAGATCATGGTTTGGGTTAAAATGAAGGAAGGAAAGACGGAGGAAGGAAGGGAGGAAGCAGGAAGGTAGGAGGGAGGGAGAAAGGAAGGAAAGAAGGATGAAGGAAGGAGGGAAGGGAGGAAGGAAGGAAAGAAGGATGAGAGGACAGAAGGAAGGGAGGAAAGAGAGAGGAAGGAACCAAAGATAGAAGAAAGGAGGGAGGAAGGAAAGGAGGGAGGTAGGAAGGAAGAAGGAAGGAAGGTAAGAGGGAGGAAGGAAGGAAAGGAGGGAGGGAGGAAGGAAGGGAGGAAGGAAGAAGGAAGGGAGTAAAGAGAGAGGAAGGAACGAAAGAGAGAAGGAGGGAGGAAGGAAGGAAAAGCGTAAGGAAGCTGTGGTTAATGTCTAGTTTACTTGATTAGAACTATGTAAAGATCATGGTTTGGGTTAAAATCATCACTGGAGACAAGTTTTCAAATTCCTTAAAGATATGGAACCTTTGTTGTCATGGCAACAGTGAACACCACGATTAACTGACATGAGCAAGATTAAGTCGATTAGAGTTTCTAAATGTCGGTTTCCATTATTCTTCGATTAATTACCCAGCTCTACGTTAGTTTATACTTATTTTAATTTGTTATCGTCCATATTCTGTTAAATTATAAATAAAAATGAAGTTTATGTTCTTGTACCATGAACTGCTGTTTATAACCAAGCGTTGGTCAAAGCTTAAAGAAATGTCAGAGCACATAGAAATCCCAATTAGTTTTTTTAAAGGTGCCCTGTGGAGGTTTCTCATTAACAACGAGACAATAAAATGTAATCAATAAATGTTTATTTAAGATCTATTTGGCAAGGACAGTACACATCAATCAACGTACATCTTTAATCACGTTGTTTCCATCCATGTCTGCTAGCTAGTGTGCTTTTTGCTCACTGCCTATATTTGTGCATTGCTATACTTATTATTTTTTCATTATTGCCGTCAACTGTTGATCAGCAGACTAGCATAAACAAGTCAGCAGGTATTTGTATTGTGCACGTGAGTCCTCGTGCTCTCCAGATTTAAACAGATATAAAAGTAGGGACTCATGACTAGAAATATTTAAACACTATGATTATAAACTCCACAGTGTACCTTTATGTATTTTATAATGTGACAGAACAGAAAAGCATTTTAATCCTCACACTTTTTAAAGCTATAATAAGCCACATGTTTATAATAGTGGGTTGACTGATAGTTATAAAGATAGTTTAATGACGTGGTTACAACTGAGAAGATATAGCAACAACCCTAAAATTTTTATAGAGTGCAGGGAGAGGCAGAAAATCTGAATGGGCCTAAAAAAAGTTCAAATTTCACAATGTGACAGAAAATAAAAGGACCACCCAAGAGTACTAAATAGAGAACTATAGTAAAAAAAAACAGTGTGAGAGTGTGTGCATGTGTTTGTAAGGGGGGGGGTATTAGTTTATACACCTTGTGTTTGCTCATGGGAGGGGGTTGGGACTTGACTTTTGTTGGGATTTGGCGCTATATACATAGATTGATTGATTGAAAACTATGAGCAAAACAAATAATAGATAATAGAGATAATCGGACACAAATACATGAAGAAAAGCAGTTAAATATTCCTTTAAGGCACCCTTACACACTGTTCAGGGTCATTTTATTTACATTCGACAGCTTGATAAACATCATATACACATTTCTTTTAGCTGGACTTTTCCAAATGTGACCCGCAATATACAAAAATTGAATAAAATTATAATTTTTTTCTGTTTTTGTGCAGCTGATTCACATTTTTATATATGAAAATGTACACATTTGACCTGTGTTTATAAAAGAAATCTAAAAAAATCAGCATTCAAAGATCTTGTATTCTTCAAATTCCATAAAATATTTTCCTGGACCATAAGATTAATCATTTATTAATAACTGAGGGTGAATTTATGAATGTGAATCGGTGTAGAGGGTTAGTAATTATGAGTCCGAACATGAACAGTATATAAAGGGTTAAAAAGCAGGAACAGTTTATAACTTCATAACTACTGTATCTGCTTATGACAACATTTGGAAAAGTGAAACTTAAAATCAGAGCATTGGGAAAACAGACAGATTGGAAACAGTAACCCTACATTTAAAGGGTTGTCATTGAAAAGCCTCAGACCAAAGACTCCATGCAGAAAAGACGAGTGTAACCAAAGACCTGAGATAATATTATTACCCATGTGTCTTCCTTCCTTCTTCTTCTCGGTGCGGTGGATTGATGGCTCTCCATGAGGTGCTTCCTATTGATTCATTACAGCAGGACAGCTACATTACTATCTGGTGGATAAGGCACGACGAGGCCGCTGCTAATTTCCCTCTCAAGCTTTTCTCAGGCCGAATAAAAAGCATCACGAAGAAAGAAGACGCCTCTGTTGTGTGTATGTGTGTGTGTGTGTGTGTGTGTGTGTGTGTGTGCCACGTCAGACACCAGCCCGTAAGTCGCAGTTTACCAGTTGTTGTCTTTCTTGAGAAGAAGCAGCGTGCAATAATAAACCAGGGGAGGATAAATCTTAATTAGCCTCGGGGGGGACGGCGTGCACGTGATCTGAGCCTGCAGACCACAGAAACCATTGTCACATACAGTCAGCTGTGTGTGTGTGTGTGTGTGTGTGTGTGTGTGTGTGTGTGTGTGTGTGCTCTATGCAAACATACACACAGATACAGTGTTTATGTGCTCATTCATTTCATATTTAACCTCCATATTGGATTCAATTTAAAATCATTTGTTCACTCAGAGTTAAAAGATTAGGCAATATTCAGTATTTTTCTTATCTATCTTATCTAATCTTTAGGCCTATCACAATAATTATTGGCTTATCGTACAATAAGCTGATAATGATAGTGACAAATAAGGGTTGGCAAGATGAGCCATTTAAAAATATCTTAAAAATAGTTTTAAAAGCAGCATCAGGTTTGTTCAAATTTAAGTTTAGTATTTTTGTTGGTTTTATATCATTTACCAAAAGTAAGACTGAATGCTCTTGAAAATGTCAAATGGTGTAACCACAAAATTATAAATATTAAATATTTTATCCACCTACAGTGTATTTAAGTGGACTTATACTAATAGTGACTTCATTTTACAACATTGAATGGAGAGAAAAACATTTGAAGTACGTCTACATTTAAATTTTAAAGCATTATGTCAATATTGAGCAGCACATATCAATTAAAACAACCATTTTGTCTAAATAATTATGTGACAAGTGATGTAAAATTTGTTTAAAAAAAACATAGTATTGTGTTTTAATGTGTTGCTAAAAGTGGTTTCCCTGTATATAACCAGATGTTTATGAAAAAAATACCGGTTACACCAATTGACACTGGGTTGCATCATGTCATTGACCCACATATACAGACTTATCGTATGACACATGGACATGACCTTGATTGTTTTTTTTTTAAATCTCAGTATTGCCACACTAATAGCTGAGTGAGTAGTGTCCTCGTTACATTATTATACTATTATAATATCATATATTATCATCGTTATAGTGACAGGCCTACCAATGTATTTATTATTAATTTTTTATTAATGTTTTCTCATTGAGATCGGAAACCTCTTTAGAAAATGAGACTCGGCTAGCAGCGGCATAACAAGTAGCAAATCAAACAGATTAATTAATTGATCCTATTAGGAAGTATCGTGTGTATATCCTAAGCCTGATTTACAGTAGCCATCGTTGAAGTAGCTGTTTGAGTAATATTTGCTAAAAATAGAGCTATTATTGGCGATGAAGTAGATATCTGTGATCTGGTTTTTAAAGGTTTTGGTCTTCAGTCAGAGGCATCGCCACAGAGAGAGTAGAGAGGTTGGACGGAGTTGAAAAGCTGACGAACACATTGATGGTTTTGATTGGAGTAGTTGATAATAGAGGAACACACAACGCTAGTCTTATCCCCTTAATGGACTCATTTGATTTATTATATACGTACATGTAGTATAAAATCTGCTGCAGTGCATGAATTATACAGCAGCTCATCCCAAAGAGCCTCGCCCTCCGTGTTAGTACTGGACAGACTGGGAGAGAGAGAGATACTTTCCCAGTTCTTTGTAGTGCTGTGGTTAATTTGGTTTATAAAAATAGAGTAAAAGTGTAGAATAAAATGTACAAAAGATAATACTATATCACTACTAATTCATATATAATATAGTTCAGAGGATAGAACTACTTAACTTTATAATATAGCTTAGAGAATACCTTAACCCTGCTGGTGTCCTCAAGTCAAGGGAGGAAGGAAGGAAGGAAAGGAGGAAGGAAGGGAGCGAGAAGGAAGGAAAGGAGGGAGGAAAGGAGGAAGAAGGAAGGAAAGAAGGAGGAATGAAGGGAGGAAATGAGGGAGGGAGGAAGGAAGGGAGCGAGAAGGAAGGAAAGGAGGGAGGGAGGGAAAGTGGGGAGGGAGGAAGGAAGGGAAGGAAGGACAGAGGAAATAAGGAAGGTAGGAGGGAGGAAGGAAAGAAGGACAGAGGAATAAGGAAGGGAGAAAGGAAAGGAGGGAGGACAGAGGAAAGAAGGAAGGAAGGTAGGAGGGAGGAAAGAAAAGAGGAAGGGAGGAAGGAAAGAAGGACAGAGGAAATAAGGAATGGAGGAAGGAAGGAAAGAAGGACAGAGGAAATAAGGAAGGAAGGAAGGAACAGTCAAAACAGACGGGGTCAATTTGACCCAGGAGGACGACAGGAAGGTTAAATATATAATATAGTTCAGAGGATATAATTACTCAACTATACACTAAATAACTACTAATAACTATATTATATAATTCAGAGACTACCTTAAATAAATAATACAGTTCAGAATATATAACTACATAGTAAAATCCCCCTTATGTAAAGCGTTTAAGGGGGCAATTTCCTCTTAATTTTGAAAAATTAGACTCAGCTTACATACTGTTCAGGGTCTAATGTGACCCAGTTTTACATTTGAAAGCAGAAAACACACCTTAAAAACTTTTATTTTAGCCAGAAATGTGAAGTCCTTTCCTCCTGTGACCTAAAATACACAAAAAAAATGGAAATATTTCACTTTATTTAAAAAAAATTGTGCAGCTGACATGCATTTTTGTTGACTGTTTGATTCATATTTATTAAAAAAATACTGTTTACTTACATTTAATGTAATGAATTGAACTCAATAAGCTCTCCTGTGTTATATAACTGATATATAATGTTATTTTTAATGTTTTTTTCTCCATCACCAATGTATTAGAGTCTAAATATGAGGTAATAAACAGTATTTAAACATGTGGAGTATAGTTGGCATCATATGGAAACAACATAAATCAACATATTGAACATTATCATCATATTTCCCTGGTTACTAAAAATGAAACTAGTTATCTGTCATGTTGTATAATCACTGCTGTTATTCTCGTCCTCTCGTCTGTAAATGGATTTGAGTTGCTGAGAAAAAACCGTCGGCTTCTTTTTTAACACATCAGGTTTCTCTGGATGCAGTTAAGCTTCGGGCTTCTGGCAGTGTGGGTATGTTTTACGCTTCCTGGTGCTCATTCAGCCTCGGTGCCGGTGGTGGTGGTGGTATGTTGTAGGTGGGAGATCGTACAGTACAGCAGGCGTTCATTCAGGAAGGTTGAGCTGCTTCCCTGCTGGACTCATTTCCATATAGTGCAAACTTCAGTATCTTCATAGTGAACCAGAAGAATCTCAGGAAGTCTCCTTTTCAGACCAGTGATACAGTTTTTAAGGTTGAAATGACTAAATTACTATTACTATAATTTATTACTGATATATCTCACTTTGTTTTCAGATATATGAATATGCATATTATGTTTTTACCCTGGTATAATATTTATCCTCTTACCTAATAGTCTATTTTACTGTATCTGTTATACTAGTATTAGTATCTTTTAATTTTTTTTTTATTTCCCATTTTTGTTCAACTCCAGCATAATTTGGTATATCATTTATTTAAAAAATAAAATAAAATAAAAATCAAACTTTTTATCAAATATCATGATCAAACCTCACATATTTATATATATTTATTTATATATACGTATTTCTTATTATTTATATTTATTTATTTATATTTATTTATTTATATTTACTTCTTATTATTTATATTTATTATTTGCCATATTATAGTAGCACATATTTATATTAATTAAATATATTTAATATATTTCTCATTTTTGTTCAACTCCAGCATCATTTTGTTATATCATTTATTGAAAATAAAATAAAATAAAATAAAAATCAAACTTTTATCAAATATCATGATCAAACCTCACATATTTATATTTATTTCTTATTATTTATATTTATTATTTGTCATATTATAGTAGCACTTATTCATATTCTTTAAATACATTTAATATATTATTATTTTTTTTATTATTATATTTATTCAGTATATTAAAATTTCACATATTTATTTATACTTATATTTATGTATATAATATTATTTATTTTAATTATAATATGTGATATAATATACTGAAATATCACATTTATATTTATAAATTATACAAATTTATCATGATGAAATTTCACATATAATTGATCAAGTATAATTTATAAAAATGATAAAATCCTGATGTGTATTTATTTAGTAATAACGGCATCTAGAGGAAACTTTTCCATTTCTCGTGTGAGTCTCAGTAAACACCTGAAGTCATAACGACACAAACAGACTGATGTTGACACAGAGGAGCTGGACATGCATAATGAAAGCTAAATCCCCATAAAATTAAATTTTAATGGTACTCACTGATGTGGGTTTCATCCGCCCCCCCTGTCCCCCCGCTCCCCCCCCCCCCTCCTTTCAGTCTAAATGGTATGTTCCTCTCGGTGTGACGGCCACCATCCTCCTCCTCCTCCTCCTCCTCCTCCTCCCTCCGAAGCCTGTACACCCCACCGGTGTCAGGGAGGGATCAGCTGTGCCAGTCCCGGCAGGCCACACACACACACACACACACACACACACACACACACACTTTCTCTCTCTCTCTCACACACACACACACACTTAGAGACACACACACACACACACACACACACACACACACACACACACACACACACACAGTAACGCTGGCTGGCGAACAAAGCCCCTGGCACTGCCACTGAAGACAAGCAATGCCTCCGCGCTTTAGCCTCTCCTCCTCTTCTCACACCGCCGTGAGGAGGAAGGAATGACACCATAGTCGCCACCTTTCCTCAGCGGAGCGGAGCAGAGAGGCAACACAGTTTTGGACGGGGGGGTAACAGAACAGAAGACAGGAGTAAGGAGAAGAGGAGAGAGAGGAGTCCGTCTTTTGGCGCATAGTGGATTATTTTTCCTGTCCTTTTTCTTCTTCTTTTTTTTTTTTTGTATGTGTGTCGCTGCTGATGAGTTGAGATGTTGGCGGAGCGTAGAGACAACAGCAGGTAGGGGGGAAAAAATCATGAGCTTGGGTGCTGTGGGTGCTGTGGGTGCTGAGGGTGCTGAGCTTGTCACCGTGGCGACAAGAGAGGGGTTTTGTTTACTGTTTAGTGATGATGAGCTTTATCTTTACTGTCGGGGAGTTACGGGTGTTTAAAACATTCAACTTCTCATCATCAGACTTATTTAACATGTTTACTTAACGCTTACATCCGGAGTGACAGCCGTGTAATAAAGCTCCTCTTCACTATCTTCATCTTCATCATCATCATCAGCGTCATCGTCACCAGCAGCAGCAGTCAGGAGTGAGGGATGCAGTCGAGGGAACAGTCGGAGTTAGTGTGTCTCTCTGGAGCCGTGGTGTGCTACGTAACAAGGAAATAAATGTGTAACAAGTCTTCAGATTAGAGCCTCGTTTGCGTCTTATTAAATAATTTATGTTTTAACGCCACAATGTAGAAAATATTGCACTAAAGCAATCTCTTAACCTTTTACATACTGTTCATATTCTACACCCTCCCAGTATGTTCCCCTCATAAAAAGTGTCTGTATCAAATTTTGAGCCATAGATCTGTTTAAAATGCATCAATAGTCGATCTCACTGATCAATAAATGGGTGATTCAACCTTCATTAATGTTTCAGAGAGCAGAGAGAGTGTATTTATTAGGTTTTACACCACTCAGTATCATGTCCTATTTTACCTAAGACATGAAAATATAACATAGCAATAATGATTTAAATGTTATTTTATTCAAACTTAAAAATTATAAGGTTTATTGTATAACCATTAGAGCCACCAGTCTTAAATATAAATCCTCATAACTACTATCTTATTAAAACTATTCATTTAACTAAATAGATGTTAATAGATGAGGGTCAAATTTGAGCCAAAAACAGCCTCAATGGATAAAAATGCCATAAAAATAACATTTAATACCTTTTAAAGTTATATAAGTCATCAAATTTCAAAATAAAAGACATTTTGGTGTTTTTTACAACAGTATGTTTAAGCTGCAGTCTGTAGCTTTGAGAACAACTGTCTTTATATCCTTGTGGGGACACTCACTGACAAATCTGACTCAGAACAGCCTCAATGGATAAAAATATGTAAAAATATAACATAGTAATAATTATTAAAATGTTATTTTATTGAAAGTTAAATATTATAAGAACTTTATGGAGCTGTGGGGTTTATTGTATAACCATTAGAGCCATCAGTCTTCACTGCTACATCATAAAAATAAATCCTTATAACTACTATCTTATTAAAACTATTCATTTAACAAATAGCCATGTCAATAGATACAGGTTGAATATGGGCTACTTTAGGAAAAGTTTCAGAGTAAAATAATGACATTTGGTTGTTTTTACAGCTGTCAAATGTCAAAAATAGGTCAAATTTGACTCTGAACTCGACCTGAGAGAGTGTATTTATTAGATTTTACACCTACTATCACACAATATCATGTATTTTACCTAAGACATGAAAATATAACATTGCAATAATGATTTAAATGTTATTTAATTGAAACTTAAAGAGCTTTATGGAACCATTAGAGCTACATCATAAAAAGAAATCCTCATAACTACTAACTATTAATTGAACAAAAAGCCATGTCAATAGATTCGGGTTGAATTTGGGCCACTTAAGGAACATTTTCAGGGTAAAATACAGCTGTCACATGTCAGAAAATGGCTCAAAATTGATTCTGAACTCTGTGTTTAAGGGTTAAATCATCCATCAACAACAGTTAACATTTAAAAGAACAACTTAAAAACCATGATGGTCTTTAAATTGAATTATGGCTTGGTACATTTTGTATTCATGATTAATGTAGTGAGTATTAAATGCCTCCATTACAAGCAACTAATGACTTGAGACCAAAAACAGAAGCTAAGATGGAGACGTTGGCTGATGTCTGATGGAGTGGAAAGAATTAAATAAATTATTGTGTATTGCAAGAAGTGAAAAGTTTCAAATTCAGGTGTTGGGAATAGTTTTTTATGTTGGGGTTGTACAGTAGTTGTGTTTTTTTCTTCTGGTTTGCAAACTGATCCGTCAAGCAGTGAGGTAATTACTCCAGATGACAAGTAGCTCAAAATAGTCTGAAATGAATGAATGATATCTGTTGGAGAAAATCATTTCAACACTTCCAACGGCCCGACAGCAGAGAGCGAGAGACGAGACAGATGAGATATAAAAGTTTGGGATAGACTTTCTGGTTTAATGGAAGTTTTTCTACTTTTAGTGGAGAAATGCTTCAATGATTCCTCTCATTCATTTCCATAGGAAGAGTGTGAAAGTGTGTTTTATCCTCATTTTACAAGAAACTGGTGTTATTATCTCATATTTGGTCCTTTACAGCATTTATTATTTCACATGTATGTAGCATCAGCAGCAAATAATACTTTTAGGGCTGACTGACTTAAAATAAACCCACTAAAAAGAGAAAAAGAGCAGTTAGCTTTGAACAACAATGAACAAACAAAACTCTATCCATTCAGAAAGTGTCTCAGATATCGTGAACCCAAAATTGTCTAGTCCTTAAAGTAAGAATAAATATGTGTTCTGAGTTTGACATACCACAGAAAAGTGTGTTGTTAACCACCCTGCCAAATTTGAATGATTACAAAAATCGCAAAATATATGAAATTGGGCTTCAAAGTTGTGCTTCCGCTGAAACCCCGCCCCCTACCAAGTGTCACCTGTCAGTCAAAGTCACCACCTCTACCAGAAACATGGACGCTACGTCTGAGAGCTTTCTGCTGCTAACTCGGCTGCTAGCTCGGTGCCTAGCTCGACGGCTAACTCGGTGGGTAGCTCAGCTGGTAGCTCGGCGGCTAACTGGCTAACTGTAGACTGTAGTAGTAGTAGTGTGTGCTGAATGTATTTATACCTCTACAGCAGCAGGGTCCGGGTTTATGCTAATCACGCGGTGGTGATTTTCAGACCCGTCCACTAAATCCTGAACACAGAAATCTTGAAACACAGTTGAATTGTGAAGCCTAGCTCCACAATTCAACTCTAAATGGTTGAAATGCTTTTTACACCTTTTTTAGAAATAGATTTATGACCTATTTAATGTGTTTAGAAGAAAATGTCTGAATTCACTTTACACAGTCTGTAATTATAAAACAACCCACACTTTCTCCAATGAAATCTTCAGAAGAAAAACCCATTGTCTTTTTATTTAAGCCAAGGCACTTGTTGCCATGGATACCATACAGTAATATAAAAGCAACAAATTAGTGGATAAAATAAAGGCAAGTGTAGTGTGCAGATTTTGACAGGGCAGTGTTATCGCTAATCAAATACAGCTGTTGCACACTGACTGGAAATGACAATCAGCTAGTTAGCAAGTTAGCATTAGAGTTAGCGTTATCGTTCGTGGCACCAAATCATTACAGACTGCTAAATAAATAAACTGAATAAACCTACTGATAGCTTATATCTGACAACAGTATAGTGATGCCTATAGTGCAAAAAAACACATGCATAATTTACATTTGTATAACGTGCCGATGTTCACTGTAGTTACAACGTCCTCTGCCTCCATTTCCTGTTTGAAAATTGGTCCCTCCCCTTCTGCTACGTAGCCAAGATGGCGACCGTTGACAGGCGAGAAGTATCCATAGTTACACACTCAACTTCTTGACTGTTAAATGCTTGTTTTATGTAAAGCACATTGAGTTGCCATTGTGTATGAAATGTGCTATATAAATAAAGCTGCCTTGCTATTTTGAGAGCACCATCTGTGTACTCATAGGCACTGCGTGTTTCCATACTTCTCAGTGTGAACACACTTATGCACTCAAAATATTAAGTGTAAGCAAAGATATTTAGGTACTGGTAGATAGATAGATAGATAGATAGGTAGTGCTGGGCGATATATTGATATTATATAGATATTGTGATATGAGACTAGATATCGTCTTAGATTTTCAGTCATCAGTTGTCTTTTTAAATGGTTTTAAATGTTACATTAAAGTAAAATATATAATTTTCTGAACTTACCAGATTGTTCTAGCTGTTCTGTTATTTACCTTTTATCCACGTTGTCATTATATCCACATTACTGATGAGATGATGATTTCCAAAAAAATTTATAGTATTAATATTTTGTGAAAGCATCAGCAGTCATCTCTATAATATTATCGCAATGTCGATATTGAGGTATTTGGTGTAAAATATTGTGATATTTGATTTTGTCCATATTGCCCAGCCCTAATGGATGGATGGATGGATGGATGGATGGATGGATGGATGGATGGATGGATGGATGGATGGATGGATGGATAGATAGATAGATAGATAGATAGATAGATAGATAGATAGATAGATAGATAGATAGATAGATAGATAGATAGATAGATAGATAGATAGATAGATAGGTGGATAGGTGGATAGGTGGATGGACAGATAGATAGATAGATAGATAGATACATACATACATACATACATACATACATACATACATTGATGGATGGATAGATGGATAGATAGATGGATAGATAGATAGATAGACGGTTGGTTAGATAGATAGATAGACAGTTGGTTAGATAGATAGATAGATAGATAGATAGATAGATAGATAGATAGATAGATAGACAGTTGGTTAGATAGATAGATAGATAGATAGATAGATAGATAGATAGATAGATAGATAGATAGATAGATAGATAGATAGATAGATAGATAGATAGATAGATAGACAGTTGGTTAGATAGATAGATAGACAGTTGGTTAGATAGATAGATAGACAGTTGGTTAGATAGATAGATAGACAGTTGGTTAGATAGATAGATAGATAGACGGTTGGTTAGATAGATAGATGGATAGATAGATGGATGGATAGATAGATAGATAGACAGTTGGTTGGATGGATAGATAAATAGTCACTGTATTGGGAAATTCAGGTTTCTAGCAGCTCAATTTAAGCCCAACAGTAACATAGCAACAGACAACAGACAATAAAAAGAGTAAAACTAAAACCAATAGTTCATAGGGTTGATTATAAAGAAGTACAGACCAAGCTTTGCCTTCAACATTCACCATTTACAGTGAAGGTTTATCAGTTTATAACAGCCGCCACTAAAGACACATTGACGGTCCACAGGTAGAATTTATCAGCATTAGTCCGGTGGCTGCTTTCTAATAATTGTCCATGAAGACGACACCCGAGGCGTTGTGTACTGAAGTCCTAAATAGACATCCAGCGGGGAGGCTGTCAACTCCGGCCCTGTCCGGACTTGTTTGGCATGAGATCATTTCCTGTCCTTCTGGCTCCTGTTACAATCACACAGGTCATGCATCAGCTGTTATTAAACAACAGGCGACTGTACTCAGAGGCTGTTTCCAGTCCCTTTTGTCTGGTGATGATTTTAAAATGTCTCCTCGTGCCAGAAGATGTTTCCTATTTCTTTTATAACGGTGTGTCATTTTAATAAAGACGCTTCTTAGATCTGCCTCACAATGGCTGGAAGCTTCCTGCCTACATAGTTTATTACTTTTCCTTCCAATTTGCATTTTGTTTTACAAGTTTTGGGTTTTATCTTAACACCTGTCAACACCGGGGTTTTTTTTTTCTTCTCCGCGGAGCTCCCGAGCTTTCACCTGCCCCCACAAACTGTCAGACAGGAGACTTCTCTGTGATTACATCACTTCATCCAGAGGAACAACCACACAAGCCTTTGAAGAGTTGGGCTTTTCCAGAGAGCGCTGGCTTGCCTTCATCTCCCAGGAGTTAGCGCTAACTCTGGGAGACGTTCATTGAAGTTGGCGTCTGCTTAAAGAGAAAACGCTTTGAAAAACGACTGGAGGGGGCCAAGAGAAAAAAAGCTCAGTTCCTCGCCGCATAGAAGTTGAAATTCCATTGATGCCATTGACTAATTTTCTTTGGTTCAGCCAAGAAAAGATGTGGTCTAATGCTGTGTTGCCTTAAATTGGTCATGGCTAAAGCATGGCATGAATAAAATCTGGGATATCCATTTTTTTTCTGTTTCCAGTCTTCTCTTTAACAAGCATTAGCCTCAAGTGGAAACTGTTCAGTGTCGTTCTCTCACTCTGCAAAACATCTTTTGCTGAGACGGATTTTATCTGTAAAAGGAGCAAAAATCTGCAACTCGCTACTCGAAGCATTGAAATTTGCTGCACACATTCAAGAGACTCACCTAATCCTGGTTAACCCTCCTGTTGTCCCCGAGTTAAGGAAGGAAGGAAAGATGGAAGGAAGGAAGGAAAGGAGGAAGGAAGGATGCAAGGGAGGAAGGAAAGGAGGAAGGAAGGATGCAAGGGAGGAAGGAAAGGAGGGAGGAAAGGGAAGAAGGACAGAGGAAAGAAGGAAAGGTAGGAAGAAAGAAGGGAGGGAGGAAAGAAGGATGGAAGGGAGGAGGGAAGAAGGAAGGAAGGGAGGGAGGGAGGGAGGGAGGAAGGGAGGAGAAAGGAAAAGAGGAAGGGAGGAAGGAAGGAAAGAAGGACAGAGGAAAGGATGAAGTGAGGGAGGAAGGAAGGAAGGAGGGAGGGAGGGAGGAAAGAAGGAAGGGAGGAAGGAAGGAGGGAGGGAGGGAAGGAAGGAAGGAAAGAGAGGAGGAAGGAAGGAAAGAAGGACAGAGGAAAGAAGGAAGTGAGGAAGGTAGGAGGGAGGGAGGAAAGAGAGAAGGAGGGAGGGAGGAAGGAAGGAAAGAAGGAAAGAAGGAAGTGAGGAAGGAAGGAGGGAAGGAAAGAAAGAGAGAAGGAGGGAGGAAGGAAGGGAGGAAAGAAGGAACAGTCAAAACAGAGGGGGTCAATTTGACCCGGGAGGACGACAGGAAGGATAAGGACGGGTGTTGCATATTAACATTCACTATAAACACTGAGATACTTGCATCAGACAGTTATTTCAACCTGTCGATGTATATTATATCTGCTGCTATTAAATAAACCATAATAAATAAATAAATAACTTTAGACTCAGCTTTGACTCATTTAATGTGATGACAGCTGCAGTCTTAATCCTCGCTGTTATATTGCTGCTCCTCCTCCTCAGTGGTTTATCGTTGGAGCGTCTGCCTGCGTAGGTCAACTTCTGGACATCCAACTTAACATCAGGATGGAAAGATGGATCAGCAACATCTGTATTTGTTTAGTTATCTCAAGCAAAGCTGCAATGATCAATCAAATAATGATTTTTGTCTCTCTTGAAGAAAATATGCCAAGAAATTGCCGGTTTCAGCTTCTTGTATGTGCTGATTTAATGCTCCATCACAGTTAAGTTATTTATCTTTGGGGGTTTTGGATTGTTGGTCAGACAAAACAAAAACTGATACTTGAGTTTTGGGGCCAATATTGATATTAGGGAGGGGAAAAAAATCTGATATTGATATATAAACCGGTAATTTAGGGACTACGGATGCAAATTAGCAACTTTGCTATAATCCGGCATATTTACAGAGATGTCTAATATCGATATTCATCAATAAGCACTGTCCCTATTCAAAAATAAACTATTATTATTATTTATATTTTAGGATGAGGATATAGAGATAGAGATAAACAGGAAACGTCACTGGGGGATTTAATAATGATTAATAACTTTATATATAAAAAACACATAGAACCAAAAAAAATCCACATGTACATTAAACTTGAAGATAAAGGATCATAAATACATAAAATACTGTCTATATAACATTAAATATATATATATTGGTGTAGGGCTGCAACTAACGACTATTTTTGTAGTCGACTAATCTATAATCTAATTTTTCGATTAGTCACCGATTATCGATTATTTATTTGCTACGTTTCCCGCTTTTAACACAGTTGGCTATTAAGAGGATTTCATTGAAAACCAGTGTATATTTATGTGTATTGAGCTTTGTGACAAATATTAAAAGCAATGTGTCCACTATTGATGCATAGTATTCACTTAGTGAAGAGATGGACAGAATGATTATTTATACTCTTGTTTATCTACCACGCACGCTATTAAGAAGAGCAAAGTAACGTTAACCTTACATAGGCGAGGTGACGGTATGAGTTTACAATAACGTTAAAACAATATGTTTGCATAGAGACATTCAGGCTATAGTAGAGAGAGTTAAAGCTAAGTAACCTGTGATAATAGTTCACTCTTCTTCGTTTGCACGTAGGTCTATGTTTGCCAGATATCTAAAAAAAAGACGCATATTTTTTTCAAATGGGGCTTAACCGGAGGTTTCAGTCACTGAAAATGACGTTAACGTTACTTCAGACAAAAGGTAAACACAGTTTTAGCACCATAACATGACGACGGTCGTCGTTGTTGGCTTTGGCTATCCTAGCACGTGCAAACAAAGTTAACATCATCTTTTAAGAGAGGAGCCTTAATGTAGTATTGTTACTTTATATTAAAAGAAAGGTAACGTTAGGCTAAAAAAAGACAACGACTTACCCATCCGGAACTTTGGATGCTAAAACTCCTGGATGTCTTCGTTTGAGATGTTCATGCATAGTCGTTGTACTGCCGTGGTAAGCCAACTCTGTGTTGCAGATAGTGCACTTGACGTGTTTATTTGGTCTATTTTCCCGAAAATACTCCCAAACTTTGGACATTCTCGGTCTCACGTTAACATCACTGTGTACTTCTGCCGCTGTTTCAGCCATTGTTGCTACTGCTATCTACTTCATTCATTGCTATTGAACTGCACCGGTGGTGCATTGCAATTTTACATGTGGCTTAAAATAATATACGACTAGACGACCACAAAATTTCTGGTCGACCACCCTTCATAGTCGACTTCGTCGACGTCGTCGACTAATCGTTGCAGCCCTATATTGGTGCTTATCGGACAACATATACACTGATACTGATTTATCTGTAATAGGCCAATATCAGCTGACCCATATATCAGTCAGGATCTAATGTAAAGATATTAGTTTGATTGATTCTGGGATATTATAAAGTGTATTTTTCACTATTTTTGTACATTTGATGAAGAAAATTTGAATAATCAGTGAAATAAATGGCAGATTAATCTAAATAAAACTAATCATTGCAGCCCTAATAATTACATCACAGACAAAGCTGCATGACTGCATTATGAGAGATGGAAAAAAACAGCATTATATGGAAGCAGTGATAAGAAATTCACATACAGTAAAGGTTTCTGGACCGCTGGAAACATATTTTGGATCATCAGATAAGACGGCTTCATATCTGTAATGGAAGTCGGAGCGTTTTGCTGCCAAAGGTGTGGACATGTTGTTTTTCCTGGCTATGTTTCCACATCTCAAAATTAAAAATAGATCACATTAATTAATTTAGAGAGAAACACGTGAAATCAAGCACTCCCTAAATCAAGCTAGAGGAACCTTTATAACATTAACCTGATTCACATATCATCCTAAACAGTATAAAAAAATAAACCACAGACAGACAGAGAAAATAACTTAATGAGAAATAATAATAAACATCACATTTAATACTGCTGACTTAGCTTTTATGCCCTTTGTCCTCTTAATGTGACATTTGAGCAACTCGTTCATCATCTAAACACTCAAATAAGAAAAGAGAGACAGATATTTACTGCAGTTGTTCTGTTGCATTGTTCTCATATTTGTTGATTAATGCTTCAATGAACAATTTTACACATCCGAGACGTTTTGGTAGCTACTGTCTAACCCACTCTGTGTGCTGTTAGAGCTAAAAGCAACAAATAATTACCAGAAAATGACAATTCTTTGAGACTGGAGTGATTATTGGACCTTTTGACTAGTAATTTATAACTTAATGAAATAACACGTTGCATATGTCCTGCATGAAGCTCATATTACCACCTACTAAACCTTTTATATGATGATGTATAACACATGAAATGTAATAAAATGGACAGATTTACAGATAAATTACCTTCTATATCTGCTGTTACTTATTATAAAATAAGCTACCATGTATTTAGTAATTCAACATTGCATTGTTTTATCTTTGTACTACATGTATCTGATCTTAAACATCAGGTTTATTAGGAAACAATTGATCCCACTGATGATCTAGAGCTCTCTAAAACTCATGTATCTAATCTATTTGTTTTAACCCTTACATACTTAAATACACATTTCTTACATTTGAGAGCTCTAAAAACACACTATACACATTTATTTTAGCCAGATGTTTCCTAATGTGACCCACAGTATAGAAAAATGAGCTATAATGCATAATATTTTAATTTTTATGTAGCTGATACACATTTTAAAATATGCAAATATACAAATTTGACCTCTTGTATATTACTGATGATGAAGAGCTCTCTAAAACTCAGCATCAAATATGATAAGAGTCAACGTTTCCTCTCACGTGAAGCCAATCAAAAACTAAACCTGACCTCCTGAGATCTTAAATAAAGCTACCATGACAAACCTGTACTACCAAATTTATTTCCCATGCATCTTACTTTCAGTTTTGACTGTACTGGAGAGCTTAGTGTTGAGAAAAGGGAGGCACAACCAGGACTTAAAGCGACGTGTCCCAGTCTCAGATTCTCTGCTTACCAAGTAGGTGGAGTGACTTGTACTGTAATCCTGCGTTCGCCTGCAGGATCGTTGCCTCTCCTCCTCCTTTCTTTTTTCTTTTTTTTTTTTTTTTTTTTGTTGATTTTCCAGCTCGTGCCTTATGCTGAGTCGTATGACATGTGTTCGCCCCAGTTTGTGGTCCCGGCCCTGCTGAGCTCCCGACTACCAATTCAAAACTCAAACAACAACGCTGTCTGCTTCAGTGGCTCGCTCTGTTTCACTCAGCCCCCCCCCACCCACCCCCCGCCCCCCCGGTGCAGCCAGCGTTATAACAGTCAGCATTGTTCAGAGATAATGCTGGCTTTGATCGGAGTCAAGGTTACATTAAAGTGCAGCAGATAGTTTGTGTACTTTCAGCTTCAAATACTGCTGAAAAGGGTTTTCTTTTTTTATGCTTTATTGTTTCTGTGGGTCTAGACTGTGTTTCTGTTGGTTATTATAGTATATAACAGGATATACATTCAAGGACAGCTCACATCTTATGACTGTCTTTCTTAAAAATCCTGTTGAATTGGACATTATATATAATATCATCAACTGAGGAGCCTCCATGTTTTGTCTGTTTCCTTGACAGCCTGTTGTCAACCTGTTTTTCCTTAAATTGAAAATACTAAATAAAAAATATTTAAAAAAATGTAAAAAAATCCTGTTGATAGGACGGAAACTAGGCGATTTATGACGAACAGATAATCATAGTGTGGTTACACATTACAGGATTTTTTGATTAATTTTGGAGATTAAGACGAAAAGGGAGAGCCGATGGAGATGAGTCTAAAATACGGGAGAAACTCGGGGAAAAACGGGAAAATGGCAGCTCTGATATTACAAGTAGTAAATTTACAATATTCACTCATCCTGACAGTAAAATAGTCCATCCTAAGTCAATCTACTTCAGCAGGGTCGTAGTTCCTCTCTCAAACCAGTAGAAGATATTGTGAACACCTGATTATGCATGAACAGAAAATACCATCATATACTGTGAAACTGCTTTTATTTTGAAAAATACCGTCATATACCGTGGAACCGCTTTTATTTTGAAAAATACCATCATATACTGTGAAACCGCTTTTATTTTGAAAAATACCATCATATACCGTGGGACCGCTTTTATTTTGAAAAATACCGTCATATACAGTCAAACCGCTTTTATTTTGAAAAATACAGTGATATACATTTTTGGTCATAACGCCCTGCACTAATATTATCATTATATCAGTGGTATAAATGATCTTTAAATGACAATAATATCGTATATCGCGATTATTTCTGAACAGTATATCGTCCAATAAAAGTAGTTATCATGATGGATCTAACAAGTGATTAGGTGTCAAACTGTGATAATAATAATAATAATAATAATACCATATGATAATAATTTGACCACTTGGACCATCAGATCCATCCTCATTTTATAAGTTAATTACTCCATCTGATATATTTGTGTCTCCATTTATCTCTCCATATCATGTTTCTTCTCATTATCGCCCCGCCTCTTGCTGTTTTCCTTCCCGTCACGATGTCACCCCTTTTTAAGGTCAGGATTAAATACATCCTTGGCTCCAGTGTACCTTCTTTCCCAGCCATCGATGTTTATTATTTGTAAAGTCATTCATCGGCTGTGGCGTCACTGCTCCTCGTCCCCACAAAATCAAAACAGTTAGAAATGAACGACTTCCAGACTGAACCGGGACAGAAAAAAGTCCCGTCATTGAACTTCTCATATTACAGGACTGACTCAGGTTTTTTTTTAAAGATTATAAAATTAGTCTGGGGTTTGTCTGGGACTTAAAATTGGGGGGTCAAAAGTCCTCCAGTGTACTCTCGGCTTTAACTTGGCTTGTTAACTTCCAGTTTGAGTTTCTGGATCAATATTCGGAGATGTCATTACTTACAAAAGTCTCAGTTTTACCTCCAAATCAGCTGGTTTAAATAATATTAGCTTTTGTGAATGCTATGATGTTGGATTTTGTTTTAGCAGTGTTCATTTTAGTGTGATTTTAACAACATATATGGGTCAATGATGTGATGCCATCCATTGTCATTTGGTGTAACCATTATTTTTTTTTCATATAAATCTGATTATATGCAGGTAAATAAATGAGAACTATAATGTGGAATAAATATAATCCACTTTTAGTGATGGAACACTGTGTTTTTAAATGATCTTGATCATTTGCCACAACTTATTCAGAAAAAGTGGTTGTTTTTAGGATATGTCCTGCTCAGGGTTAGGGTTAGGGTTAGCTCAATAATGACAAAATTCTTTAAAATTTAAATGAAGGAATACTCCCAACAGTTTTCTTTTCATTTGATGTTTTAAAATGAAGTAATTATTAGTATAAATACACTTAAATACACTGTCGGTGGATAAAATATTTAATATTTATCATTCTTTTGTGGTTACACCATTTGACATTTTTAGGAGCATTCAGTCTTACTTTTGGTTAATAATGGTGCAAATTATATTAAACCAGCAAAAATACAAAATGTGCATTTAAACAAACCTGATGCTGCTTTTCAGACAGTTTTTTAACATATTTTGGAATTGCTCATCTTGCC
>JAJDFG010000304.1:290000-301802 GCA_021039105.1 Scomber colias | reverse complement strand
TCACTATCATCAGTGATGCTGTTAGATCACTGCTGCCTCTAATCTTCATCTGAAAGCTCTTACTACAACATGCTGCTCACGTTACTGTCAGATTACACTGAAGCTCTGCTGCCGTCTGTCCGCTCTGCTCTAATTCTCTAATTAACACTTTCTGTTCAACGTGTTTGTTTCTGACTCATTAATCTGCTTGTTAGGGTTACTGAGTTATGATCTGTGACGGCTCTGTGCTCGTCACGGCCGTCGTAACTCTTCATCATTCTGCTGTTTGTGTTTCTGTTCTGCAGAAGTTGGGACCGGCCAACACGCTGCACTTCGTGGTCAGAGATGTGAAAAAGGTCAGTTCTTAAACAGCCTCATAGTTTAAAGAAAGAAAGAAAGAATATAAAACTATCCTCCTATTTCTTTCATCATTAACATTTAAAATATTAAAGTTGTTCAGTTTAAATGATGGAAATACAAAATGTAAATCTCATTTCCTTTGTTAGTTTTGTCTACAAAGGATCAAACAGACAGAACAAACTGTTACTTCCTCATTTAAAACTGTTAGACTCATTAAATAAAGGTGTATAGAGCAGGGTTGGGGTTGGGGGGTTAGGGGGGTGAGCTGGGTTGGGGGGGTTAGGGGGGTGAGCTGGGTTGGGGGGGGTTAGGGGGGTCAGCTGATCGGTAGGGGGGGTTAGGGGGGGTGAGCTGGGTTGGGGTCAGGGGTCAGCTGATCTGGGGCTGAGTGATAATAACTACTGGGGGGTCTTTTAGGGGAACCTTCCTCCAGACTACCAGATCACCCTGATCGACATCGGGCTGGTGCTGGAGCTGCTGATGGGGGGGGGCGTACCGCTGCAAGTACACCCGGAAGAGCTTTAGGACGCTGTACAACAACCTGTACGGACTGAAGAGGGTGAGTTACCATGGTGATGTGAGCTGTGAGTTACCATGGCGATGTGAGCTGTGTGAAGGGTTCTCTGTTTAAAGGAGAAACAAGAATCCAATTAATGAGAATTTAAAATATATAAAATATGTAAATATGTCAAAATATTCATTTTCTTGACTTTGTTAATTTTTAAGGGACAAAAAAATCAAACAAGACAAAGTTAACAGGGTCGTGATCGGGTCTGACTCGTCACAGCTGCTGCAGTTAAAACCACAGTAGATGGTTATAACTGTCTCTGTTAATTAAACAACCTAAACCATGATGACATCTACTGAAAGACAAACTACAAACACTTTTCTCTAGTTTAGAAAACAGCAGTCAGAATCATGAACTCGTCACAGCTGGAACCAAATGAATCAGAAGCTCAGAATAGAAAACGCTGCTCATCATGAGACAGTTCACGTTCACAATGAAGCAGAATAAGTTTGATTTCTTTATTTATTGACACTCAGAGGATCTCAGCTGGGTGCTCATGATGATTATATCCCTCTCTATCAACTTGTCTCACTTTGGTTTTTCTCTTTCAGCCTAAAGCTTTGAAACTTCTTGGAATGGAGGTGAGTTGTTAATTAAACCAGTTTCAGAATCTGTTGTACGGTTTTGAGAGTTCCTGACGTGCTCTTATTCTTTAATCCGACATGTGGACCGAAGGATGATGAGCCTCGCCCGAAGGGAAAAGGGAAGAAGAGCAAGAAGAAAGAGGAAGAGGAGGACATCGATGTGGACGACCCAGAAGTCTGCCGGTTTCAGTACCCGTTCCACGAGCTGATGGTGTGGGCCGTGCTGATGAAACGCCAGAAGATGGCGCTGTTCCTGTGGCAGCGGGGGGAGGAGGCCATGGCCAAAGCTCTGGTGGCCTGTAAACTCTACAGGGCCATGGCACACGAGTCATCCCAGAGCGAGCTGGTGGACGACATCTACCAGGACCTGGAGAACAACTCCAAGTGAGTCCAGCTTCTCTTCAGACTGGAGAGCCGTGTCCTTGTCCAGCTAAACCAAGAACAGCCGTGTCCAGCTAAACCAAGAACAGCTGTGTCTGCCGTCCAGTTTTTCCAGTTTTAAATAATATAATCATGTTGTTCCTGTAGGGAGTTTGGTCAGCTGGCCTACGAGCTGCTGGACCAGTCGTACAAACATGACGAGCAGGTAGCCATGAAGCTGCTGACCTATGAACTGAAGAACTGGAGCAACTCCACCTGTCTGAAGCTGGCGGTGGCGGCCAAACACCGAGACTTCATCGCTCACACCTGCAGCCAGATGCTGCTGACCGACATGTGGATGGGCTGCCTGAGGATGGGCAAGAGCAACAGTCTGAAGGTAGGAACAGTCTGAAGGTAGGAACAGTCTGAAGGGTGGAACAGTCTGAAGGTAGGAACAGTCTGCAGGTAGGAACAGTCTGAAGGTAGGAACAGTCTGAAGGGAGGAACAGTCTGCAGGGAGGAACAGTCTGCAGGTAGGAACAGTCTGAAGGGAGGAACAGTCTGCAGGGAGGAACAGTCTGAAGGTAGGAACAGTCTGAAGGTAGGAACAGTCTGCAGGGAGGAACAGTCTGAAGGGAGGAGCAGTCTGAAGGGAGGAACAGTCTGCAGGGAGGAACAGTCTGAAGGGAGGAACAGTCTGAAGGTAGGAACAGTCTGCAGGGAGGAACAGTCTGCAGGGAGGAACAGTCTGCAGGGAGGAACAGTCTGAAGGTAGGAACAGTCTGCAGGGAGGAACAGTCTGCAGGGAGGAACAGTCTGCAGGGAGGAACAGTCTGAAGGTAGGAACAGTCTGAAGGGAGGAACAGTCTGAAGGTAGGAACAGTCTGAAGGGAGGAACAGTCTGCAGGGAGGAACAGTCTGCAGGGAGCAACAGTCTGAAGGTAGGAACAGTCTGCAGGGAGGAACAGTCTGCAGGGAGGAACAGTCTGCAGGGAGGAACAGTCTGAAGGTAGGAACAGTCTGAAGGGAGGAACAGTCTGAAGGTAGGAACAGTCTGAAGGGAGGAACAGTCTGCAGGGAGGAACAGTCTGCAGGGAGCAACAGTCTGAAGGTAGGAACAGTCTGCAGGGAGGAACAGTCTGCAGGGAGGAACAGTCTGCAGGGAGGAACAGTCTGAAGGTAGGAACAGTCTGAAGGTAGGAACAGTCTGAAGGTAGGAACAGTCTGAAGGGAGGAACAGTCTGAAGGGAGGAACAGTCTGAAGGTAGGAACAGTCTGAAGGGAGGAACAGTCTGCAGGGAGGAACAGTCTGCAGGGAGCAACAGTCTGAAGGTAGGAACAGTCTGCAGGGAGGAACAGTCTGCAGGGAGGAACAGTCTGCAGGGAGGAACAGTCTGAAGGTAGGAACAGTCTGAAGGGAGGAACAGTCTGAAGGGAGGAACAGTCTGAAGGGAGGAACAGTCTGCAGGGAGGAACAGTCTGCAGGGAGCAACAGTCTGCAGGAAGGAACAGTCTGAAGGGAGGAACAGTCTGCAGGGAGGAACAGTCTGAAGGTAGGAAGGAACAGTCTGAAGGGAGGAACAGTCTGCAGGGAGGAACAGTCTGAAGGGGGGAACAGTCTGAAGGGAGGAACAGTCTGAAGGGAGGAACAGTCTGCAGGGAGGAACAGTCTGAAGGGGGGAACAGTCTGAAGGGAGGAACAGTCTGAAGGGAGGAACAGTCTGAAGGGAGGAGCAGTCTGAAGGGAGGAACAGTCTGCAGGGAGGAACAGTCTGAAGGGAGGAACAGTCTGAAGAGAGGAACAGTCTGAAGGGAGGAACAGTCTGAAGGTAGGGAGGAACAGTCTGAAGGGAGGAACAGTCTGAAGGTAGGGAGGAACAGTCTGAAGGTAGGAACAGACTGAAGGGAGGAACAGTCTGAAGGGAGGAACAGTCTGCAGGTAGGAACAGTCTGAAGGTAGGAACAGTCTGCAGGGAGGAACAGTCTGCAGGGAGGAACAGTCTGCAGGGAGGAACAGTCTGAAGGTAGGAACAGTCTGCAGGGAGGAACAGTCTGCAGGGAGGAACAGTCTGCAGGGAGGAACAGTCTGAAGGTAGGAACAGTCTGAAGGGAGGAACAGTCTGAAGGTAGGAACAGTCTGAAGGGAGGAACAGTCTGCAGGGAGGAACAGTCTGCAGGGAGCAACAGTCTGAAGGTAGGAACAGTCTGCAGGGAGGAACAGTCTGCAGGGAGGAACAGTCTGCAGGGAGGAACAGTCTGAAGGTAGGAACAGTCTGAAGGGAGGAACAGTCTGAAGGTAGGAACAGTCTGAAGGGAGGAACAGTCTGCAGGGAGGAACAGTCTGCAGGGAGCAACAGTCTGAAGGTAGGAACAGTCTGCAGGGAGGAACAGTCTGCAGGGAGGAACAGTCTGCAGGGAGGAACAGTCTGAAGGTAGGAACAGTCTGAAGGTAGGAACAGTCTGAAGGTAGGAACAGTCTGAAGGGAGGAACAGTCTGAAGGGAGGAACAGTCTGAAGGTAGGAACAGTCTGAAGGGAGGAACAGTCTGCAGGGAGGAACAGTCTGCAGGGAGCAACAGTCTGAAGGTAGGAACAGTCTGCAGGGAGGAACAGTCTGCAGGGAGGAACAGTCTGCAGGGAGGAACAGTCTGAAGGTAGGAACAGTCTGAAGGGAGGAACAGTCTGAAGGGAGGAACAGTCTGAAGGGAGGAACAGTCTGCAGGGAGGAACAGTCTGCAGGGAGCAACAGTCTGCAGGAAGGAACAGTCTGAAGGGAGGAACAGTCTGCAGGGAGGAACAGTCTGAAGGTAGGAAGGAACAGTCTGAAGGGAGGAACAGTCTGCAGGGAGGAACAGTCTGAAGGGGGGAACAGTCTGAAGGGAGGAACAGTCTGAAGGGAGGAACAGTCTGCAGGGAGGAACAGTCTGAAGGGGGGAACAGTCTGAAGGGAGGAACAGTCTGAAGGGAGGAACAGTCTGAAGGGAGGAGCAGTCTGAAGGGAGGAACAGTCTGCAGGGAGGAACAGTCTGCAGGGAGGAACAGTCTGAAGGGAGGAGCAGTCTGAAGGAACAGTCTGAAGGTAGGAACAGTCTGAAGGGAGGAACAGTCTGCAGGGAGGAACAGTCTGAAGGAAGGAACAGTCTGAAGAGAGGAACAGTCTGAAGGGAGGAACAGTCTGCAGGGAGGAACAGTCTGAAGGTCCAACGATGACGAGCTGTGAGAGGAAACAGAGACATGCTGTTTGAAACATGATTCGATTCAACAGAAACATGAAACTGAGCTTTCTTCCCCCTCCTCGCCCCTGCAGGTGATTTTAGGAATCATTTTCCCTCCTACCATCCTCCTGCTGGAGTTTCGTCTTGGAGATGAATCTTCGTTTCACTCCTCCAAACAAAGCCAAGACAACAAAGTTAAAGACGACGACAACAAATCCAGCAAGGTACGACAGCTGAGCAGATTCAGTATGTTTCACTTCCCCAGAGAGCTGATTACTGATGAGAGTCTGGTTTCAGGACTCCGTCTCTAACGTCGACACGATGTCTAAGAAAGGAGACGAAGAAGAGAACCAGAGGAAACACAGGAAGAGGATTCCCATCGGGAGAAAGATCTATGAATTCTACAACGCTCCCTTCACCAAGTTCTGGTTCAACACGGCAAGTAGACTCATGGTTTCCAACATGTCTAAGATATTAAAAAGTGATAGTAATGATAATAATGGTGACAGCAGCGGTCTGTTGGATCAGCTGTTCATTAAACAGCGTGTGTCTGCGTGTGACAGATCGCCTACCTGGTGTACCTCATGTTGTATAATTACATCATCCTGGTGAAGATGGAGCGATGGCCGTCTCTACAGGAGTGGATCGTCATCTCTTACATCATCACTCTGGGACTGGAGAAAGCTCGACAGGTAAACTCAGAGACACACCTGAACACATTCACACACACCGACCTGCTCATCAGGAAACATTCACACACCGTTGCCGCAGCATCAGGAGCAGTTTGGGGTTCGACTAACCCATCGAACCACCGATCTTCCGTTTGGTGGACGACCCGCTCCACCTCCTGAGAGGCAGCCGAAGGAGAAACACTGTCAGCTCTCTGCAGCATGACTGAGCCGTCAGCTGCTTCTAAAAGGGATGCAAGAAGTGAATGTGAGGATCTGTTCTTCCTGAATCCAAGTTACCAGAAGTTAATTCAGCACTAGGATCTGTGCCGCTGAGTTCATAAAGGTCCCTAACCCTAACCCTAACCCAGTCAGCAGGACCAGATCCCTAACCCTAACCCAGTCAGCGGGACCAGATCCCTAACCCTAACCCAGTCAGCAGGACCAGATCCCTAACCCTAACCCAGTCAGCGGGACCAGATCCCTAACCCTAACCCAGTCAGCAGGACCAGATCCCTAACCCTAACCCAGTCAGCGGGACCAGATCCCTAACCCAACCACTGCTGGAACATGAACGTTAACAACGCTGTGGTTAAGGTTTGTTTTAGAGAAACTGAAACTCGGTGGCTCTGTGGTTAGCACTGTTGCCTCACAGCAAGGAGGTCTGAAGCCTTTCTGGGTGGAGTTAGCATGTTCTCCCCATGCTAGCATCGTCTGTTAGCTCAGTTCTCCTCACGTAGATCTGGAGTTGGTTCCTGGATGCTGCACCGTGGCTGCTCAGTACTTAGCACGGGTTAAATGTAGAGACAACCGTGTGAGACAGATAAAGCACCTTTACATCTCTGACATACAGGAGCTCTTAGTCGGTGGAAGCAAGAAAATCACAGATCTCATCGTCACAACATTTTCTGGTTCTGGTTAAACTCTGACGACTTAAAGTATCTGCAAACACAACTCAGGACTTTACGTTTTCATTCCAACTAATCAGGATGAGGCAGCTGATCTTCAGACATCTGATCGGTTGGAGCAGAGACCTGCAGACACATGGTGGGACAGCTTGGCCATACCTGCTCTTAGTGTTGTTTTTGGCGGCCTATTTTACTTTTAGTTTTAGTCTTTGTGTCAAGCGGTCGTTTTAGTTTTTATTAGTTTTAGTCATGTTCATACTCCTTTTAGTCTAGTCAAGTTTTAGTCGACGAAAAGTCTGAGCATTTTAGTTTTAGTCAGAATTGCCCCTGACTATTTTAGTCTAGTTTTAGTCAAAGAAAACTGTATTAATCTCTTTTCAGTAATGTTATTCTATCTAACCCCGTCAATATTGTATAAGTACCTAGTGGTAGAGAGATGAAACTGTAACCTCCTGGTGTTATTTTAAGACAATAGTCCAGAGAGGTATTCCATAAAAGTGGTTAAGTGACAAACTTAACCTAGAGGGAGAGGTAAATCTGATAATAGAAGACTCCAGTGGCTTCAATATATTAGCTAAACAAAGCCAAAGGGTTCAGGGTATTAGTGAATTTACCCCTTCTCACGAGCTTACTTAGCCAGGTGCCAAACACACCTCATACTGCGCCCCCGGAACGCCTGGACACAACCATATATGGTCAGCACGTGCATATTAATTAGCCATGTGCCCTCTGTGGAGCGGCTACAGAGACGAGGGGGGGGGGGGGGGAGAAGCGAGATACACGGCGATATTGGGCAATAAATCAGTCAGAAAAAATATCTTGCATTTTAATAACCTACAATAAAAACTAAACAAAAAAAACAAAATATTTTCGTCTCGTTTTTATTCGTCAACAAAATGGGATTACACATTTTATTATTGTTATCGTCACGTGACCAGCATTTTCGTTTCGTCTCGTCTCGTTTTCGTCACGTGATAAAGGTTCGTTGACGAAGATATTTCGTCATAATTTTCGTTGACGAAAGCAACACTACCTGCTCTATAACGTCACCTGACTTCCTTCTTTGACCATTAGAGGATGCTGATGAAGCATACTCCAGTCTGATATGATGTTCTCCACATTTCCTCCTCAGATCTTGATGTCGGAGCCGGGGAAGCTGAAGCAGAAGGTGAACGTGTGGTTGGAGGATTACTGGAACATCACGGACCTGGTGGCCATCTGCGTGTTCCTGCTGGGGCTGCTGCTGCGGCTGCAGAGCGAGCCCTACATGGGCTACGGACGCGTCATCTACTGCGTCGACATCATCTTCTGGTACATCCGAGTGCTCGACATCTTCGGGGTCAACAAGTACCTGGGACCCTACGTCATGATGATCGGCAAGATGGTAGGACCGCACGCTATGACATCATACTGCAGGAAAACACGACCACACGCTATGACATCATACTGCAGGATGACACAACCACACGCTATGACATCATACTGCAGGAAAGCACGACCTCACGCTATGACATCATACTGCAGGAAAACAGGGCCACACGCTATGACATCATACTGCAGGAAGACAGGACCACACGCTATGACATCATACTGCAGGAAAACAGGGCCACACGCTATGACATCATACTGCAGGAAGACACGACCGCACGCTATGACATCATACTGCAGGAAGACAGGACCACAAGCTATGACATCATACTGCAGGAAGACACGACCACACGCTATGACATCATACTGCAGGAAGACAGGACCACAAGCTATGACATCATACTGCAGGAAGACACGACACGACCACACGCTATGACATCATACTGCAGGAAGACACAACCACACGCTATGACATCATACTGCAGGAAAACACGACCGCACGCTATGACATCATACTGCAGGAAAACACGACCACACGCTATGACATCATACTGCAGGAAGACACGACCACACGCTATGACATCATACTGCAGGAAGACACGACCGCACGCTATGACATCATACTGCAGGAAAACAGGACCACACGCTATGACATCATACTGCAGGAAAACAGGGCCACACGCTATGACATCATACTGAGAGGAAAACACGACCTCACGCTATGACATCATACTGCAGGAAAACAGGACCACACGCTATGACATCATACTGCAGGAAGACACAACCACACGCTATGACATCATACTGCAGGAAGACACGACCACACGCTATGACATCATACTGCAGGAAGACACGACCACACGCTATGACATCATACTGCAGGAAGACACGACCACACGCTATGACATCATACTGCAGGAAGACACAACCACACGCTATGACATCATACTGCAGGAACACACGACCACACGCTATGACATCATAGATGTGATGTAGATGATGGATGGATGGAGGGACTGATGGATGGATGGATGGATGGATGTATGGATGGATGGATGGATGGATGAATGGATGATGGATGGATGATGGATGGACTCATGGATGGATGGATGGATGATGGATGGAGGGATGATGGATGGATGGATGGATGGATGGATGGATGGATTGACTGATGGATGGATGGATGGATGGATGGACTGATGGATGGATGGATGGATGGATGGATTGACTGATGGATGGATGGATGGATGGATTGACTGATGGATGGATGGATGGATGGATCGATGATGGATGGAGGGATGATGGATGGAGGGATGATGGATGGATGGACTGATGGATGGATGGATGGATGGATGGATGGATGATGGATGGATGATGGATGGAGGGATGATGGATGGAGGGATGATGGAGGGATGATGGATGTATTGATGTGTGCAGATGATCGACATGCTGTACTTCGTGGTCATCATGCTGGTGGTGCTGATGGATGGATGATGGATGGATGGATGGATGGATGGATGGATGGAGGGATGATGGAGGGATGATGGAGGGATGATGGATGGAGGGATGATGGATGGATGGATGGATGGATGGATGGAGGGATGATGGATGGAGGGATGATGGATGTATTGATGTGTGTGCAGATGATCGACATGCTGTACTTCGTGGTGATCATGCTGGTGGTGCTGATGGATGGATGACGGATGGATGGATGGATGGATGGATGGATGGACTGACTGATGGAGGGATGATGGATGGAGGGATGATGGATGGAGGGATGATGGAGGGATGATGGAGGGATGATGGATGTATTGATGTGTGTGCAGATGATCGACATGCTGTACTTCGTGGTCATCATGCTGGTGGTGCTGATGGATGGATGGATGGAGGGATGGATGATGGATGGAGGGATGATGGATGGATGGATGGATGGACTGATGGATGGAGGGATGATGGATGGAGTGATGGACTGATGGATGTGTGTGCAGATGATCGACATGCTGTACTTCGTGGTGATCATGCTGGTGGTGCTGATGGAGGGATGATGGATGGATGATGGATGGAGGGATGATGGATGGATGGATGGATGGATGGATGGATGGATGGATGATGGATGGAGGGATGATGGATGGATGGATGGATGGATGGATGGATGGATGATGGATGGAGGGATGATGGAGGGATGATGGATGGAGGGATGATGGATGGATGGATGGATGGATGATGGATGGAGGGATGATGGAGGGATGATGGATGGAGGGATGATGGATGTATTGATGTGTGCAGATGATCGACATGCTGTACTTCGTGGTCATCATGCTGGTGGTGCTGATGGATGGAGGGATGATGGATGGATGATGGAGGGAGGGATGATGGATGGAGGGATGATGGAGGTATATATCTGTGTGTGCAGATGATCGACATGCTGTACTTCGTGGTCATCATGCTGGTGGTGCTGATGGATGGATGGATGATGGAGGGATGATGGATGGAGGGATGGATGATGGATGGATGATGGATGGAGGGATGATGGAGGGATGATGGAGGTATATATCTGTGTGTGCAGATGATCGACATGCTGTACTTCGTGGTGATCATGCTGGTGGTGCTGATGGATGGATGGATGGATGGATGGATGGAGGGATGATGGATGGATGATGGATGGAGGGATGATGGAGGGATGATGGATGGATGGATGGAGGGATGATGGAGGGATGATGGATGGATGATGGATGGAGGGATGATGGAGGGATGATGGATGGATGGATGGATGATGGAGGGATGATGGAGGGATGATGGAGGGATGATGGATGGATGATGGATGGAGGGATGATGGAGGGATGATGGATGGAGGGATGATGGATGGAGGGATGATGGAGGGATGATGGAGGTATATATCTGTGTGTGCAGATGATCGACATGCTGTACTTCGTGGTCATCATGCTGGTGGTGCTGATGGATGGATGGATGGACTGATGGATGGATGGAGGGATGGATGGATGGATGGAGGGATGATGGATGGATGATGGAGGGATGGATGGATGGATGGAGGGATGATGGAGGGATGATGGAGGGATGATGGAGGTGTATATCTGTGTGTGCAGATGGTCGACATGCTGTACTTCGTGGTGATCATGCTGGTGGTGCTGATGGATGGAGGGATGGATGGATGGATGGATGGATGGATGGACTGATGGATGATGGATGGATGGATGGATGGATGTATTGATGGAGGGATGATGGAGGGATGATGGAGGGATGATGGAGGGATGATGGATGGAGGGATGATGGATGGAGGGATGATGGATGGAGGGATGATGGATGGATGGAGGGATGATGGATGGAGGGATGATGGATGGAGGGATGATGGAGGGATGATGGATGGATGGATGGATGGATGGACTGATGGATGGATGGATGGATGGACTGATGGATGATGGATGGATGGATGGATGGATGTATTGATGGAGGGATGATGGAGGGATGATGGAGGGATGATGGATGGAGGGATGATGGATGGAGGGATGATGGATGGAGGGATGATGGATGGATGGAGGGATGATGGAGGGATGATGGATGGAGGGATGATGGATGGAGGGATGATGGATGGATGGAGGGATGATGGAGGGATGATGGATGGAGGGATGATGGATGGATGGAGGGATGATGGAGGGATGATGGATGGAGGGATGATGGATGGAGGGATGATGGAGGGATGATGGAGGGATGATGGAGGGATGATGGAGGTATATATCTGTGTGTGCAGATGATCGACATGCTGTACTTCGTGGTG
>JAJDFG010000304.1:272500-282500 GCA_021039105.1 Scomber colias | reverse complement strand
GAGCTCTGACCTCTGACCTCTGACCCCTGACCTCTGACCTCTGACCCCTGACCCCTGACCTCTGACCCCTGACCTCTGACCCCTGACCTCTGACCCCTGACCCCTGACCCCTGAGCAGACTCAGAGCTGGAGCCTCATTTATAAAGCAGAGTCAGGGTTATATATGTACATATATGTTTTAATACTTTACCTCCCCCTGCTGGAGGAACAGCCTGGCAGCTCCTCCCCCTGCTGGAGGAACAGCCTGGCAGCTCCTCCCCCTGCTGGAGGAATAGCTCCTCCCCCTGCTGGAGGAACAGCCTGGCAGCTCCTCCCCCTGCCGGAGGAACAGCCTGGCAGCTCCTCCCTCCCCCTGCCAGAGGAACAGCCTGGCAGCTCCTCCCTCCCCCTGCTGGAGGAACAGCCTGGCAGCTCCTCCCCCTGCTGAAGGAACAGCCTGGCAGCTCCTCCCTCCCCCTGCTGGAGGAACAGCCTGGCAGCTCCTCCCCGTGCTGGAGGAACAGCCTGGCAGCTCCTCCCCCTGCTGGAGGAACAGCCTGGCAGCTCCTCCCCCTGCTGGAGGAACAGCCTGGCAGCTCCTCCCTCCCCCTGCTGGAGGAACAGCCTGGCAGCTCCTCCCCCTGCTGAAGGAACAGCCTGGCAGCTCCTCCCTCCCCCTGCTGGAGGAACAGCCTGGCAGCTCCTCCCCGTGCTGGAGGAACAGCCTGGCAGCTCCTCCCCCTGCTGGAGGAACAGCCTGGCAGCTCCTCCCCCTGCTGGAGGAACAGCCTGGCAGCTCCTCCCCCTGGTGGAGGAACAGCCTGGCAGCTCCTCCCCGTGCTGGAGGAACAGCCTGGCAGCTCCTCCCCCTGCTGGAGGAACAGCCTGGCAGCTCCTCCCCCTGCTGGAGGAACAGCCTGGCAGCTCCTCCCCCTGGTGGAGGAACAGCCTGGCAGCTCCTCCCCCTGCTGGAGGAACAGCCTGGCAGCTCCTCCCGTGCTGGAGGAACAGCCTGGAACAGCCTGGCAGCTCCTCCCTCCCCCTGCTGAAGGAACAGCCTGGCAGCTCCTCCCTCCCCCTGCCAGAGGAACAGCCTGGCAGCTCCTCCCTCCCCCTGCCAGAGGAACAGCCTGGCAGCTCCTCCCCCTGCCAGAGGAACAGCTCCTCCCCCTGCTGGAGGAACAGCCTGGCAGCTCCTCCCTCCCCCTGCCAGAGGAACAGCCTGGCAGCTCCTCCCGTGCTGGAGGAAGAGCCTGGCAGCTCCTCCCTCCCCCTGCCAGAGGAACAGCCTGGCAGCTCCTCCCCCTGCCAGAGGAACAGCTCCTCCCCCTGCTGGAGGAACAGCCTGGCAGCTCCTCCCTCCCCCTGCCAGAGGAACAGCCTGGCAGCTCCTCCCCCGTGCTGGAGGAACAGCCTGGCAGCTCCTCCCTCCCCCTGCCAGAGGAACAGCCTGGCAGCTCCTCCCTCCCCCTGCCAGAGGAACAGCCTGGCAGCTCCTCCCCCTGCCAGAGGAACAGCTCCTCCCCCTGCTGGAGGAACAGCCTGGCAGCTCCTCCCTCCCCCTGCCAGAGGAACAGCCTGGCAGCTCCTCACCCTGCTGGAGGAACAGCTCCTCCCCCTGCTGGAGGAACAGCCTGGCAGCTCCTCCCATGCTGGAGGAACAGCCTGGCAGCTCCTCCCCCTGCTGGAGGAACAGCCTGGCAGCTCCTCCCCCTGCTGGAGGAACAGCCTGTATATATATCTTTATATATTTGGATCTTTTTTATAAAAGAGGCTCCAGATACTGACACAAGAAAATGATTTCAAAATAAAAGTCGTGCCAGTGAAGAGTTTCACATTAAAAGCTTCTCTGTGTGTGTGTGTGTGTGTGTGTGTGTGTCTGTGTGTGTGTGTGTGTGTGTGTGTGTGTGTGTGTGTGTGTGTGTGTGTGTGTGTGTGTGTGTGTGTGTGTGTGCAGTAACACGTTCTTCGAGGTGAAGTCGATCTCCAACCAGGTTTGGAAGTTTCAGCGCTATCAGCTGATCATGACCTTCCACGACCGGCCCATCCTGCCCCCCCCCCTCATCATCTTCCCCCACATCTACATCGTCCTCAAGAGGCTCTGCTGCCGTTGCCGCCGGCGACCGGAGAGCGACCACGACGACCGCGAGAGGAGACTGCGTAAGACCCTGATCAGATATATCTGATTAATTAATAACCTGATTAATAACCTGATTAATCTATAACCTGATTAATAACCTGATTAATCTATAACCTGATTAATCTATAACCTGATTAATCTATAACCTGATTAATCTATAACTTGATTAATTAATAACCTGATTAATAACCTGATTAATCTATAACCTGATTAATAACCTGATTAATAACCTGATTAATTAATAACCTGATTAATTAATAACCTGATTAATCTATAACTTGATTAATTAATAACCTGATTAATAACCTGATTAATCTATAACCTGATTAATCTATAACCTGATTAATAACCTGATTAATTAATAACCTGATTAATTAATAACCTGATTAATCTATAACCTGATTAATTAATAACCTGATTAATAACCTGATTAATAACCTGATTAATCTATAACCTGATTAATCTATAACCGTATGGACCCTCAGAGCTGGTGCTGAGCAGCGAGGAGCTGAAGAGTCTTCATGAGTTCGAGGAGCAGTGTGTGGAAGAATACTTCAGAGAGAAAGACGACGAGAAACAATCGTCCAATAACGAGAGGATCCGAGTCACCACCGAGAGGTCAGAGGTCACGCTGATGACATCATCAGTTACTGATCACTTGACTCTGATGACATCATCAGTTACTGATCACTTGACTCTGATGACATCATCAGTTACTGATCACTTGACTCTGATGACATCATCAGTTACTGATCACTTGACTCTGATGACATCATCAGTTACTGATCACTTGACTCTGATGACATCATACGTTACTAATCACTTGACTCTGATGACATCATACGTTACTAATCACTTGACTCTGATGACATCATCAGTTACTGATCACTTAACTCTGATGACATCATCAGTTGATCACTTAACTCTGATGACATCATCAGTTATTTATCACTTGACTCTGATGACATCATCAGTTACTGATCACTTGACTCTGATGACATCATACGTTACTAATCACTTGACTCTGATGACATCATCAGTTGATCACTTGACTCTGATGACATCATCAGTTGATCACTTGACTCTGATGACATCATCAGTGCTAATAAAACACTTTTGCTGTCAGAAACATTTCAGTTATTTTCTTTCCTGATGTTGCATGTTGTGTGTGTTGCATGTTGTGTGTGTTGCATGTTGTGTGTGTTGCATGTTGTGTGTGTTGCATGTTGTGTGTGTTGCATGTTGTGTGTGTTGCATGTTGTGTGTGTTGCATGTTGTGTTGCATGTTGTGTGTGTTGCATGTTGTGTGTGTTGCATGTTGTGTATTGTGTGTGTTGCATGTTGTGTGTGTTGTGTTGCATGTTGTGTGTTGTGTTGCATGTTGTGTATTGTGTGTGTTGCATGTTGTGTGTGTTGTGTTGCATGTTGTGTGTTGTGTTGCATGTTGTGTATTGTGTGTGTTGCATGTTGTGTGTGTTGTGTTGCATGTTGTGTGTTGTGTTGCATGTTGTGTATTGTGTGTGTTGCATGTTGTGTATTGTGTGTGTTGCATGTTGTGTGTGTTGTGTTGCATGTTGTGTATTGTGTGTGTTGCATGTTGTGTATTGTGTGTGTTGCATGTTGTGTGTGTTGTGTTGCATGTTGTGTATTGTGTTGCGCTGCGTGTGTGTTGCATGTTGTGTATTGTGTGTGTTGCGTGTTGTGTATTGTGTTGTGTATTGTGTATTGTGTTGCATGTTGTGTGCTGCGCTGCGTGTCTCAGGGTGGAGAACATGTCCATGCGTCTGGAGGAGGTGAATGAGCGGGAGCATCATATGAAGGCGTCCCTGCAGACGGTGGACCTGCGTCTGTCTCAGCTGGAGGAGTTCAGCAGCAGGATGGTGAACGCTGTGGAGAAGCTGGCCGGCATCGAGCTGGTCCGCTCTCGCTCCAGAGGCTCGTCGGTGTGCGAGCCGACCGCTCTGCTCAGACACGCCAGCATCAACAGCGCCGACGGCTACAGCCTGTACCGCTACCAGCTGGACCACGAGGACCGGGTCTCTGTGTGCGGAGACGGCGAGGACAGAAGAGTCCACCTGAGTCCAGAAAGACCAGGAGGGAACACAGAGGGGACGACAGGTAGGAGACAGGAAGTACCGGCCTTTAGATGACATCACACATGACGTAATGACATCACACATGAAGTAATGACATCACACATGATGTAATGACATCACACATGACGTAATGACATCACACATGACCTAATGACATCACACATGACGTAATGACATCACACATGACATCATACATGACATCACACATGACGTAATGACATCACACATGACATCATACATGACATCACACATGACGTAATGACATCACACATGATGTAATGACATCACACATGATGTAATGACATCACACATGATGTAATGACATCATACATGACGTAATGACATCACACATGACATCATACATGACATCACACATGACATCATACATGACATCACACATGACGTAATGACATCACACATGACATCATACATGACATCACACATGACGTAATGACATCACACATGATGTAATGACATCACACATGACGTAATGACATCACACATGATGTAATGACATCACACATGATGTAATGACATCACACATGATGTAATGACATCATACATGACGTAATGACATCACACATGATGTAATGACATCACACATGACGTAATGACATCATACTGTTTGCAGATCAGCTGTTCGGCTCGACCCTGGAGGTCAGAGGTCAGAGGGAGCGCTCTCTGTCTAACGTTGACATCCTGATCTCACCCTGCGACCCGGCGCAGAGACCAGAGTCTGTCGCCATGGAAACCGGAGAGGAGACACCAGGAGCCCCCCCTCCGGAGAGGTCAAAGGTCACGCTGCCTTCCAGCCCCGAGGGGGTCGGAGGGGGGGAGGAGGAAGAGGACAGGAAGTACCCCCCCCTCCGCTCCAAGAGCCTCAATGCAAACCCCAGAAAGACCAGGACCCCCAGACCCACCGGCAGCGTCTCAGACCTGGTCTCAGCTTTCAGTGGGGGGGCCAGCCGGGACCAGAACCAGAACCAGAACCAGAACCAGAACCAGGACCAGGACCAGGACCAGGACCAGAAACTGTGACAAACCTTCTTTCTGCTTCAGATTCAGATCTACAGATGATATATTTTCTCCAGTTATAATAAATAATATGTACAGATGTTCAGTTTCATCAGATATGAAATAATATTCACAACTAGAAACCATCATTAAACACAGTCTGTGGAAGGAGAGAGAGGAAGGAGAGGAGAGAGAGGAAGGAGAGGAGAGAGAGGAAGGAGAGGAAGGAGAGGAGAGAGAGGAAGGAGAGGAAGGAGAGGAGAGAGAAGAAGGAGAGGAGAGAGAGGAAGGAGAGGAGAGAGAGGAAGGAGAGGAGAGAGAGGAAGGAGAGGAGAGAGAGGAAGGAGAGGAAGGAGAGGAGAGAGAGGAGAGAGAGGAAGGAGAGGAGAGAGAGGAAGGAGAGGAGAGAGAGGAGAGAGGAAGGAGAGGAAGGAGAGGAGAGAGAGAGGAAGGAGAGGAGAGAGAGGAAGGAGAGGAGAGAGAGGAAGGAGAGGAGAGAGAGGAAGGAGAGGAGAGAGAGGAGAGGAGAGAGAGGAAGGAGAGGAGAGGAGGAGAGGAGAGGAGAGAGAGGAAGGAGAGAAGAGAGAGAGGAAGGAGAGGAAGGAGAGGAGAGAGAGGAAGGAGAAGAAGGAGAGGAGAGAGTTCTACGAGGGAATGAATGAATAAATGTTTGATGGAAGAAAGAAATAAATTAAAAATGTAAAATTTAAATCTGAAGTTTAATTATTAATAAAATATTTGTGTCTTGTTGAAGATGTTTGTTTTCTCTTTTCATAAACTGGTGATATCTAAAGGAGAGGAGAGAGAGGAAGGAGAGGAGAGAGAGGAAGGAGAGGAGAGAGAGGAAGGAGAGAGAGGAAGGAGAGAGAGGAAGGAGAGGAGAGAGAGGAAGGAGGAGAGAGGAAGGAGAGGAGAGGAAGGAGAGGAGAGAGAGGAAGGAGAGGAGAGAGAGGAGAGAGAGAGGAAGGAGAGAGGAAGGAGAGGAGAGGAAGGAGAGGAAGGAGAGAGGAAGGAGAGGAGAGAGAGGAAGGAGAGGAGAGAGAGGAAGGAGAGGAGGAGAGAGAGGAAGGAGAGGAGAGAGAGGAGAGAGAGGAAGGAGAGGAGAGGAGAGGAGAGAGAGGAAGGAGAGGAGGAGAGAGGAAGGAGAGGAGAGAGAGAGGAAGGAGAGGAGAGAGAGAGAGGAGAGGAAGGAGAGGAAGGAGAGAGGAAGGAGAGGAGAGAGAGGAAGGAGAGGAAGGAGAGGAGAGAGAGGAAGGAGAGGAGAGAGAGGAGAGAGAGAGAGGAAGGAGAGGAGAGAGAGGAAGGAGAGAGAGGAAGGAGAGGAGAGAGAGGAAGGAGAGAGAGGAAGGAGAGAGAGAGGAGAGAGAGAGGAAGGAGAGGAGAGAGAGGAAGGAGAGAGAGGAAGGAGAGAGGAAGGAGAGGAGAGAGAGGAAGGAGAGGAGAGAGAGGAAGGAGAGAGAGGAAGGAGAGGAGAGAGAGGAAGGAGAGGAGAGGAGAGAAAGGAAGGAGAGGAGAGAGAGGAAGGAGAGGAAGGAGAGGAAGGAGGAGAGGAGAGAAAGGAAGGAGAGGAGAGAGAGGAAAGGAGAGGAGAGAGAGGAAGGAGAGAGAGGAAGGAGAGAGGAAGGAGAGGAGAGAGAGGAAGGAGAGGAGAGAGAGGAAGGAGAGAGAGGAAGGAGAGGAGAGAGAGGAAGGAGAGGAGAGGGAGAGAAAGGAAGGAGAGGAGAGAGAGGAAGAGCGGAAGGAGAGGAAGGAGAGGAGAGAGAGGAAGGAAGGAGAGGAGAGAGAGGAAGGAAGGAGAGGAGAGAGAAGAAGGAGATATCTATACTGGTGACTATCTATACTGGTAATATCTATACTGGTGATATCTATACTGGTGATATCTATACTGGTGATATCTATACTGGTGATATCTATACTGGTGATATCTATACTGGTGATATCTATACTGGTAATATCTATACTGGTAATATCTATACTGGTAATATCTATACTGGTGATATCTATACTGGTAATTCTATACTGGTAATATCTATACTGGTAATATCTAATACTGGTGATATCTATACTGGTAATATCTATACTGGTAATATCTATACTGGTGATATCTATACTGGTGATATCTATACTGGTAATATCTATAACATGTGTTCTCTCATTGGGAAGGCTTTTATTTTGAAAGGCTTGGACATAGAGTGATTCAGCCTCTTCTTTCAGTACCTTAAACTCTTCTACCCCCCCCCCCCCCCCCCCCCCGCACAGCGTGACGTCATAGAGACAGCAGGTTTCATTAAGGGTCTGTCAGCCTCTTCCGGTTCTCACTCTGTGACTCACAATATGAACTAAAGGCCATTGGTTGAGCAGGTGGTCCTAACCCCCTCGGAGTGGGCCAGGGTCAGGTCCTAACCCCCTCAGAGTGGGCCAGGGTCAGGTCCTAACCCCCTCAGAGTGGGCCAGGGTCAGGTCCTAACCCCCTCAGAGTGGGCCAGGGTCAGGTCCTAACCTCCTCAGAGTGGGCCAGGGTCAGGTCCTAACCCCCTCGGAGTGGGCCAGGGTCAGGTCCTAACCCCCTCAGAGTGGGCCAGGGTCAGGTCCTAACCTCCTCAGAGTGGGCCAGGGTCAGGTCCGAACCTCCTCAGAGTGGGCCAGGGTCAGGTCCTAACCCCCTCAGAGTGGGCCAGGGTCTTCTCTGGTTTAGAAGTCAACAAGCAGAGATCAGCTGTAGCGACCACCACAGTCCACACCCTCAATCAACCAATCAACCAATCAGAAACAACCCGCCAACACTGAAACCAAAGACCTGGAAGAGACAGAACACCGAGAGACACGAGTTTACCTTCAGTCCCGGTCCCGGTCCCGGTCCGGTCCCGGTCCCGTTCGTCCGCGGCGTTGTACCCGCGACTGTGGAGCAGCAGGGTCAGTCTGGGTCTCGGTCAGGGTCAGTCTGGGTCAGGGTCAGTCTGGGTCTGGGTCAGGGTTAGTCTGGGTTAGTCTGGGTCTGGGTCAGGGTCAGTCTGGGTCTGGGTCAGGGTTAGTCTGGGTCAGGGTTAGTCTGGGTCTGGGTCAGTCTGGGTCTGGGTCAGTCTGGGTCAGGGTCAGGGTTAGTCTGGGTCTGGGTTAGTCTGGGTCTGGGTTAGTCTGGGTCTGGGTTAGTCTGGGTCTGGGTTAGTCTGGGTCTGGGTCAGTCTGGGTCAGGGTCAGTCTGGGTCTGGGTCAGGGTTAGTCTGGGTTAGTCTGGGTCTGGGTCAGGGTCAGTCTGGGTCTGGGTCAGGGTTAGTCTGGGTCAGGGTTAGTCTGGGTCTGGGTCAGTCTGGGTCAGGGTCAGGGTTAGTCTGGGTCTGGGTTAGTCTGGGTCTGGGTTAGTCTGGGTCTGGGTCAGTCTGGGTCAGGGTTAGTCTGGGTCTGGGTCAGGGTCAGTCTGGGTCAGGGTCAGGGTTAGTCTGGGTCTGGGTCAGGGTCAGTCTGGGTCTGGGTCAGGGTTAGTCTGGGTCTGGGTTAGTCTGGGTCTGGGTCAGGGTCAGTCTGGGTCTGGGTCAGGGTTAGTCTGGGTCTGGGTCAGGGTCTGGGTTAGTCTGGGTCAGGGTCAGTCTGGGTCAGGGTCTGGGTTAGTCTGGGTCAGACGGAACCACTGGATTATCTTTCCAAACCAGAGATGGTCCCTGCAGTTGCCGGCCGCGGCGGGAGTTGAGGTCGACGCCGCCCAACGGACCGGTCCCGGTCCGGTGAGTACCCCGGTCCGGTGAGTACCCGGTCCCGTGAGTACCCCGGTACCGTGAGTACCCCGGTCCGGTGAGTACCCCGGTCCGGTGAGTACCCCGGTCCGGTGAGTACCCCCGGTACCGTGAGTACCCGGTCCCGTGAGTACCCCGTCCCGTGAGTACCCCCGGTCCCGTGAGTACCCCGGTCCCGTGAGTACCCCGGTCCCGTGAGTACCCCGGTCCCGTGAGTACCCCGGTCCCGTGAGTACCCCGGTCCGGTGTCAGAAGCTGATTTCTTCTTCTGTTTTATTTGATTTGTCTGTTTGTTGAAGATCCTCCACAAAACCCGGAACGGAGTCTGGAGTTGTGTTTTGGGTTAATGAATGGGTTAGGGTCTGGGTTAGGGTCTGGGTTAGGGTCTGGATTGTAATCTGGACTGGTTGTTGTTGGGTTAGGGTCTGGGTTAGGGTCTGGGTTAGGGTCTGGATTGTAATCTGGACTGGACTGGTTGTTGGGTTTGTGAGTGTGGTATCGCAGCTTATTGTTTATTGTTGTATGTTTCCTTATTTGCAGGATATATTACATATCTAGTGCTGTAGTACCTGAGAGTCCAGCAGAGGGCGTGTTGAGTATAATGTAGAGTTCAAGGTCTATGTTAGTTAGAGAGAAGAAGACATGATGCAGGAGTCATGTAGAAAGTACAGAGTTCATTATTGTACGCTGCACGGGGTTCATTAAAGAACATGAACGTTGGTCTAAAGAGTGGACATTTGATTCTTTTAGTGAAGATGCAACAGGGAGAGAACCGGAACGGACCACTAGGGACCACTAGGGACTGAACTGTCTTGGAGCATTGAACTGCTGGGTTAGATAGATAGAAGACAGAAAGCAGAAGGTGTGATGACTTCCTGTCTGGGTTGATCAGGGTCTGGGTCTGGGTCTGGGTCAGGGTCAGGGTCAGGGTCTGGGTCAGGGTCTGGGTCAGGGTCAGGGTCAGGGTCTGGGTCTGGGTCTGGGTCAGGGTCTGGGTTAGGGTCAGGGTCTGGGTCTGGGTCTGGGTCTGGGTCTGGGTCAGG
>JAJDFG010000304.1:262500-267500 GCA_021039105.1 Scomber colias | reverse complement strand
CAGCCCCCCCAGAGTCACTAACCAGCCCCCCCCCCACAGTAACTAACCAACCCCTCCCAGAGTCACTAACCAGCCCCCCCCCACAGTAACTAACCAGCCCCCCCCACACAGTCACTAACCAGCCCCCCCCACAGTCACTAACCAGCCCCCCCCCACAGTAACTAACCAACCCCCCACAGTCACTAACCAGCCCCCCACAGTTACTAACAACCCCTCCCACAGTTACTAATCAACCCCTCCCATAGTCACTAACCAGCCCCCCACAGTCACTAACCAGCCCCTCCCACAGTAACTAACCAACCCCTCCCATAGTCACTAACCAGCCCCCCACAGTTACTAACAACCCCTCCCACAGTTACTAACAACCCCTCCCACAGTTACTAACCAACCCCCCCCAGTTACTAACCAGCCCCTCCCAGAGTCACTAACCAGCCCCCCACAGTTACTAACCAGCCCCCCCCACAGTAACTAACCAATCCCTCCCACAGTCACTAACCAGCCCGCCCCACAGTAACTAACCAATCCCTCCCAGAGTCACTAACCAGCCCCCCACAGTAACTAACCAACCCCTCCAAGAGTCATTAACCAGCCCCCCACAGTAACTAACCAACCCGTCCCAGAGTCACTAACCAGCCCCCCACAGTTACTAAACAACCCCTCCTACAGTTACTAACCAACCCCTCCCAGAGTTACTAACCAGCCCCCCCCCACAGTAACTAACCAACCCCTCCCACAGTTACTAAACAACCCCTCCTACAGTTACTAACCAACCCCTCCCAGTCACTAACCAACCCCCCCCACAGTAACTAACCAGCCCCCCACCCACAGTCACTAACCAACCCCCCCCACAGTAACTAACCAGCCCCCCCAGAGTCACTAACCAGCCCCCCCACAGTCATTAACCAACCCCCCCACAGTCATTAACCAGCCCCCCACAGTAACTAACCAGCCCCCACAGTCACTAACCAACCCCCCCCACAGTCACTAACCAACCCCCCCCACAGTCACTAACCAGCCCCCCCCCCCACAGTAACTAACCGGCCCCTCCTACAGTTACTAACCAGCCCCTCCCACAGTTACTAACCAGCCCCTCCCAGAGTCACTAACCGCCCCCCCCCACAGTAACTAACCGGCCCCTCCTACAGTTACTAACCAACCCCTCCCACAGTTACTAACCAACCCCTCCCACAGTTACTAACCAACCCCTCCTACAGTTACTAACCAACCCCTCCCACAGTCACTAACCAACCCCCCCACAGTCACTAACCAGCCCCCCACAGTTACTAACCAACCCCTCCTACAGTTACTAACCAGCCCCTCCCACAGTTACTAACCAACCCCTCCCACAGTCACTAACCAACCCCCCCACAGTCACTAACCAGCCCCCCACAGTTACTAACCAGCCCCTCCTACAGTTACTAACCAACCCCTCCTACAGTTACTAACCAGCCCCCCACAGTTACTAACCAACCCCTCCTACAGTTACTAACCAGCCCCTCCCAGAGTCACTAACCAGCCCCTCCCAGAGTCACTAACCAGCCCCTCCCACAGCTAATAACCAGCCCCCCCCCCCCCACAGTAACTAACCAACCCCCCCCACAGTAACTAACCAACCCCCCCCACAGTAACTACCCAGGTATCCCCCCCCAGGTATCTGCCCCCCCTCACCGTCACGCCCACGTTGCTAGGCTCCCGGCCCTCCAGCAGGCTGCTGATGGACTGGAACGCTTCCTCTTTACTTTGACCTTTGAACCTCTTTGGAGCCAAATCCTCCAAAGCTCTGCGGAACTCCTCGTATGTGATGACACGAGCTGCTTTCTGTCTGTAGACACAAGAGACCAATCAGTCTGTGGTCTGTCTGTAGACACAAGAGACCGATCAGTCTGTGGTCTGTCTGTAGTCTGTCTATAGTCTGTCTGTAGTCTGTCTGTAGACACAAGAGACCGATCAGTCTGTGGTCTGTCTGTAGACACAAGAGACCGATCAGTCTGTGGTCTGTCTGTGGTCTGTCTGTAGTCTGTCTATAGTCTGTCTGTAGACACAAGAGACCGATCAGTCTGTGGTCTGTCTGTGGTCTGTCTGTAGTCTGTCTGTAGTCTGTCTGTAGACACAAGAGACCGATCAGTCTGTAGTCTGTCTGTGGTCTGTGGTCTGTCTGTGGTCTGTCTGTGGTCTGTCTGTGGTCTGTCTGTGGTCTGTCTGTGGTCTGTCTGTGGTCTGTCTGTAGACACAAGAGACCGATCAGTCTGTGGTCTGTCTGTTGTCTGTCTGTGGTCTGTAGTCTGTCTGTAGTCTGTCTGCAGTCTGTCTGTAGTCTGTAGTCTGTCTGTAGTCTGTGGTCTGTCTGTGGTCTGTCTGTGGTCTGTGGTCTGTCTGTGGTCTGTGATCTGTGGTCTGTCTGTGGTCTGTCTGTGGTCTGTGGTCTGTGGTCTGTCTGTGGTCTGTCTGTGGTCTGTGGTCTGTGGTCTGTGGTCTGTGGTCTGTCTGTGGTCTGTCTGTGGTCTGTGGTCTGTGGTCTGTCTGTGGTCTGTGGTCTGTCTGTGGTCTGTGGTCTGTGGTCTGTCTGTAGTCTGTCTGTAGTCTGTCTGTAGACACAAGAGACCGATTGGTCTGTGGTCTGTCTGTTGTCTGTCTGTTGTCTGTCTGCAGTGTGTCTGTAGTCTGTAGTCTGTCTATAGTCTGTCTGTAGTCTGTCTGTTGTCTGTAGTGTGTCTGTAGTCTGTAGTCTGTCTGTAGTCTGTCTATAGTCTGTCTGTAGTCTGTAGTCTGTCTATAGTCTGTCTATAGTCTGTCTGCAGTCTGTAGTCTGTCTGCAGTCTGTCTATAGTCTGTCTGTAGTCTGTCTGTAGTCTGTCTATAGTCTGTCTATAGTCTGTAGTCTGTAGTCTGTTGTCTGTCTGTAGTCTGTCTGCAGTCTGTAGTCTGTCTGTAGTCTGTCTATAGTCTGTCTGTAGTCTGTAGTCTGTCTGTAGTCTGTAGTCTGTCTGTTGTCTGTAGTCTGTCTATAGTCTGTCTGTAGTCTGTAGTCTGTCTGTAGTCTGTCTATAGTCTGTCTGTAGACACAAGAGACCGATCAGTCTGTGGTCTGTCTGTGGTCTGTCTGTAGTCTGTCTGTAGTCTGTCTGTAGACACAAGAGACCGATCAGTCTGTAGTCTGTCTGTGGTCTGTGGTCTGTCTGTGGTCTGTCTGTGGTCTGTCTGTGGTCTGTCTGTGGTCTGTCTGTGGTCTGTCTGTAGACACAAGAGACCGATCAGTCTGTGGTCTGTCTGTTGTCTGTCTGTGGTCTGTAGTCTGTCTGTAGTCTGTCTGCAGTCTGTCTGTAGTCTGTAGTCTGTCTGTAGTCTGTGGTCTGTCTGTGGTCTGTCTGTGGTCTGTAGTCTGTCTGTAGTCTGTCTGCAGTCTGTCTGTAGTCTGTAGTCTGTCTGTAGTCTGTGGTCTGTCTGTGGTCTGTCTGTGGTCTGTGGTCTGTCTGTGGTCTGTGATCTGTGGTCTGTCTGTGGTCTGTGGTCTGTGGTCTGTCTGTGGTCTGTCTGTGGTCTGTGGTCTGTGGTCTGTGGTCTGTGGTCTGTCTGTGGTCTGTCTGTGGTCTGTGGTCTGTGGTCTGTGGTCTGTCTGTGGTCTGTGGTCTGTCTGTGGTCTGTGGTCTGTGGTCTGTCTGTAGTCTGTCTGTAGTCTGTCTGTAGACACAAGAGACCGATTGGTCTGTGGTCTGTCTGTTGTCTGTCTGTTGTCTGTCTGCAGTGTGTCTGTAGTCTGTAGTCTGTCTATAGTCTGTCTGTAGTCTGTCTGTTGTCTGTAGTGTGTCTGTAGTCTGTAGTCTGTCTGTAGTCTGTCTATAGTCTGTCTGTAGTCTGTAGTCTGTCTATAGTCTGTCTATAGTCTGTCTGCAGTCTGTAGTCTGTCTGCAGTCTGTCTATAGTCTGTCTGTAGTCTGTCTGTAGTCTGTCTATAGTCTGTCTATAGTCTGTAGTCTGTAGTCTGTTGTCTGTCTGTAGTCTGTCTGCAGTCTGTAGTCTGTCTGTAGTCTGTCTATAGTCTGTCTGTAGTCTGTAGTCTGTCTGTAGTCTGTAGTCTGTCTGTTGTCTGTAGTCTGTCTATAGTCTGTCTGTAGTCTGTAGTCTGTCTGTAGTCTGTCTATAGTCTGTCTGTAGACACAAGAGACCGATCAGTCTGTGGTCTGTCTGTGGTCTGTCTGTAGTCTGTCTGTAGTCTGTCTGTAGACACAAGAGACCGATCAGTCTGTAGTCTGTCTGTGGTCTGTGGTCTGTCTGTGGTCTGTCTGTGGTCTGTCTGTGGTCTGTCTGTGGTCTGTCTGTGGTCTGTCTGTAGACACAAGAGACCGATCAGTCTGTGGTCTGTCTGTTGTCTGTCTGTGGTCTGTAGTCTGTCTGTAGTCTGTCTGCAGTCTGTCTGTAGTCTGTAGTCTGTCTGTAGTCTGTGGTCTGTCTGTGGTCTGTGGTCTGTCTGTGGTCTGTGATCTGTGGTCTGTCTGTGGTCTGTCTGTGGTCTGTGGTCTGTGGTCTGTCTGTGGTCTGTGGTCTGTGGTCTGTGGTCTGTGGTCTGTAGTCTGTCTATAGTCTGTCTGTAGTCTGTCTATAGTCTGTCTATAGTCTGTAGTCTGTAGTCTGTTGTCTGTCTGTAGTCTGTCTGCAGTCTGTAGTCTGTCTGTAGTCTGTCTATAGTCTGTCTGTAGTCTGTAGTCTGTCTGTAGTCTGTAGTCTGTCTGTTGTCTGTAGTCTGTCTATAGTCTGTCTGTAGTCTGTAGTCTGTCTGTAGTCTGTCTATAGTCTGTCTGTAGTCTGTCTGCTGTCTGTAGTCTGTCTGTAGTCTGTCTGTAGTCTGTCTGCTGTCTGTAGTCTGTCTGTTGTCTGTAGTCTGTAGTCTGTAGTCTGTAGTCTGTCTGTAGTCTGTCTGTAGTCTGTCTGTAGTCTGTCTATAGTCTGTAGTCTGTCTGTAGTCTGTAGTCTGTCTATAGTCTGTCTGTAGTCTGTCTGCAGTC
>JAJDFG010000304.1:252500-257500 GCA_021039105.1 Scomber colias | reverse complement strand
TTCACACATAAAAGAGTTCAGAGTCTCACAGTCAGGGTTAAACTAACCCTGTTAATAAAATAAACTAGATACACACACACACACACACATACATGGACACATACATGCACACGCACACACACACACACACACACATACATGCACAGAAACACTCACACACACACATACATGCACAGAAACACACACACATACACACACACACACACATACATGCACAGAAACACACACACACACACGCACAGAAACACACACACACACACACACACATACATGCACACACACACACATACATGGACACATACATGCACACGCACACACACACACACACATGCACAGAAACACACACACACACAAACATACACACACACACACACACACACCCACACACACATACATGCACAGAAACACTCACACACACACACACATACATGGACACATACATGCACTCACACACACACACACATACATGGACACATACATGCACACGCACACACACACACATACATGCACAGAAACACACACACACACACACATACACACACACACACACACACACACACACATACATGCACACGCACACACACACATACATGCACAGAAACACACACATACACCTACCGAGCTTCTCACCCTATCTCTAAGGGAGAGCCCAGCCAGCCTACGGAGGAAGCTCATTTCAGCCGCTTGTACCCGCGATCTTGTTCTTTGGGTCACTACCCAAAGCTCATGACCAGAGGTGAGGGTAGGAACCCAAAGCTCATGACCAGAGGTGAGGGTAGGAACCCAAAGCTCATGACCAGAGGTGAGGGTAGGAACCCAAAGCTCATGACCAGAGGTGAGGGTAGGAACCCAAAGCTCATGACCAGAGGTGAGGGTAGGAACCCAAAGCTCATGACCAGAGGTGAGGGTAGGAACCCAAAGCTCATGACCAGAGGTGAGGGTAGGAACCCAAAGCTCATGACCAGAGGTGAGGGTAGGAACCCAAAGCTCATGACCAGAGGTGAGGGTAGGAACCCAAAGCTCATGACCAGAGGTGAGGGTAGGAACCTTTCGGCTCAGCTCTCTCTTCACCACGACGGATCTGTGCAGAGTCCACATTACTGCAGACGCCGCACCGATCCGCCTGTCGGTCTCACGCTCCATCCTTCCCTCACTGTGAACAAGACCCCGAGGTACTTGAACTCCTCCACTTGGGGCAGGATCTCATCCCCGACCCGGAGAGTGCACTCCACCCTTTTCCGGTTGAGGACCATGGACTCGGATTTGGAGGTGCTGATTCTCATCCCGGCCGCTTCACACTCGGCTGCGAACCGATCCAGTGAGAGTTGGAGGTCACGGTCTGATGAAACCAACAGGACCACATCATCTGCAAAAAGCAGTGACCCAATCCTGAGGTCACCAAACCGGACCCCCTCCACACCCTGGCTGCGCCTAGAAATCCTGTCCATAAAGATTATGAACAGGATCGGTGACAAAGGGCAGCCCTGGCGGAGTCCAACCCTCACTGGAAACAAGTCCCACTTATTACCGGCAATGCGGACCAAGCTCTGACACCGGTCATACAGGGAACGGACGGCCCGTATCAGGGGGTCCGATACCCCGTACTCCCGGAGAACCCCCCACAGGACTCCCCGAGGGACACGGTCGAATGCCTTCTCCAAGTCCACAAAACACATGTGGACTGGTGGGCCCCATGCACCCTCAAGGGTCCTGCAGAGGGTGTAGAGCTGGTCCACAGTTCCACGGCCCGGACGAAAACCACACTGCTCCTCCTGAATCCGAGGTTCGACTATCCGACGGACCCTCCTCTCCAGCACCCCCGAATAGACCTTACCAGGGAGGCTGAGGAGTGTGATCCCCCTGTAGTTGGAACACACCCTCTTAAAAAGAGGGACCACCACCCCAGTCTGCCAATCCAGAGGCACTGCCCCCGATGTCCACGCGATGCTGCAGAGTCGTGTCAACCATGACAGCCCCACAGCATCCAGGGCCTTGAGGAACTCGGGGCGGATCTCATCCACCCCCGGGGCCCTGCCACCGAGGAGCTTTTTAACCACCTCGGCGACCTCAGCCCCAGAGATAGGAGAGCCCACACCCGAGTCCCCAGGCCCTGCTTCCTTACCGGGAGGCGTGTCGGTGGGATTGAGGAGGTCTTCGAAGTATTCCTTCCACCGATCCACAACGTCCCGTGTCGAGGTCACCAGCGCACCGTCCCCACCGTACACAGTGTTTACGGCGCACTGCTTCCCCCTCCCGAGACGCCGGATGGTGGTCCAGAATCTCTTCGAAGCCGTTCTCCATGGCCTCACCGAACTCCTCCCATGTCCAGGTTTTTGCCTCAGCGACCTGCCGGTACCTGTCTGCTGCCTCCGGAGTCCTACAGGCCAAAAAGGTTCTATATGTCTGCCGGGTCTGACCGGCATCCTCCCCCACCATCGGAGCCAACTCACCACCAGGTGGTGATCAGTTGACAGCTCCGCCCCTCTCTTCACCCGAGTGTCCAAGACATGCGGCCGCAAGTCTGATGACACGACTACAAAGTCAATCATGGAACTGCGGCCTAGGGTGTCCTGGTGCCAAGTGCACATATGGACCCCCCCCCCCCCTTATGCTTGAACATGGTGTTCGTTATGGACAACCTGTGATGAGCACAGAAGTCCAATAACAGAACACCACTCGGGTTCAGATCGGGGGGGCCGTTCCTCCCAATCACACCCCTCCAGGTCTCACTGTCGCTGCCAACGTGGGCGTTGAAGTCCCCCAGCAGAACGAGGGAATCCCCAGAGGGAGACTCTCCAGCCCCCCCTCCAAGGAGTCCAAGAAGGGTGGATACTCTGAGCTGCTGTTTGGACCGTAGGCACAAACAACAGTCAGGATCCCCCCCCACCCGAAGGCGGAGGGAGGCTACCCTCTCGTCTACCGGGGTAAACTCCAACATACAGGCACCAAGCCGGGGGGCAATAAGTATTGACACCCCTGCCCGGCGCCTCTCACCAGTGGCAACTCCAGAGTGGAAGAGAGTCCAACCCCTCTGGAGGAGACTGGTTCCAGACCGGTTCCAGACTGGTTCCAGACTGGTTCCAGAGCCCTTGCTGTGCGTCGAGGTGAGGCCGACCACCAGCTCAGGCTCCTTCCCCACCAGAGAGGAGACGTTCCACGTCCCTAGAGTTAGCTTCTGCAGCCGAGGATCGGACCACCAAGGTCCCCGCCTTCGGCTGCCGCCCAGCTCACACTGCACCTGACCCCTTTGGCCCCTCTCACTGGTGGTGGGTCTGTGAGAGCGGGGTCCCATGTCCCCTCTTCCGGCTGTGCCCGACCGGGCCCCATGGCCGAGGGCCCGGCCACCAGGCGCTCGCCCCCGAGCCCCACCCCCAGGCCTGGCTCCAGGGGGGGGCCCCGGTGACCCGCGTCCGGTACTCATCATTGGGGTTTTCAGAGCTACCCTTTGTCTGGCCCCTCGCCCCGGACCTGTTTGCCATGGGAGACCCTACCAGGGGCATAAAGCCCCCGACAACTGAGCTCCTGGGGTCATTGGGACACGCAAACCCCTCCACCACGGTAAGGTAGTAGCTCAGGGAGGGGCCTCAAACCCCCCCACCACGGTAAGGTAGCAGCTCAGGGAGGGGCTGACTAACATCTGTCTGACTGGATTCACGTGTTGTGGTTTAAACCTGCTGCCGTCGCTATGGCAACGTAAACACAAATAACTGTCAGGACGTTCAGCAGCTGACAGGAAGTGATTTGATAACAGTTCAGTTTCCTGCAACAAACACAACTGCTGGAGCTGACGTCCGTGACCTTTGACCCCTCCGCTGCTCGGATACAATCAGCTGATCCGTTTATTCTCTTCACAGCGTAACGATCTCTAAACCTCCGAACCTCTCAGTGAGCAAATCTTCATCTTCTATGTTTCAACGTTACAGTGTTTTTAGTATCAAAGTCTTTTTGTTACTATACTTCCACCACAGAGAAACATATATACACTATATATATATTATATATACTTTATATATAGTGTATATAAAGTATATATACTATACTACAGCTCAACTGGAAACACTAAGAGGGAATCTGATGCTAAACACTGTAAATGTGTCAGATATCACTGATATGACTAACTCACACTGCTATAGTTACCATAGTAACCATAGTAACTCACACTGATGAAGCTCAATAGAAGTAGTAGTACTATAGTGATGTAGTATGCAGTATTACAGTAAAAGTACTGCAGTATTATAGTGGTGTAGTATGCAGTATTACAGTAAAAGTACTGCAGTATTATAGTGATGTAGTATGCAGTATTACAGTAAAAGTACTGCAGTATTATAGTGATGTAGTATGCAGTATTACAGTAAAAGTACTGCAGTATTATAGTGATGTAGTATGCAGTATTACAGTAAAAGTACTGCAGTATTATGAGTGATGTAGTATGCAGTATTACAGTAAAAGTACTGCAGTATTATAGTGATGTAGTATGCAGTATTACAGTAAAAGTACTGCAGTATTATAGTGATGTAGTATGCAGTATTACAGTAAAAGTACTGCAGTATTATAGTGATGTAGTACGCAGTATTACAGTAAAAGTACTGCAGTATTATAGTGATGTAGTATGCAGTATTATAGTAAAAGTACTGCAGTATTATAGTGATGTAGTATGCAGTATTACAGTAAAAGTACTGCAGTATTATAGTGATGTAGTATGCAGTATTACAGTAAAAGTACTGCAGTATTATAGTGATGTAGTATGCAGTATTACAGTAAAAGTACTGCAGTATTATAGTGATGTAGTATGCAGTATTACAGTAAAAGTACTGCAGTATTATAGTGATGTAGTATGCAGTATTACAGTAAAAGTACTGCAGTATTATAGTGATGTAGTATGCAGTATTACAGTAAAAGTACTGCAGTATTATAGTGATGTAGTATGCAGTATTACAGTAAAAGTACTGCAGTATTATAGTGATGTAGTATGCAGTATTACAGTAAAAGTACTGCAGTAT
>JAJDFG010000304.1:237500-240000 GCA_021039105.1 Scomber colias | reverse complement strand
GGCAGGTGGACAGACAGACAGGTGGACAGACAGACAGGTAGACAGACAGACAGACAGGTGGACAGACAGACAGGTAGACAGACAGACAGGTAGACAGACAGACAGACAGGTGGACAGACAGGCAGGTGGACAGACAGGTGGACAGACAGACAGGTGGACAGACAGGCAGGTAGACAGACAGACAGGTGGACAGACAGACAGGTAGACAGACAGACAGGTAGACAGACAGACAGACAGGTGGACAGACAGGCAGGTAGACAGACAGACAGACAGGTGGACAGACAGACAGGTAGACAGACAGACAGGTAGACAGACAGACAGACAGGTGGACAGACAGACAGGTAGACAGACAGACAGACAGGTAGACAGACAGACAGACAGGTGGACAGACAGACAGACAGACAGACAGACAGACAGACAGACAGGTGGACAGACAGACAGACAGACAGGTAGGTGGACAGACAGACAGACAGACAGGTGGACAGACAGACAGGTGGACAGAGAGACAGACAGGTGGACAGACAGGCAGACAGGTGGACAGACAGGTGGACAGACAGGTGGACAGAGAGACAGACAGACAGACAGACAGACAGACAGGTGGACAGACAGGTGGACAGAGAGACAGACAGACAGACAGACAGACAGGTAGACAGACAGGTGGACAGAGAGACAGACAGGTAGACAGACAGACAGACAGGTGGACAGACAGGTAGACAGACAGACAGGTGGACAGGTGGACAGAGAGACAGACAGACAGGTGGACAGAGACAGACAGACAGACAGGCGGACAGACAGACAGGTGGACAGACAGACAGACAGGTGTTCTTACTCAGGTAGATGTGGAAGCAGAGCAGGTGAGTCAGCAGGACAGACAGACAGGTAGAGAGACAGACAGGTGTTCTTACTCAGGTAGATGTGGAAGCAGAGCAGGTGAGTCAGCAGGACAGACGACAGCAGAGCGAGCGTCACGGTGACGGCAGCGAGAGACGGAATCACTGCTGCTGCTGATCGGACCGGAGCCAGCGGGAGGAAGAGGAACCACACACCTGTCTCATTCCTACCTGTAGACACACACACACACACCTGGCTCATTACACACACACACACACACACACACACACACACACATACACACACCTGTCTCATTCCTACCTGTAGACACACACACACACACCTGGCTCATTACACACACACACACACACACACACCTGTCTCATTCCTACCTGTAGACACACACACACACACCTGGCTCATTACACACACACACACACACACACACACACACCTGGCTCATTACACACACACACACACACACACACACACACCTGGCTCATTCCTACCTGTAGACACACACACACACACCTGGCTCATTACACACACACACACCTGTCTCATTCCTACCTGTAGACACACACACACACACCTGGCTCATTACACACACACACACACACACCTGTCTCATTCCTACCTGTAGACACACACACACACACCTGGCTCATTACACACACACACACACACCTGTCTCATTCCTACCTGTAGACACACACACACACACACCTGGCTCATTACACACACACACACACACACCTGTCTCATTCCTACCTGTAGACACACACACACACACACACCTGTCTCATTCCTACCTGTAGACACACACACACACACCTGGCTCATTACACACACACACACACACACACACACCTGTCTCATTCCTACCTGTAGACACACACACACACACACACCTGTAAACACACACACACACACACACACACACACACACCTGTCTCATTCCTACCTGTAGACACACACACACACACACACACCTGTCTCATTCCTACCTGTAGACACACACACACACACACACCTGGCTCATTACACACACACACACACACACACACACACACACACACACACACACACACCTGTCTCATTCCTACCTGTAGACACACACACACACACCTGGCTCATTACACACACACACACACACACACACACACACCTGGCTCATTACACACACACCTGTCTCATTCCTACCTGTAGACACACACACACACACACACACACACACACACACACACACACACACACACACCTGGCTCATTACACACACACACACACACACACACACACACACACACACACACACACACCTGGCTCATTACACACACACCTGTCTCATTCCTACCTGTAGACACACACACACACACACACACACACACACACACACACCTGGCTCATTACACACACACACACACACACACACACACACACACCTGTCTCATCCCAGGGGTCAGAGGTAAGAGGTCAGGTCAGAGGTCAGGTCAGGGGTCAGAGGTCAGGTCAGAGGTCAGGTCAGGTCAGAGGTCAGAGGTCAGAGGTCAGGTCTTACCCAGGAAGTGTTTGTCGGAGCGGAGTTTGTTTGGATCCACAAAGAATTCGATGAAAACGTACGAAGAGACGACGAGAACCAGAGAGACCCCGAGTAGAGCGGAGATCACAC
>JAJDFG010000304.1:145000-230000 GCA_021039105.1 Scomber colias | reverse complement strand
CACCTCCTCACTGCTCCTCTCTGCTCCTCTCTGACTGACACACACACACACACACACACACACACACCTAACCGTTGCAGGTACCAGAGGCAGCTCACCTGTATCTCCGGTTAACGGGTTAACGGATAGTGGACCGGCCCTCCGGTCCGCAGCATCCCAGGGTCCGGGCCCGGGAGGACCGGCTGCTGCTGGAGCTCACCCGCAGAGAGAAGCAGTCCAGTCCCGCTGTTAACTCACATCCATCCCGGCAGAGGTTCGGCCTACAGCAGGCCACGGAGCGTCTCTGCCCGGGCAAGGAGCGTCTCTGCCCGGCCACGGATCGTCTCTCCCCGGCCACAGAGCGTCTCTCCCCGGCCACAGAGCGTCTCTGCCCGGTGACGGATCGTCTCTCCCCGGTGACGGATCGTCTCTGCCCGGCCACGGAGCCTCTCTGCCCGGCTACAGAGCGTCTATACCCGGCCACGGAGCATCTCTGCCCGGCTACAGAGCGTCTCTGCCCGGCCACGGATCGTCTCTCCCCGGCCACAGAGCGTCTCTGCTCGGCCACGGATCGTCTCTGCCCGGCCACAGAGCGTCTCTCCCCGGCTACAGAGCGTCTCTGCTCGGCCACAGAGCGTCTCTCCCCGGCTACAGAGCGTCTCTCCCCGGCTACAGAGCGTCTATACCCGGCCACAGAGCGTCTCTGCCCGGCCACGGATCGTCTCTCCCCGGCCACAGAGCGTCTCTCCCCGGCTACAGAGCGTCTCTGCCCGGCCACGGATCGTCTCTCCCCGGCCACAGAGCGTCTCTGCTCGGCCACGGATCGTCTCTCCCCGGTCACGGATCGTCTCTGCCCGGCTACAGAGCGTCTCTGCCCGGCTACAGAGCGCTGAGGCTGCCGGTGTTTACTCGGTGCTCCGAGCTAATCTGCTGAGGCTAGCTGCTGCTAGCTGGCTAACACTCAAACACAGAGCCTCAGTTTAAACGTTAAACGGAGTTTTAGATATTTACGCTCCGCTGACGATGATGAAGATGACGGTGATGATGAAGACGGTGGTGACGATGAAGATGGTGATGATGAAGATGATCAGCTATCCGGTAATCAGCGAGGCTAACTAGCCTATTAGCTAACTGCTAACGCTGCAGTCTCTCAACATCAACCAGCGCTGTACACTGTTTCCCTGGTAACGCTCCAGCTCCGCTCCTATTGGTCGCTGCGGCTGGCCCCGCCCACAGCTAAGCATCCAGCAGGGGGAAGCAGAGAGGAGTACAGAGGAGTAATACTGCAGTACTTTTACTGTAGTACTACATACTACATCACTATAATACTGCAGTACTTTTACTGTAATACTGCATACTACATCACTATAATACTGCAGTACTTTTACTGTAATACTGCATACTACATCACTATAATACTGCAGTACTTTTACTGTAATACTACATACTACATCACTCATAATACTGCAGTACTTTTACTGTAATACTACATGACTATAATACTGCAGTACTTTTACTGTAATACTGCATACTACATCACTATAATACTGCAGTACTTTTACTGTAATACTACATACTACATCACTATAATACTGCAGTACTTTTACTGTAATACTGCATACTACATCACTATAATACTGCAGTACTTTTACTGTAATACTGCATACTACATCACTATAATACTGCAGTACTTTTACTGTAATACTGCATACTACATCACTATAATACTGCAGTACTTTTACTGTAATACTGCATACTACATCACTATAATACTGCAGTACTTTTACTGTAGTACTGCATACTACATCACTATAATACTGCAGTACTTTTACTATAATACTGCATACTACATCACTATAATACTGCAGTACTTTTACTGTAATACTGCATACTACATCACTATAATACTGCAGTACTTTTACTGTAATACTGCATACTACATCACTATAATACTGCAGTACTTTTACTGTAGTACTGCATACTACATCACTATAATACTGCAGTACTTTTACTGTAATACTGCATACTACATTACTATAATACTGCAGTACTTTTACTGTAATACTACATACTACATCACTATAATACTGCAGTACTTTTACTGTAATACTGCATACTACATGACTATAATACTGCAGTACTTTTACTGTAATACTGCATACTACATCACTATAATACTGCAGTACTTTTACTGTAATACTGCATACTACATCACTATAATACTGCAGTACTTTTACTGTAATACTGCATACTACATCACTATAATACTGCAGTACTTTTACTGTAATACTGCATACTACATCACTATAATACTGCAGTACTTTTACTGTAATACTGCATACTACATCACTATAATACTGCAGTACTTTTACTGTAATACTGCATACTACATGACTATAATACTGCAGTACTTTTACTGTAATACTGCATACTACATCACTATAATACTGCAGTACTTTTACTGTAATACTGCATACTACATCACTATAATACTGCAGTACTTTTACTGTAATACTGCATACTACATCACTATAATACTGCAGTACTTTTACTGTAATACTGCATACTACATCACTATAATACTGCAGTACTTTTACTGTAATACTGCATACTACATCACTATAATACTGCAGTACTTTTACTGTAATACTACATACTACATCACTATAATACTGCAGTACTTTTACTGTAATACTGCATACTACACCACTATAATACTGCAGTACTTTTACTGTAATACTGCATAATACATCACTATAATACTGCAGTACTTTTACTGTAATACTGCATACTACATCACCATAATACTGCAGTACTTTTACTGTAATACTGCATACTACATCACCATAATACTGCAGTACTTTTACTGTAATACTGCATACTACATCACTATAATACTGCAGTACTTTTACTGAGAGAGGGTAAACATCTAGTCACGTGTACTATGAGATGATCGTGCACGTCAGGAAATGACGTAAACGGACCGTATATGGTTTGTTTCGTGTGTGTTACGTTAACTAAATACATGTTGACATACTGAGGAAAGTATTTCTGGGCAATTGATGTTAGGGTTTAAGGATATAAGTTCGTTTGTTTAATGTATTATTTATTTTTTAATTAATTAATTTATTTTTCTTTCTCTTGTAGTATTTAGTTATTGTGTGAGGGTGTTGTGGCCATTTTTGATCCACACTCCATACCAGTAGGTGGCGGTAATGCACCAACTCGTTGTTTGCCAACCGCCATTAAACAGCAGAAGAAGAAGAAGAAGAAGAAGAAGAAGAAGAAGAAGAAAGTATTTAAGTTAGAAGGAAACGGATTTCATATTTGAGCAGAATGGATACTTGGCGAGCTGTACAGAAAGTCCTGAGTCATAAGATGATCGTTGTGGATAAAGGGAAGACTTTGAAGGTATGTAGCATTATAGCTGTTAGCTTACTTTAGCTGAGTGGCTAGCCGAGCTAACCGCTAATACTATTACGGCTGTGAGCAACCATATACGTCGTGAGTGGTCTTGAATGAATCAGGACAATCTAAGCTTTCTAACAATGTACGGCATGAATATATATGTTTAAGGGTTGGTGTTTAAAACATCCAGAAGAAGACCGGATGTTAGGAGGTAGTGACCCGTCCCTCAGGCGGAACAGCGAGCAGTAAGAGGTGAGATGGAGCTGAGGGACAGCTGGAGGTTAGACTTGTTTTAAACTCTAAACACAGTTAAAATTATAATATTTATTCCGCAATGCATGAGACCAGTGTTTGAGTTACACGGTGGCTTTGGAGCCCAGGGTGCCGGGGGGAGCGTACCGATGTCCCGGTCACATACAGCGGGGAACACGGGGATGTGTCTCCCGTTGGTCCCTGTCGCTACCCGCTCTGAGTCTGACATGCGCAGTAGCGTTCTCGATCGTCCGCCATCTTGGACGGTTATGTCTGATTTCCAGATACTCCAGATCCTTACTCTTAACCTCTGACAACTATTTATATTTATTCGTATGTATTTATACGATTGATTTATTTTATTTATATTTATGTTTTGAGTCTGGGGGTTTGTTTTCCAAGCGGAGTTGTCGTACATAACCGTCCAAGATGGCGGACGAGCGGGGACGCTACTGCGCATGTCAGACTCACATCGGGTAGCGACCGTCCCGCCCCGTCCGAAATGACCTGAACGGCGAAGGACGCGCGCGTTCACAAAAAGCTCGCCCCCGAGCTGTTGTGCTCGTACCACAGAGGCCCTGTGGAGAGAGCTGAGGTTAAGGACTGCTAGTTATAGTTTTAAACTGGGACAACGTCACATGTATTTGTGTTTCCTTTATTAACACAACTACTGTTCTTTCATCTATACTAATATTAGTTTTAATATTATGGACTTTTGCTCACTCATTCATTCATATGAATGTATCATATGTGTCTTAAATGCAGCTCCATTATAGCAGGTATATATATATATATATATATATATATATATATATATATATATATATATATATATATATATATATATATATATATATATATATATATATATATATATATATATATATATACACAGGTAAAGCACATCCTGACAGATACTGCCCCCCCCCCCCCCCCCCCCTCTGTTTAATATGAAGGGAGCCTCACACATCTTTCACATTCATACTGCTGACTTCTTCCACCACCACTGATGAGTCCTGTGATTTTCAGGCTGATATATTTGACATTTAAAGCCGGGGGACGTTCTGACAGCTTCAAATACTGTGAATGTGTTCCCTCTATGTTTAATTTGAAAGGAGACCCAGACAAGTAGTAAAGGCTTTATTAACATTAAACACTAAATAAATAGCGTATACTTACTTGTTAGAACATACAATTATTCTTCAAATTCAATCAATACTAAATTAAATGGCAAAATGTGCAATATTTAACAAATAAACAAAAAAACTAAATAATTAAAAAAATGAAACTTTCAAAATAAAATGTGTTCCTGATCCATGAACTTCCTTCCTTTAGCAAGCTGTGCACGCACGTGTCCTTCCAACACATGCATGGTGAACCAGGCATCATTAGAACAGTACTGTTATAATATAAATATCTTTATATTACAGCAGGGGGGGGACTTTCAGACATTGAAGAAAATGTTAATTGAGGACTGCAGTTATTATGGAAACATTAAATGGCCAGAGGTAACGGTGCTGTAACTATATTATTGTACTGAGTATATCGTTGTTGATGTAATGTTGAATATATTTATGATATTATGAACTGAATGTATTTGGAAGAAGGTGGCCTACCTAACCCTACCTAACCCTACCTAACCCTAACCCTAACCCTAACCCTACCTAACCCTACCTAACCCTAACCCTACCTAACCCTAACCCTAACCCTAACCCTGCCTAACCCTAACCCTGCCTGTTTATATGATGATACGTTTCAGGGCACTGTGCAAACTGGTCAATGAACGTCCAGATAGTTGGGACACTGACCTGGATCCTGTGATGTTTGGGCTGAAGACCAAGAAGCACATGACCACCAAGTTCTCCCCATTCTTCCTCCTGTTTGGGACAGAGGCCCGTCTGCCTGCCCTGTTTGGGACAGAGGCCCGTCTGCCTGCCCTGTTTGGGACAGAGGCCCGTCTGTCTGCCCTGTTTGGGACAGAGGCCCGTCTGTCTGCCCTGTTTGGGACAGAGGCCCGTCTGTCTGCCCTGTTTGGGACAGAGGCCCGTCTGTCTGCCCTGTTTGGGACAGAGGCCCGTCTGCCCTGTTTGGGACAGAGGCCCGTCTGTCTGCCATGTTTGGGACAGAGGCCCGTCTGCCATGTTTGGGACAGAGGCCCGTCTGCCCTGTTTGGGACAGAGGCCCGTCTGCCTGCCCTGTTTGGGACAGAGGCCCGTCTGTCCTGTTTGGGACAGAGGCCCGTCTGCCATGTTTGGGACAGAGGCCCGTCTGCCATGTTTGGGACAGAGGCCCGTCTGCCATGTTTGGGACAGAGGCCCGTCTGCCATGTTTGGGACAGAGGCCCGTCTGTCTGCCCTGTTTGGGACAGAGGCCCGTCTGCCCTGTTTGGGACAGAGGCCCGTCTGTCTGCCCTGTTTGGGACAGAGGCCCGTCTGCCATGTTTGGGACAGAGGCCCGTCTGCCATGTTTGGGACAGAGGCCCGTCTGCCTGCCCTGTTTGGGACAGAGGCCCGTCTGCCTGCCCTGTTTGGGACAGAGGCCCGTCTGCCCTGTTTGGGACAGAGGCCCGTCTGTCTGCCCTGTTTGGGACAGAGGCCCGTCTGCCTGCCCTGTTTGGGACAGAGGCCCGTCTGCCTGCCCTGTTTGGGACAGAGGCCCGTCTGTCTGCCCTGTTTGGGACAGAGGCCCGTCTGCCATGTTTGGGACAGAGGCCCGTCTGCCCTGTTTGGGACAGAGGCCCGTCTGTCTGCCCTGTTTGGGACAGAGGCCCGTCTGCCTGCCCTGTTTGGGACAGAGGCCCGTCTGTCTGTCCTGTTTGGGACAGAGCCCGTCTGTCTGTCCTGTTTGGGACAGAACCCGTCTGCCCTGTTTGGGACAGAGGCCCGTCTGCCCTGTTTGGGACAGAACCCGTCTGCCCTGTTTGGGACAGAGGCCCGTCTGCCCTGTTTGGGACAGAGGCCCGTCTGCCATGTTTGGGACAGAGGCCCGTCTGCCCTGTTTGGGACAGAGGCCCGTCTGCCCTGTTTGGGACAGAGGCCCGTCTGTCTGCCCTGTTTGGGACAGAGGCCCGTCTGTCTGTCCTGTTTGGGACAGAACCCGTCTGCCCTGTTTGGGACAGAGGCCCGTCTGCCCTGTTTGGGACAGAGGCCCGTCTGCCCTGTTTGGGACAGAGGCCCGTCTGCCCTGTTTGGGACAGAACCCGTCTGCCCTGTTTGGGACAGAGGCCCGTCTGCCCTGTTTGGGACAGAGGCCCGTCTGCCCTGTTTGGGACAGAGGCCCGTCTGCCCTGTTTGGGACAGAGGCCCGTCTGCCCTGTTTGGGACAGAGGCCCGTCTGTCATGTTTGGGACAGAGGCCCGTCTGCCCTGTTTGGGACAGAGGCCCGTCTGCCTGCCCTGTTTGGGACAGAGGCCCGTCTGCCTGCCCTGTTTGGGACAGAGGCCCGTCTGCCTGCCCTGTTTGGGACAGAGGCCCGTCTGCCTGCCCTGTTTGGGACAGAGGCCCGTCTGCCTGCCCTGTTTGGGACAGAGGCCCGTCTGTCTGCCCTGTTTGGGACAGAGGCTCGCCTGCCCTGTTTGGGACAGAGGCCCGTCTGTCTGCCCTGTTTGGGACAGAGGCCCGTCTGTCTGCCCTGTTTGGGACAGAGGCCCGTCTGTCTGCCCTGTTTGGGACAGAGGCCAAGGGTTAGGGTCTATAGTTTTTAGTAGAAGGCGAGAGTCCATTTAAGTCCTTTAAGTTGGAAATATATAATTTTAATGAGATATTCATTACCAAAGTCATACTTATTAGTTATTTTTATGAAAGGTTGTAATCAGTATGGACAGACTAGGCTAACATTACCGTTATAGTGACAGTGATCAGGAATGCTTTGGGTTAGGGTTAGTCATATCGTCTAATCACAGAAACAGTGAAGCAATAACGAGGACCAAAAAGAAAAGAGTTCTCTTTTACAGATTGACGTCAGCATGGAGAATGACCTGGACCAGGAGGTGGTGTGACCTTGACCAGGAGGTGGTGTGACCCGGACCAGGAGGTGGTGGGACCTGGACCAGGAGGTGGTGTCGGAGGCTATAAAAAGGCAGGATGCTATTTACAGTTTGGTACGCGACAACATAGCCACGGCCCAAAATAAATATCGAGTGCCTAAATCTGCAAAACAGGCAACTTTTAAAGTGGGAGACATGGTGCTACGAAAACACATCCGCAGTCAACAAAGAAAGGGTGGGAAGCTGGACCAGAGCTGGATTGGTCCATACACCATCACTGCCATCGATAAGAAGACCTGCAGTCTGCCAACCAGCTGCTGCCGAAGGTCAATATTGATCACCTTAGATTGTATAAAATACCCCAGGCAATAATAATACCCCAAAATCTAAAAAAATCACTTCCTGCCCCAGCACCCCAGCAGCCCTGGCACCTCCGTCCCCGGCACCCCAGCAGCCCTGGCACCTCCGTCCCCGGCACCCCAGGCACCTCCGGCCCCAGCAGCCCTGCCACCTCCTGCCCCAGCACCCCCAGCAGCCCTGGCACCTCTGTCCCCAGCACCCCCAGCAGCCCTGCCACCTCCGTCCCCAGCACCCCGGCAGCCCTGGCACCTCCGTCCCCAGCACCCCCAGCACCCCAGCAGCCCTGGCACCTCCTGCCCCAGCACCCCCAACAGCCCTGGCACCTCCTGCCCCAGCACCCCCAACAGCCCTGCCACCTCCTGCCCCAGCACCCCCAGCAGCCCTGGCACCTCCTGCCCCAGCACCCCAGCAGCCCTGGCACCTCCTGCCCCAGCACCCCCAGCAGCCCTGGCACCTCCTGCCCCAGCACCCCGGCAGCCCTGGCACCTCCGTCCCCAGCACCCCCAGCAGCCCTGGCACCTCCTGCCCCAGCACCCCCAGCAGCCCTGGCACCTCCGGCCCCAGCACCCCCAACAGCCCTGCCACCTCCTGCCCCAGCACCCCCAGCACCCCCAATGGCTCCCCAGATCACTTCTCCACAGAGGATTCAAACTCTGCAAAGCTGTGTTAAGTTCAACCAAAAACCTGTGACGACATATCAAGGATTTACATAACCTTGACACCACACCCACAATATGCATCCACACACACACACACACACACACACACACACACACACACACCACACCCACAATATGCCCAAAATAAATATCGAGTGCCTAAATCTGCAAAACAGGCAACTTTTAAAGTGGGAGACATGGTGCTACGAAAACACATCCGCAGTCAACAAAGAAAGGGTGGGAAGCTGGACCAGAGCTGGATTGGTCCATACACCATCACTGCCATCGATAAGAAGACCTGCAGTCTGCCAACCAGCTGCTGCCGAAGGTCAATATTGATCACCTTAGATTGTATAAAATACCCCAGGCAATAATAATACCCCAAAATCTAAAAAAATCACTTCCTGCCCCAGCACCCCAGCAGCCCTGGCACCTCCGTCCCCGGCACCCCAGCAGCCCTGGCACCTCCGTCCCCGGCACCCCAGGCACCTCCGGCCCCAGCAGCCCTGCCACCTCCTGCCCCAGCACCCCCAGCAGCCCTGGCACCTCTGTCCCCAGCACCCCCAGCAGCCCTGCCACCTCCGTCCCCAGCACCCCGGCAGCCCTGGCACCTCCGTCCCCAGCACCCCCAGCACCCCAGCAGCCCTGGCACCTCCTGCCCCAGCACCCCCAACAGCCCTGGCACCTCCTGCCCCAGCACCCCCAACAGCCCTGCCACCTCCTGCCCCAGCACCCCCAGCAGCCCTGGCACCTCCTGCCCCAGCACCCCAGCAGCCCTGGCACCTCCTGCCCCAGCACCCCCAGCAGCCCTGGCACCTCCTGCCCCAGCACCCCGGCAGCCCTGGCACCTCCGTCCCCAGCACCCCCAGCAGCCCTGGCACCTCCTGCCCCAGCACCCCCAGCAGCCCTGGCACCTCCGGCCCCAGCACCCCCAACAGCCCTGCCACCTCCTGCCCCAGCACCCCCAGCACCCCCAATGGCTCCCCAGATCACTTCTCCACAGAGGATTCAAACTCTGCAAAGCTGTGTTAAGTTCAACCAAAAACCTGTGACGACATATCAAGGATTTACATAACCTTGACACCACACCCACAATATGCATCCACACACACACACACACACACACACACACACACACACACACACCACACCCACAATATGCATCCATGTAACACCTAAGTATGATCACAGTCCAATTTTTCCAATTCATGTGATCAAGTCGACAAATCCACCAAAAATTGACTGTGAGGAAGAGAAGTGCCGTCAGTTCATGCAGATTGCACGGACTTCCGGAAACCCTGGAAAAGAATGTATACACCTTGAAAGGACTAACGGAGGAAAGCCATATAACAAACCAGCAGTCCTCACATCCACATCACTTGAAGACATGCTGAGTAAGGGGCTCATGTCTTCTGAGTGGGGTGTGAGATGTGAGGAAATGAACAAGGCTGCACAGAACTTTGGAGTGGACTCTGTTTATCCTGTTGATTTTAAAGATGAGGGATACTCTGGACTTTACTAATGAAAGAGACAACTGGTGTCAGTTTGGGAGGGTGACATTCGATGCTGTTGCAGGACAGTGGAACCGCCAGTGTCGGGGAACTGGTAAATCACACCGCTGCATTCATCGGATGATGGGAATGTGGTGGCACCCTAGTGGCCACAGCAAACAGCCAAGTTGAGGACATAGATGACTTGGAAAGATCTGTGCTATGAGGGAATACCTGGTACCATGTCTTCAGGAGTCACCACTCGAGTTAAGGAGTCAGGAAAAACAGCCACCACCCTGTTTCATACCCTTCCTGCCCAGGGCCTACCCCACCAGCACTGAATCCATCAACAATCGTGACTACCCAAGCGATGGTGTATGGCATGAACTATGTCAGAAAAGGTAAATTAAAGAATGTGTATGTATATATATATATATATATATAAACATTAATTTAGTTTAAAATCATGTTTTCATCATTCTTTTTGATTTACAGCCTCAAAGAAAGGAGCTTGAAGAGGCCTGTCATGCCCTTGGTGTGTCCTCTGAGGAGCGTGAAGAGGCCTGTCATGCCCTTGGTGTGTCCTCTGAGGAGCTTGAAGAGGCCCGTCATGCCCTTGGTGTGTCCTCTGAGGAGCTTGAAGAGGCCTGTCATGCCCTTGGTGTGTCCTCTGAGGAGCTTGAAGAGGCCTGTCATGCCCTTGGTGTGTCCTCTGAGGAGCTCCTGACTCCTGAGGATGTGTACCCCAAACTATTCTTAAAGCTTCAGACAGCTGGTGGTGAGACATCGCTTATTATATGACTGCTATTCTTTAGGTGGTGTCTTCCATTTCTCTTCTGGACGGAGTCTGCAAGAGACCACGCAGACGGACTCCTCAGCTTTAAGTACCAACCTGCTACAGGTCAGATGGAGCAGGACGGGTCAGATGGAGCAGGACAGGTCAGATGGAGCAGGACAGGTCAGGTGGAGCAGGACAGGACAGATGTAGCAGGACGGGTCAGATGGAGCAGGACAGGTCAGATGGAGCAGGACAGGTCAGATGGAGCAGGACAGGTCAGATGGAGCAGGACAGGTCAGATGGAGCAGGACAGGTCAGGTGGAGCAGGACAGGTCAGGTGTAGCAGGACAGGTCAGATGGAGCAGGACAGGTCAGGTGTAGCAGGACAGGTCAGGTGGAGCAGGACAGGTCAGGTGGAGCAGGACGGGTCAGGTGTAGCAGGACGGGTCAGGTGGAGCAGGACGGGTCAGGTGTAGCAGGACAGGTCAGGTGGAGCAGGACAGGTCAGGTGTAGCAGGACAGGTCAGGTGGAGCAGGACAGGTCAGGTGGAGCAGGACAGGTCAGGTGTAGCAGGACGGGTCAGGTGGAGCAGGACGGGTCAGGTGGAGCAGGACGGGTCAGATGGAGCAGGTCAGATGGAGCAGGTCAGATGGAGCAGGTCAGGTGTAGCAGGACGGGTCAGGTGTAGCAGGACAGGTCAGATGGAGCAGGACAGGTCAGGTGTAGCAGGACGGGTCAGGTGTAGCAGGACAGGTCAGGTGTAGCAGGACAGGTCAGATGGAGCAGGACAGGTCAGGTGTAGCAGGACAGGTCAGGTGGAGCAGGACAGGTCAGGTGGAGCAGGACGGGTCAGGTGTAGCAGGACAGGTCAGGTGGAGCAGGACAGGTCAGGTGGAGCAGGACAGGTCAGGTGGAGCAGGACGGGTCAGGTGGAGCAGGACGGGTCAGATGGAGCAGGTCAGATGGAGCAGGTCAGATGGAGCAGGTCAGGTGTAGCAGGACGGGTCAGGTGGAGCAGGACAGGACAGATGGAGCAGGACAGGTCAGATGGAGCAGGACGGGTCAGATGGAGCAGGACAGGTCAGATGGAGCAGGACATGTCAGATGTAGCAGGACAGGTCAGATGTAGCAGGACAGGTCAGATGGAGCAGGACATGTCAGATGTAGCAGGACAGGTCAGATGTAGCAGGACAGGTCAGATGGAGCAGGACGGGTCAGGTGTAGCAGGACGGGTCAGGTGGAGCAGGACGGGTCAGGTGGAGCAGGACGGGTCAGGTGGAGCAGGACGGGTCAGATGGAGCAGGACGGGTCAGGTGGAGCAGGACGGGTCAGGTGTAGCAGGACAGGTCAGGTGGAGCAGGACAGGTCAGGTGGAGCAGGACGGGTCAGGTGGAGCAGGACGGGTCAGATGGAGCAGGTCAGATGGAGCAGGTCAGATGGAGCAGGTCAGGTGTAGCAGGACGGGTCAGGTGGAGCAGGACAGGTCAGATGGAGCAGGACAGGTCAGATGGAGCAGGACGGGTCAGATGGAGCAGGACGGGTCAGGTGGAGCAGGTCAGGTCAGGTGGAGCAGGACAGGTCAGATGGAGCAGGACGGGTCAGATGGAGCAGGTCAGATGGAGCAGGTCAGATGGAGCAGGTCAGGTGTAGCAGGACGGGTCAGGTGGAGCAGGACAGGTCAGGTGGAGCAGGACAGGTCAGGTGGAGCAGGACGGGTCAGGTGGAGCAGGACGGGTCAGATGGAGCAGGTCAGATGGAGCAGGACAGGTCAGGTGGAGCAGGACAGGTCAGATGGAGCAGGACAGGTCAGGTGGAGCAGGACGGGTCAGGTGTAGCAGGACAGGTCAGGTGGAGAAGGACGGGTCAGGTGGAGCAGGACGGGTCAGGTGGAGCAGGACGGGTCAGATGGAGCAGGTCAGATGGAGCAGGTCAGATGGAGCAGGTCAGGTGTAGCAGGACGGGTCAGGTGGAGCAGGACAGGACAGATGGAGCAGGACAGGTCAGATGGAGCAGGACGGGTCAGATGGAGCAGGACGGGTCAGATGGAGCAGGACATGTCAGATGGAGCAGGACAGGTCAGGTGTAGCAGGACAGGTCAGGTGGAGCAGGACAGGTCAGATGGAGCAGGACAGGTCAGGTGTAGCAGGACAGGTCAGGTGGAGCAGGACGGGTCAGGTGGAGCAGGACGGGTCAGATGGAGCAGGTCAGATGGAGCAGGTCAGATGGAGCAGGTCAGGTGTAGCAGGACAGGACAGATGGAGCAGGACAGGTCAGGTGTAGCAGGACGGGTCAGATGGAGCAGCAATGTAATCTGTAGGGATTACATTACAGATTACATTTAGGACATCAGTAATCTGTAGAGAGTACATTTTAAGAGTAACCCCCCCCCCCCCCCCCCCATCACTGTGCCTCATGCGTTAATGAACGTATCTATTGGTTTCTTTTCAGCACCGCGGCGCCGGACAGCTCCCGTTAACAGCTTCTTCAGCGTGATCTTAAGGTTCTCCAAAGAAGCCGGTTAAACGCTCTTAAGTCCTTAAGTACAATCTTAATTAGGAAACGCCAGCACTGATTCCAAGCATGTTCAACCTGACTATATGAATATCTGAAATGACATCTTTTGTTTTACAGTCCAGAAAATTAAAAAGAAAGATTGAGGATATAGTGGCTGACCATGCCTCAGGCCATGATGAGACTTTCTGGGGTGAAATCTGCCATGTGCAAGATAAACAGGACAAGGCTCAAACATGGCTGTCTTTCACATAAAGAGGTTTCACTTTCTCACTTTGACATTTCTGATAGCCTGTGGACATGAACCTTTAAATAGTGAAATTCGAGAATAAGTTGAGAGGTGTGTTGGTCCAGACTCTGAGTAGCAGTAGAGCATAGATTACTTTACACCCCCACTCAGCAAGGGTTAGGGTAACATCACTGATTTATGACCTTTGGTAACTCTAAGCACAACCACAATGAAACAGAACTTATGATTTGTCAGATTTGGACAGATTCAATGGATTTCCAATCATTTTAAAATGTTGACATTACATTATGACATCATATACATGAACGCCTAATTTACATGGTTACAGGCCCATGTGAGTTTCCTTGGTTACAGGCCTATGTGAGTTTCCATGGTTACAGGCCCATGTTGCATGTGAGTTTCCATGGTTACAAGCCCATGTGAGTTTCCTTGGTTACAGGCCTATGTGAGTTTCCATGGTTACAGGCCCATGTTGCATGTGAGTTTCCATGGTTACAGGCCCATGTGAGTTTCCTTGGTTACAGGCCCATGTGAGTTTCCTTGGTTACAGGCCTATGTGAGTTTCCATGGTTACAGGCCCATGTTGCATGTGAGTTTCCATGGTTACAGGCCCATGTTGCATGTGAGTTTCCATGGTTACAGGCCCATGTGAGTTTCCTTGGTTACAGGCCCATGTGAGTTTCCATGGTTACAGGCCCATGTGAGTTTCCATGGTTACAGGCCCATGTTGCATGTGAGTTTCCCCTCCCCCTGTGGCAACATACATCACCAGTGACCACACCACAGCATCGGTCTCACATTGCTGAGGGTCAGTGGTCACAGATTTGGTAAAACATGGTCGACAAGCCAAATCAAGGCCAGTGATGTTAATTTGTGACGGCTCAGTGGTTCTGCTGCAGTCACTTGCCTATAATGTCTTGGGAGTGAGTCTGCAGGACAAGCAACAGATGATGCCATAGGTCTACCTATACTCCACCGATGCTTGAGCCACGTCATGAGAAATGCTAAGGAGCTTTGCAGAGCACAGTCCGTGGTGTCTAACCCTAACCCCTACATAGAGCCCCCCCCTACATAGAGCCCCTACAGAGCACAGTCCATGGTGTCTAACCCTAACCCCTACATAGAGCCCCCCCCTACATAGAGCCCCTACAGAGCACAGTCCGTGGTGTCTAACCCTAACCCCTACATAGAGCCCCCCCCTACATAGAGCCCCTACAGAGCACAGTCCATGGTGTCTAACCCTAACCCCTACATAGAGCCCCCCCCTACATAGAGCCCCCTACAGAGCACAGTCCATGGTGTCTGTATATACATATGCTTCAGATTTCAGACGTGACAGCTTTATGAAACCATTTAGCAACGTATGTGTTTGGACTCATGACCCGAACATCAACCCTGAAGGAACTGGATGAAGTTGTCATCAGAGCCAACATGGTCTTCTCCAGTTCTCACAGTGGCCAACATGTTGAGAAACATTTTAATAATCTACAAATGCATCTGACTAAAGCTGAGGACACATCTATCAAAGAGCAAGTTTCCATGCTGGATATTACACATGATAAAATAAACCAAATGAATGAAATCATTTTGATTTGATGTAATGTTTATGTTGAACCCTAGAATTACACTCTGGACAACAAGACGCAGGCGTAATGGAGAAAAGCCAACGGGACCTCAAACAGATCCGTTTCAAAAGAAGAAAGTTGACCAGACTCAATGACTTTGTAGAGACCTACAAAGCCCTATTGAGAAAGTACGCTGACTCCCGGAGGAGAGAGAAGAAGGTAAGAAGTTCATATGCTGATAATAAATACTTCAATTAGTATTTTAGACATTTGTGATTGTGCACCAGTAATATGCTATCCCAGTTTCTAATAAAAGTACCCCCCCCCCCCCCCCACACAGAAAGTAATGAGATGCTTAGACTACGGCTACAGTCATCAAAATCAAGAAGAAGTCACATAAGAAGAAGTTAAATATAATAATGTAGCATGGAACAATGCAGTACTGTGGTTCATGAACACTACTATTAAATTAATTTGATATTGACTATATTATTATTTTGTTGGTTTACTTTAGACACATCTGGTGGACGTGGAACGATGGAAGAGCAGAAAACAGAGAAAACGAGGGGTGAACAAGTTCAAATTCATTAATACGGCAGCCATTATGTGCCAGAACGCTCACCACACATCAGCTTGAGGTGGAGTGAGGGAGTGAATGAGCCAATTACGCCGGGGGATGATAAGGGGGCCAGGTTGGGACACCGGGGAACCCCCTACTCATTGCAATAAGTGCCATGGGATTTTTAATTACCATAGTGAGTCAGGACCTCGGGTTAACCTCTCATAAGGAGGATGGACATTTGATCAAATCTCAAATCAGAAATGGTGTGACTACATGGAATCAGATGTGTCTCATTATGAATGGCTGTGCGCAGACTTTCAGATGTTTTGTCATGAGGTTAGAAAGTTTAACTCTCTGTCAGATTTAAACTGGAATGTAAATTTTAATTTAACATCTCTTCTCTATCTTTCGTCTGTCTGTGTGTTAGCTAATGGATGAACTCCGGCGGATCAAAGGAACTCCAACTTCCTACCTGAACTAAATACCCGGCGGGAGACCTTTTTCCAGAGGGCACAGTTTTATGGAGTATTCAAAAAGGTCATGAAGCCTCCACTGTTGGACGAAGGTTAGTACAGAACAGAACAGTTGAGAAGTTTTAATGTTTGTTTAATAACTGGCTGCAGGAGAACAGTAAAGCGATCAATCGCCCTGTCATAGGGCTAACGTTAGCTATAGCGGTGTGGACGGGCTAACGTTAGCTATAGCGGTGTGGACGGGCTAACGTTAGCTACAGCGGTGTGGACGGGCTAACGTTAGCTACAGCGGTGTGGACGGGCTAACGTTAGCTACAGCGGTGTGGACGGGCTAACGTTAGCTACAGCGGTGTGGACGGGCTAACGTTAGCTAAGTGCTCTACAAACGGAGAAACATGCAGAGACGAGTACAGCCGTCAAAAAAACAAGTTGTGAAATTATGAATGGATCTCTCTCTGTGTGTGTGTATGTGCGTGCGTCACGTCACCCCCCCCCCGAATATTTGAAAATCGGTCCAATAGTTCCAGCGATTTTCGAATCGTGTTTTTGCTTGAAATGCCCGTCCCTAATACATGCAACTTAATTTCTCAGTTTTCACTTTCAGTTGAGATATCCTTGCTTTGTCTCTCTGTCCTCCATCCATGCTGCGGGTTAGGGGTTATCCCTCCCTCCCTCCCTTCCTTCCTTCCTCCCTTCCGTTAGTTTTCTTTCCTCCTCTTGTTTAGTTTAGTACCTTTATATATATTTATTTATTTATTTATTTTCCAATTAACCAAAATGTGTTTTAATCCTTTTAACCATGAATTGTAATTTACCCTATGAGTTTTACATTAATGTATTTATTATAATTGTATATTAAATTAATTTATTATCCCTTTTTCCAATTTCCTTCTCCCCTTTAGATATTTCTTCTGCCCCTCGTGCTGCCGGTGCCTCTGGTGCCTCCTACACCCCTCGAATTGATGTAGTCAAATCAAGGCCAAAGAAAACCACCTGCACCTTTTGTAATTTGGTTGTTAACAAAAAACACATAAAAGAACATAAAGACGCCATCGCAGACGTAACATCACGCCATCACCTACCATCACAATGCGTAGACACAAAGAATGGGTTATTTTCTGGGCCACTTGCACCAACTCATGTTCAGAACTGCACGTGTGGAGATGAACATCAAGTGTGAGGTGGAGCAATGTGTCAACGGGCCAGAAGACGGGGCCTCATGGGATTTCAATGCATGCACCAGAAATCCATTTCTCTTTGTCCCATGTGTTCAGGAGCACCTGTAACCCTTAAAGAAGAGGTTCTGAAAGACCTGGTTGGAGTCTGAGGGAAGAGATCCCTCATGGGTCTGAAGGACAGGGAGACCGCATACTACTCCAGGCTAGGCAGAGTAGTAGAAGAACAGCTGTCCACACAAATGAATCAAACACATCCACAAGTTAGGTCAACTGATTCTGATGTTTGATGTCTTTGGGAAAGACGAGATGAACAGAGCACTGGGCAGGGCACCACATCCACAGATCCACCAGAAGGACAAGGATTGTGTATCTGCTGAAGAACAAAAAGGTTACCAGCTGATTACCAGAAGATGTCAGTTCTCCATCGAGTGGAAACACAGCAGCTGATCTGCAGTGTGTCCAGGAAGGGTTCCTCTTTCTGAGCCCTGAGGTATCACAGGAAGCCAAGAGTGTCACATTCACTCAGTAGTACAACGTCTAGTCTAATCATAGATGTCACATTTCATGAGGATGTTTCTTGCATCTAGTGAAATTGTGGAAAATCACATGACTCCATTTTTTTATCCTTAGGGTTAGAAGGTCTAGTGTGTTTCTCATACTGTAGATGTGTCTACATATTGTAAGAGGTGTGGGATATGAGGAGCGTTCTCCCGCTACCAGGAGTGGACCGAGGATCATCACGTCATTCTAACATTGCAGCTTTGCCTTTTCCTCAGACAGGCTGTGCAGCTATTCTTCATTTATTCTGTTTTCAGGGCGCAACACTAGCCTCCTCCTCTTCTCTCTCCTTCCTCTCCCTCCTTTCCTTCCTCTCTCTCACTCTTCTTAACACTGAATCCCGTGATGGGGACACGTAATGTGTTAAATGTTCGTGTCCCCATCACGGGAACAGTACCAGCGTGAAGTCAATGGGAATCCTGTTTCCTGGTGGACACACGGATTCCCCGGTTCAACTACGTCACATAGTGGGCGGTAATTATTACTGTTTTCTAATCAATAAATCTTTTATTTTATTGTTATTTTTAATATTCATTTCACTGAATTTATTATAGTGCATTAAATACGATAACTCCGTCACTGCGCCGGCAGTCACCGCCATCCTCGTATCTTTAATTTCACGAAAACTTCACATCAAATAAAAGCTGAGATTTCACTGATTCCAGCAGAGTAACTCCGAGGGTTGCAAAGGGGTCGAACATTTCCGGAAAGTTTCCGGTAAATTTCCATGGAAAGTTAAGCTGGGGAATTTTGGAAATATTCCAAATTGGAAACTTTCCATGGGAATTAAATGGGAATTTATGGGAGTTGAGGGTAATTTAGTGGAAAGGTTTCATCATTTGATTAATTGGATGAAAGAGTCCACCCCTTCATTAAAAAATAGAACATTATTTTAAGTTGATGATGAAAAAAGGTGCAAAATGTCGCTTGATGTCCCCGAGCTGTTGAAGTTATATTAAAATTCCCATGGAAAGTTTCCAAGTTTGAAAACTCCCGGAATGTACCACTACATATTACGTCTTACCTTCGCTGGTTTTATGGTTTTATTATTTTTCTTCTTCTTCTCACTACATCCAGAACCGTGTCTCCAGAGAACGGGTTCATTACATCATTACGCTATAAAATGATTAAAACAGCTTCTTTCATCTAAAGCAACACTTTGCTGGTTTTATGGTTAAAGTTGTCTGGTGGCATAATATTCCCAGTAACAGCTCCTCCAACGTCTCAAACCAGTTTCCATTCATGTACACGGCAGCATGCGGTCTTTGTCTCCATCTAGTGGTTGAACTGTGCTACTGCAACATGTTTAACCAGCTGCTTTACTCTCTAACTTTACAGTGCTTTACTTTATTAACATGAGACTTGGCACAGATGATGTTCAGATGCTATGCTCCAGTCCCAAGAGGTTTATTGGCTGCAGCAGTTTAATCCAGAAGGTGTTATTCACTCTAAAAGTAGAGAAGGGGGCAGCCATGTTGGAGGGCCAGCTGAAGGCGGTGGAGCTGACCAGAGGGCAGCCATGTTCCCCTCCCTTCCTTCCTCCCGTAACTTTTTACATTTCGTGTCGAATGTTTCCTCCTCTTGTTTAGTGTAGTACCCTTATTATTTATTTTCCCTTTTCCAATTAACCAACATGTTTAATATATTTTAAGATGCCGGTGAGGTAATTATATGAAGAGGAATGACTCGTCTGCAGCTTTTAATGAGATTCAACTGAATCTTAAGACACCAGCGGCTGACTTAAATAAATATGATGAAATGTAAAAGGCAGTAAAAACCTGTGAGAATGTTTTTTAATGTTTTGGTGAACGAATCTTTTTAATGAACGGACTCTAGAGATTCAGTACGTTGCAACGTTTCCACTGCACACAGGCAACCCCCCCCCCCCCCCCCGGTCTGTCAGACTCAGAGCGGGTAGCGACTAGGGATGGGCGATACCACACTTTTAGGATTCGATACGATACCGATACTGACTTTTTCAGCAGCTTGTCTTTTTTCAAGCTCACTGTGGCTCTCGGGATGTGTGGTCTTCAGGTGTTTGGTTGAATTGGTTGTGTTGCTGCTGTAGTGAAAAATAACTTGCATTCGTGTTGACTGTGCAGTGTGCACTGTCGGCTGAGTGGCTCATGTCTCAAATGTCCTTGTCACGTGACACGGGCCACTGGGGCCAGCGCAATATGCTGCCAGGTACGGGGGTGTCTCGACACATAGTAATTGAAGTAAGCTACCTAAACAGTTGAAAGTGATGCATGCACCCCCAATTCTTATTTGTTAGTAGATGTCGATATTTGTTTAAGGAAATCTATGCCAAATGAGTAGCGTGTGAGTATCGTTATATCGATACTCACAGGATCGATACGCCCCCCCCCCCCCCATCTGTCTGCTGGAGAGATGTTGCTCCCTCAGAGGTCTGAGCCAAACTGAATGTTCGTGCTGTTCGTCTCCTTTTATACTCTCCCTTCCTTCCTTCCTCCCTCCCTTCCTTCCTTCCTTCCGTTAGTTGTAAATTTCGTGTTCAGTGTTTCCTCCGCTAGTTTAGTTTAGTACCTTATTTATTTTCCTTTTTCCAATTAACCAAAATGTTTTTTAACTCTTTTAACCATGAATTATATTTACCCTATGAATTTTACATTAATGTATTTATTATAATTGTATATTAATTTATTAACCCTTTTTCCCAATTCCCTTCTTCCCTTTAGATGTTTCCATTACTTAGCTTCCATCCTTCCCTGTTCCTGTTAGCGTACCTCGTGCTTGTCTCGCCATATTCGTGGCTTCACGGTATTTATTTATTTATTTATTTATTTATTTGTTTGTTTGTTTGGGGGGGGGGGGGGGTGCTCGCAGCTTATAGTGTTGCCGGCATGAAGATAGCGAGTTAGGGGAGTTGTTCCAGTGCCGGGGAGGGGGGGGCTGGACGCCTCCTGTAGTCAGGGAGGGGGGGCTGGACGCCTCCTGTAGTCAGGGAGGGGGGGCTGGACGCCTCCTGTACTCAGTAAGGGCCCGGGGTGAGCCTCTGTTCTCCAGCCTTGACTTTCAGCACTCAGCCTGCCGCTGCACGCTGACAGCACTGCCCGACCAAAAGAGCTGGAGGAAGCTTGTGAAAAGCTTGGAGATCTCAATTATAAAAAGAAAATGGTATGTGCAATGTTGCTGTGTGTTAGCAAGCTATGAGTTTCACTTTGTTGTTTTAGCGTGGATGTATACCTGGTCGAATTACCCGGTGGGGGCAAGAACAAGTCTGAAAATTTGAGAAATTCGTTAGGGCAACGCATTTTTTGAATGTCCTTGGCAAAATTCAAACCAATGATTTTAATCTAGATTAACTACAGGCTTGCAGTGAGATTAATCTTGATTAGAAAAATAATCAATCTATGCCCAGCACTAATTAAGTAATCTAGTAATATGAGAGTAATACTCTCGACTGTTATTCCCACCGTGGTCTGTTTATACAAGTCAGCAGTGTAAAGTTAATGTCAATATCTGCCATTACACAATCTCATCCTAACACCCCAATATACAGTATTGGGTGAACAAAAATTTAAATGCAAATATAAATTGCAGACTGCTTGCTGTGCCACCTGACTTTCTCTGATTGGCTCTACTACATAGAATCCTATGTAATCACACAAACTGCTATAGAAAGATGGCACCCATGAATAGGTATGCTTTTAAAAGCTAATTAATCATCATTCTGTCTTTTGTCAGGTGGACTACCTGTGTCTGCTGGGAGGTGCCACCCCAGGGGACACAGTGAGGCGGATATTGAGAAAAATTGGGACCAATGGCCTTTGGGCTTTGTACAGCTTGAAGAGGAGAAAAGGGAAAAAGAAATTCATGGACCTGAAATTATACCCCGTTGTAGTTCGTAAGTTGTTGGGGTTTTTTTTGGGGGGGGGGGGGGTATGACTATACAATACAAACATAAATATAAAGTGAAATCTGTGTGTTCAGGCAGAACTACAGTCATGGATGAAAGTAGTGGCACCCCTGGAACTTCTCCAGAAAATTCACCATTTCTCCCAGAAGTGGTGCAATTACAAATGTTTTGGTATACACGTTTAAGTCCGTAGGAACAACACAAAAAGCCAAATTTTACACAAAACTCCAAAAATTGACTGGACAAAATCATTGGCGCCCTATTAAAACTGTGGGTAAATAATTTCATTGAAGACATGTGATGATGACAAAGGTTGGACTGGATTAACATTGACCATGATGTGTAGACGAATTAATTCATTCAGTTTGTGTCAAGACAGTAAGGAGGAGCCCCACACTGCTGTGAGAAACATCTGGCTCCTGGTTCCACCATGCTGGCAACGTTAAAGGGATAGTTCAACTATAGTTGCAGGAATAGTCAGTGTCTATAATATGAATGCCTGGATATTACATGTTCTTCTGCAGTTGTCTGTGGTGGTCCCAGTTTTCCACCCATAGCCTATCTGGGAATGTTTACGTCCTTCTGACTATTCTAATTACTACGTTCAAATTCATGGAAATGAATAAATTCATGTTGTGAAACATTTTTTGGGTTTGTAGTCCAATTCTATTTTGAAGTAAATGATCAGTGCTCACTCAGGAAACATTAATCCTGAAATTGAAAGGTGATGTCATATTTCAATGTTTAAATATCATAACATAATAATTGTTAAAAAATGTTCAAAGCATGTTATCCAGTTCTTAAGTAGTATAATTCTGAAACTCAGCTGTAAACATTTTAAAGAGCTTTTGGGTATAATGATGTTTTCATTAGTAACATTGTAAGAATGTTATCACAAATCATTTTTAGAGAACGTTCCTCCATAACGTTCTGGGAACTTAAAGAAAACTTCCCGCAAAAAACATTGTAAGAACATTAAAGGTAACATTCTCAGAACATTTTTAGAACAAAAAATTGCTAGCTGGGTATTGCTAGCTGTAGATGGTGGCCGTGAAGTGTAAAACACAAAACCAGGAGACCAAACAAAAAAGGCTGTAAAATGATATAAAGTAGGGACGGGTCACGATGTTCGTCTTTTTATCTCCTCCTTTATTAACGTGCGGTTCGGCTCCTATCCGCACTGCTATAGCTAACGTTAGCCCTATGACGTTAGCCCATAGGGGTGGATGGGCTAACGTCATAGGGCTAACGTTAGCTATAGCGGTGTGGATGGGCTAACATCATAGGGCTAACGTTAGCTATAGCGGTGTGGATGGGCTAACGTCATAGGGCTAACGTTAGCTATAGCGACCCAGTATCTGCTTGCTCAGCAATGAAAGTTGATAACAGTGTGAGCTGGAGTGAAGCAGCTTCATCAAACTTCACATTTAAAGTTCCAGTAATAAAACATCATGTCAGTTAGTCTTCATGTTAAAGAGGAACTATGCACAGCCACTTCCTGTCCTCAGCCAGAATGTAATCCATGGAGCAGTGATAACGCTATACAGTAGAGGTTAACTCGTATCGGGCCGACCGAAATTACCCGACCCTGACCCGAGACCCGTACGGGTCCGGGTCCATTTCCTCTGTAGTCAACTAGGGTCCGGGTCGGATTGGACTTTACAACCTCGGGTCCCGGATCTGTTCGCTAAAATGTGTAAAACCGAGAAAACCCGAGAGACTCGGAGTCCGGGTCTGACCCGGGTCAGTCAGACCACGGCCAGATAAAGTGTCTATTACTAGTTATAGTCTCACATTCATTTATTTATAAACAGGGTTTCCTTCAATGTTGCACATCTGTTTTTGAAAAAGGTAAATTCATGATTTGAAGAGCTATGAAATGATTCCAGACGAGGTTCAGTTACAACAATTATTCATCCTTTTTACGGGTCGGGCAGAAATTATCTCAGAACCACTCGGACATCGGAACACATTCTCCTCGGGTCCGTTCGGGTTCGGACACGTAATTTTTTTTAAATGTCGGACTCACTCGGACATCGGAACAAATTCTCCGGGTCCGTTCGGGTTCGGGTCTCATTTAGTACCCGAGCTAACCTCTACTATACAGGATATCACATACATGTTATAATGTGTGTATGTGTGTAGTTCTATATGTCGTAAAGAGATCAGATTACAGAGAGTTCTGGTGTCATGGTGGCGCCGGGTCGAAGGCTCTGATCTCACATGGTTGTGAACACAAGTGAGAAGCAGATAGTTTGTTGTACAGGGGGAGATGGTGTTTATCTTTGATATATTAAAAATCAACCAATCAGAGTTTTTGTGGAGCCAGAAGGTATCGACCAGTCGACTGTGAGATTACAGCCGCTGCAGTGACCCTGGGTTACAGCCCTAGAAACATCAATCAGTGCTTTTCTACAGAATACTGTCTGCTGCCACACTGATGCATAATCATCCACATCTGCATCTTGATAAATGATATGATTCAGTGCATCCAGGAAAGAAATGAATGAGGCAGCGTGAGGCCGCTGACCGTCACTGAAACGCTGCGAGCGTTGTAGCCCGCTGCAGAGACCCCGGGTCTGAGTCCACCCGGCGGCCCCTCACTCTCACCCTCTCTCCCTCCCCGTCTCCCTCCAGCTGAGCTACTGATATCAGGCAGGAACTCAAAGAGAGGACTCAAAGGCAGAGCTCAGGATGAAACTGACGAGGCTTTATTCTCAAATGGTGATGAACAAAAAGCCTCAATCGAGGGAAGAGCAGGAAAGAAGGTGAACTAAACTAAACTTAGGAGCTCTGATAAACTAAACGGCAAAAAGTCAAACAAAAGTCACTCTTCCGAGGAATTAACACACAACAAATAACATAAACTATGAACAATGACTAACTATGACTAACACTTGTTCTCTGGACGACAGACAAGACACACTCACACAGGACGAAGGGAGACGCAGACTATAAGCACACATGGAGGTAAATGGGGAACAGGTGAACACAATCAGGAATCAGGGAAGACAATCAGACTGGTGACACATGAGGAAGAGCAAGGGTTAGGGTTAGAGCACCTGAAACCAGAGGAGTCACAAAAACAACAAACAACCAACATGGAGACAGGACAAAAACTCAACTTGACATTACCGGTGTGACAACTCATGAGCTGGCGGCGGTGTGAGCGTGCCCATGCCGCGCCGTGCTAAATGTGGCATGAGTGCCAAAGGTTGCTGACCTCTGTTACCATTTTGTTTTTAAAGTCTGCCTCCTCCCTGACACGCCTCTCCACAGCCAGTAAGGAGCTTCTGTCTTTTAGTGGGAAGAGATCCTCCTGGAGGACCTCCTGCCCACCAACACGTTCTCCCTGGATCCTCTGAAGGGTGAGGGTTCTTCAGTGGATCCATGATCATCTCTTGGTTTGTAAGTAGTCTACGCAGATACGCACAAGAGCTCAAAATACCAACATTAAAAAGATTTAAACCAAAAAGGCATCGTAAGGTGATTTCATACCGAGACAGTCACAGAGACAGAGCGGGTATGAGCATTAATATGCAAATATAATCATTTATGAGGTTTGAAGCACCTGACGATCGTTGGCCCTCAGCAGGAGATGTATTACCCGGCTGGCCACTGGAGGTCTTTGTTCAGGGCTCACGACGCCTGAGTTGTTGAGGTTCAGGGCTTGACTGTGATTGGGCGAGTCCTTCTCTGTTCAGGGCTTGACTGTGATTGGGCGAGCCCTTCTCTGTTCAGGGCTTGACTGTGATTGGGTGAGCCCTTCTCTCACGTGTTGACTTTACACTTGGCCTTTGTATTTTGGGGGCTGCAGACAATGATCCCCTTCTTTTGACAGCAGTAGATAGATTCCACAACTCATGTATAAAACACATTTATAATGATCTCCTTTGGTCTGAACACAGTTCTCACGGTACTGATGATTGACTGAATTCACTTTCAAGAGTAAAAGATGTTTTTTTGGACGTACAGTAAATGTCAAACCAGTTTTATATGGTTCTTACCTTCACAGTAGGGATGGGCGTATCGATCCTGTGGTATCGATATAACAATACTCACACGCTACTCATTTGGCATAGATTTCCTTAAACAAATATCGACATCTACTAACAAATAAGAATTGGGGGTGCATGCATCACTTTCAACTGTTTAGGTAGCTTACTTCAATTACTATGTGTCGAGACACCCCCGTACCTGGCAGCATATTGCGCTGGCCCCAGTGGCCCGTGTCACGTGACAAGGACATTTGAGACGAGTCACTCAGCCGACAGTGCACACCGCACAGTCAACACGAATGCAAGTTATTTTTCACCAGTTGATAAAGTTACAGGAAGGTGCCAGGTGTGCACACAGCAGCAACACAACCAATTCAACCAAACACCTGAAGACCACACATCCCGAGAGCCACAGTGAGCTTGAAAAAAGACAAGCTGCTGAAAAAGTTCAGTCTCCTGCACCACCCACTGTCCACCAAAAGACCTTTAATCTGTAACAAGATTTTCATATTTGATTAATTATAATACTGTTTATCACAATTTATTTTTATTTATTTTATTAACAAAAATAACTGCAGCTTCTTGTGATTCAGATTCAGCCATATTGCAATTTGGATTATTTGACAGTTATTTGACAATATTTTGACTGGAAAAAATTGCCAAAAAGAAATTATCAGTATCAGTATCGGTATCGATATCGATATCGATGAAATTGCAAGAAAAAGTATCAGTATCGTATCGAATCCTAAAAGTGTGGTATCGCCCATCCCTACTTCACAGACTCCCTGAAATGAAGCCTTCATCCTAAATATCTGGTCACATGCTCATTGTTTTTCATATGGTATCTTAGCAACAACAGGTTTTTCTCATGGTATCTTAGCAACAACAGGTGTCCCTATGCTCAACTTACCCCGGTCTCCCCTATCGAGTGATTGTTCTTCAACAGAATGTAAATGAATGAAGAGATTCAGTTTTCAGAGCTAAATGTTTTACTCCAGACTCAAAACATGGCGTACTGAGTAGTAGGTGTTTCCAGCTCCAGTGTTTGCACCAGGAGAGTCATCAATGATGTATGAAACTATATTAATTATATCAGCTAAAGAAGAATTCACCTTGTTAAATCTGAGGTGGTAGTTATTGACACTGGATCATATAGTAATGATTCTGAATGTCTCACAAATATAGTGCTGTAGTGGCTTTGAGTACTGACAGTCTTTATCGCTTCCTCCTCAGTGAGACCCTAACCCTCATCAGGTCTGTAGTGAGACCCTAACCCTCATCAGGTTTGTAGTGAGACCCTAACCCTCATGTAAAACATAGAGGGGGAACAACGGCATAAAGTAGCTCACTAACATTGAACTGTTGGCACATTTATGGACATTCCCAACTGAATCATTATATAATATATAAATAATATAATCATTCCTATAGATATGGATACACACGCAGAGATAGGCGAAGGCAGGCTGTCACCACTGAGCTGCACATTAGTATGATAATAATATAACCACATGAAAACACATGCTAACCCTAACCCTAAGGCTAAGGTTAAACATGCTAACCCTAACCCTATGGCTAAGGTTAAACATGCTAACCCTAACCCTATGGCTAAGGTTAAACATGCTAACCCTATGGCTAAGGTTAAACATGCTAACCCTATGGCTAAGGTTAAACATGCTAACCCTAACCCTATGGCTAAGGTTAAACATGCTAACCCTAACCCTATGGCTAAGGTTAAACATGCTAACCCTATGGCTAAGGTTAAACATGCTAACCCTATGGCTAAGGTTAAACATGCTAACCCTATGGCTAAGGTTAAACATGCTAACCCTAACCCTATGGCTAAGGTTAAACATGCTAACCCTATGGCTAAGGTTAAACATGCTAACCCTAACCCTATGGCTAAGGCTAAACATGCTAACCCTAACCCTATGGCTAAGGTTAAACATGCTAACCCGAACCCTATGGCTAAGGTTAAACATGCTAACCCTATGGCTAAGGTTAAACATGCTAACCGTAACCCTATGGCTAAGGTTAAACATGCTAACCCTATGGCTAAGGTTAAACATGCTAACCCTATGGCTAAGGTTAAACATGGTAACCCTATGGTTAAGGTTAAACATGCTAACCCTATGGCTAAGGTTAAACATGCTAACCCTATGGCTAAGGTTAAACATGCTAACCCTATGGCTAAGGTTAAACATGCTAACCCTAACCCTATGGCTAAGGTTAAACATGCTAACCCTATGGCTAAGGTTAAACATGCTTAGAATGAATCTGCCTCCAAAGGTAATCCAACACATATTTAGTGTCCAACTTGAAGCACATTAGCTGTGATGACAGATCTGAGTCAATGGGAAAGTCTAAAAAGCTTGCAGTCTGTCTGTATGTATTCCTGACCCTCAGAAGCTATTCTATTCTGGACCAGAAGTATCTTGCCATTCATTTTAATACATCTGTCCCTCTCTGATGAATTAATGACACATTCATCCATTTCCAGTTCTTAGGGTTAGGGTAGCTTTACAGTTCCTATAAAGCCTTCTGGGACAGGTCCAGTTTCCTCTTGTAAACTTGTTGAGTCAAGTTCTGAAACCCTGCGTATCGCTTGTTGCAGTGGTGAACGAGGCTTTCTAACCGGCCTTTAATCAAAAGGAAATCCAGATATTAGGTCCAGGTTCCCATGTTCCCTTACATCTTCACTGAGGTGAATCAAGCCATGGATGTTTCCTGACCATAGAGTTCTCCAAGATGTTTGACAAATGCTGAGGAGTGTGTTAGCAAAGTCATTTAGCATCAAACGACAGGTTGGACTGGCCAGAATGTAAAAGCTCACAGAGAACAGCTTAAAGCTTTGATTCACCTCAGGAACCAGAACATCCTTCAGAACTGGACCAGTGTAAAGTAGGAGCTGCCTAAGTTCTGTTGCCTTCCATCTTAACCTCTCATCAAGCCCCCTTGGTCTGAGGGTATGTACTCGGCCTGGGCCGGCATGAGATTCTGACGGTATGATAACCTGAGGTAAAAATATCACGGTTTCACGGTTTCATGATTACTGCTATAAAATGTGATATTTTGAAATGTCTGTATTTAAAAACAAAAAAAAAGATTTTTTTTTCCATTGAGCAGTCTTTTATTTTTAGTAAATATGTATTTAAAATAAATAATAATAAAATAAGTGCAGTCCTTTAACTGAGGCTAAACCTGCAACTCAAGTCACGACATAAATGAATTACTTTTAGTGAAAAGAAAACAACACAAAATGCAAATAAATGCAGTCACGTAACCTTCATATATAACACTACTTTATATACAGTTAGCTAGTTTACACTACTTTATATACAGTTAGCTAGTTTACTACTTTATATACAGTTAGCTAGTTTACACTACTTTATATACAGTTAGCTAGTTTATACTACTTTATATACAGTTAGCTAGTTTACACTACTTTATATACAGTTAGCTAGTTTATACTACTTTATATAGTTAGCTAGTTTACACTACTTTATATACAGTTAGCTAGTTTACACTACTTTATATACAGTTAGCTAGTTTATACTACTTTATATACAGTTAGCTAGTTTATACTACTTTATATACAGTTAGCTAGTTTACACTACTTTATATACAGTTAGCTAGTTTATACTACTTTATATACAGTTAGCTAGTTTACACTACTTTATATACAGTTAGCTAGTTTACTACTTTATATACAGTTAGCTAGTTTATACTACTTTATATACAGTTAGCTAGTTTATACTACTTTATACACAGTTAGCTAGTTTACACTACTTTATATACAGTTAGCTAGTTTACACTACTTTGTATACAGTTAGCTAGTTTATACTACTTTATATACAGTTAGCTAGTTTACGCTACTTTATATACAGTTAGCTAGTTTACACTACTTTATATACAGTTAGCTAGTTTATACTACTTTATATACAGTTAGCTAGTTTATACTACTTTATATACAGTTAGCTAGTTTACACTACTTTATATACAGTTAGCTAGTTTATACTACTTTATATACAGTTAGCTAGTTTACACTACTTTATATACAGTTAGCTAGTTTACTACTTTATATACAGTTAGCTAGTTTACACTACTTTATATACAGTTAGCTAGTTTATACTACTTTATATACAGTTAGCTAGTTTATACTACTTTATATACAGTTAGCTAGTTTACACTACTTTATATACAGTTAGCTAGTTTATACTACTTTATATACAGTTAGCTAGTTTATACTACTTTATATACAGTTAGCTAGTTTACACTACTTTATATACAGTTAGCTAGTTTATACTACTTTATATACAGTTAGCTAGTTTATACTACTTTATATACAGTTAGCTAGTTTACACTACTTTATATACAGTTAGCTAGTTTATACTACTTTATATACAGTTAGCTAGTTTACACTACTTTATATACAGTTAGCTAGTTTATACTACTTTATATAGTTAGCTAGTTTACACTACTTTATATACAGTTAGCTAGTTTACACTACTTTATATACAGTTAGCTAGTTTATACTACTTTATATACAGTTAGCTAGTTTATACTACTTTATACACAGTTAGCTAGTTTACACTACTTTATATACAGTTAGCTAGTTTACACTACTTTGTATACAGTTAGCTAGTTTATACTACTTTATATACAGTTAGCTAGTTTACGCTACTTTATATACAGTTAGCTAGTTTACACTACTTTATATACAGTTAGCTAGTTTATACTACTTTATATACAGTTAGCTAGTTTATACTACTTTATATACAGTTAGCTAGTTTACACTACTTTATATACAGTTAGCTAGTTTATACTACTTTATATACAGTTAGCTAGTTTACACTACTTTATATACAGTTAGCTAGTTTATACTACTTTATACAGTTAGCTAGTTTACACTACTTTATATACAGTTAGCTAGTTTATACTACTTTATATACAGTTGGCTAGTTTATACTACTTTATATACAGTTAGCTAGTTTACTACTTTATATACAGTTAGCTAGTTTACACTACTTTATATACGGTTAGCTAGTTTATACTACTTTATATACGGTTAGCTAGTTTACTCTACTTTATATACAGTTAGCTAGTTTACACTACTTTATATACAGTTAGCTAGTTTACTCTACTTTATATACAGTTAGCTAGTTTACTCTACTTTATATACAGTTAGCTAGTTTACACTACTTTATATACAGTTAGCTAGTTTACACTACTTTATATACAGTTAGCTAGTTTACACTACTTTATATACAGTTAGCTAGTTTACTCTACTTTATATACAGTTAGCTAGTTTACACTACTTTATATACGGTTAGCTAGTTTACACTACTTTATATACAGTTAGCTAGTTTATACTACTTTATATACAGTTAGCTAGTTTATACTACTTTATATACAGTTAGCTAGTTTACACTACTTTATATACAGTTAGCTAGTTTATACTACTTTATATACAGTTAGCTAGTTTACTCTACTTTATATACAGTTAGCTAGTTTATACTACTTTATATACAGTTAGCTAGTTTATATTACTTTATATACAGTTAGCTAGTTTACACTACTTTATACACAGTTAGCTAGTTTACTACTTTATATACAGTTAGCTAGTTTATACTACTTTATATACGGTTAGCTAGTTTACACTACTTTATATACAGTTAGCTAGTTTACTACTTTATATACAGTTAGCTAGTTTATACTACTTTATATACGGTTAGCTAGTTTATACTACTTTATATACAGTTAGCTAGTTTACACTACTTTATATACAGTTAGCTAGTTTACTACTTTATATACAGTTAGCTAGTTTATACTACTTTATACACAGTTAGCTAGTTTATACTACTTTATATACAGTTAGCTAGTTTACACTACTTTATATACAGTTAGCTAGTTTATACTACTTTATATACAGTTAGCTAGTTTACTCTACTTTATATACAGTTAGCTAGTTTATACTACTTTATATACAGTTAGCTAGTTTACTTTATATACAGTTAGCTAGTTTATACTACTTTATATACAGTTAGCTAGTTTATACTACTTTATATACAGTTAGCTAGTTTACTCTACTTTATATACAGTTAGCTAGTTTATACTACTTTATATACAGTTAGCTAGTTTACACTACTTTATATACAGTTAGCTAGTATATACTACTTTATATACAGTTAGCTAGTTTACACTACTTTATATACAGTTAGCTAGTTTATACTACTTTATATACAGTTAGCTAGTTTACACTACTTTATATACAGTTAGCTAGTTTATACTACTTTATATACAGTTAGCTAGTTTATACTACTTTATATACAGTTAGCTAGTTTACATTACTTTATATACAGTTAGCTAGTTTACTCTACTTTATATACAGTTAGCTAGTTTATACTACTTTATATACAGTTAGCTAGTTTATACTACTTTATATACAGTTAGCTAGTTTATACTACTTTATATACAGTTAGCTAGTTTACACTACTTTATATACAGTTAGCTAGTTTACTACTTTATATACAGTTAGCTAGTTTACACTACTTTATGTACAGTTAGCTAGTTTACACTACTTTATATACAGTTAGCTAGTTTATACTACTTTATATACAGTTAGCTAGTTTACTCTACTTTATATACAGTTAGCTAGTTTATACTACTTTATATACAGTTAGCTAGTTTATACTACTTTATATACAGTTAGCTAGTTTACACTACTTTATATACAGTTAGCTAGTTTACTACTTTATATACAGTTAGCTAGTTTACACTACTTTATATACAGTTAGCTAGTTTACACTATTTTATATACGGTTAGCTAGTTTACACTACTTTATATACAGTTAGCTAGTTTATACTACTTTATATACAGTTAGCTAGTTTACACTATTTTATATACAGTTAGCTAGTTTATACTACTTTATATACAGTTAGCTAGTTTATACTACTTTATATACAGTTAGCTAGTTTATACTACTTTATATACAGTTAGCTAGTTTACACTACTTTATATACAGTTAGCTAGTTTAGTCCAGTGGTTCCCAACCTAGGGGGGGGGGGTCCCTCCAAAGGGTCAGCAGATAAATGTGAGGGCTGCTGAGATGATTAATGGGAAAGAAGAAAAAACAAAGTTCTGATTCACACGTTTTCAGTTTTTGGACTTTTTCTCTAATCTGTGATTTTTTTTCTTGAAGTGTCGCTTATGAAAAACAGACTGAAGAGAAAAGGATGGTTTTATTTCCATGTGACTCAAACAACGGCTGTAAAGTTTTATTGACTTCACTTCAGCAGTTTAATGATTTATACATTTATTTAGTGAGTTATGAAGTTTACAGAACATTTTATTACATGTTCTTCATCAGTTGGAGAAAACTCTCATCAGTTTGCAGCTTTGCAGTTTAGGTTACTCACTTCTTCTCGTACGCTTTTCAACGTAAAGACCTTCTCACAGTCAGGCAGATCGTTGTCACTCCCCACACCTACAGTGATGTTGGTTATGTTGAATGTTTCATAGGGGGGGATGAGCACCTCTTTCTCTGCTGTTCCAAAGCTTGATAAATTCCCCAGATAGGCTCCAAAACAGGTCTTAATTATAAAGCAGCTCAGATTTGTTATGAAAGAGCTGGAGGCAAACATACCAAACCGAATGATGTCACTAACTCTGCCGCTGAACTCAGACTGGGTTCTCCTATAAGTAATGTGACAGCTCTGATTGGCTTTCAGGATCTGTATGGCAGTAGTCAGCCAGAAATGTAAAGAGTGGAATCTGAATTTGAAGGACTCTGTGTAGTTCTTCCTACCGGTCCGGACCGCTTTATTGAATTCTTCGTATATTTCGTTAGATGTATAAACACAGATTGCATGCGTTTGATTTGGGCTGAGAACAACATGCTTTTGGTGTGTCTTTAAACATGTTTCTGAATATATCCAGGCTTCTTTAAATGTTCCCTCAAACTCTTCTTTGAAATATATGTTGTTGACCTTCTTCTCCATCTTCTCTCTTCTTCTCCATCTTCCCCGTGGTACATGTCATCAACAGCTTCAGGAGCCATGTCCAGTGGGACTGAATCAGCTTCAGGAGCCATGTCCAGTGGGACTGAATCAGAGGTCTGGAGAGCAGAAGAAGAAAGAACAGCTGATGTTACAGTAACTTGTAGAAATGACAGTCATATAAAGTGCAGCAGTGAATCAGGTTGAAGTGTGAATGTTTTCTGCTGCTACTGAACGTGTTTCATTGTTTAGCGGTCTGATATCTGCTGCTAGTCACACTCACGCTTTCCTGACTGGGCTTTTTGGAGCCTGGTTAACCTCTTCCTCCAGAAGCCTCTGGCTCAGGGTCCTGCTCGAAAATGACATACTCAAAATGAATATGGTATATCTCTGTAACTACAAGGTCTATATGAATAATATTGGTATCATAATAAAGGTAACACTTGTGAGATACATGTAGAGGTGAAAGCATTAGTATATATGTTACTGGGTCAGACTAAATGAAGATTGAACACAGCAAAAATTAAACATTTAATTTTCGCCTGGAAAAAAAATGTACACTTTTAGAGTGAATAACACCTTCTAAATTATACTGCAGCAGCCAATAAACCTCTTGACATTGTAGCATAACATCTGAATATTATCTGTGCCAAGTTTCATGTTAATAAAGTAAAGCACTGCAAAGTTAGAGAGATCTTAGTAGAGATATATTTAGGCGCTCAACTCTGCACTGCGCACCTCTGCCCATGCATTCTGGATGGGAGTCAACTGATCCAAGCAGTATTTTTAGTCAATATGGACCAATCACACCTCTAAAGAAAGTTCACACCCCCTAGAAAGTAATGCAGAGGGCTAGAGCTGTCGCAGTAGCACCGTTCAGTCACTAGATGGAGACAAAGACCGTGTGTTTGCATTGGCGACGACGGCGCAGGGATATTTAAATCACAACGAAAGTGAAACTGAATCGACTCAAAATGATCCAGAGACATTGGAGTAGCTGCTACTAGGAATATTATGCGACCAGACAACTTTTAACCATAAAAACAGCGAAGGTAAGACATAATATGTAGTTGTAAATTTACAATGTGAAGTTTGTTTGGATTTTTCTTTGACGGTTTACTCCGCGAGTTTTGATCGTACAGTAATGAGAGTTACACTGCTGGAATCAGTGAAATCTCAGCTTTCATTTGATGTGTAGTTTGTGTGGATATCACGAACATAACTATACGAGGATCGTGGTGACTGCCGGCATGCGCAGTGCTCAGACGGTGTAGCGTTTTTGCAAATGATGCAATTAGTTGCTTGGTGTTTGACTTGTGTTTTGTTGAGCTGTAAATGGTTGCGCTGGTTCGATAGCTGAGCTTCTTCTGAATAAAATGGTGTATCATATGGCTATATTAGTGCTTGTTTAGCTGCCCTGAGACGTTTTTCACAGTCAATAAAATATCCAGAATAATTTCAGTTTATGTAGAAAGAGTCGAGCGTCTGTGAATCTAGAAGTTTTCCCATCAACAGAAGGATTATTCTGCTGTTGATGTATTAAAGATATGCTTCTGTGTGTTATCATCAGAGTTTTTATGGAGCTTCTTCTTTTATGAAGCTTCCTTCTCACAGCTCATATTAACACATCAGCCACCAGCAGTGTCTGGTCTCATGTGAGGATCTATTACGCTGCTGCTCAGGAGAAACTTACCTAATCACTAACATATATATATATATTAGTGATTAGGTAAAAACATTCCTAGGATGTAACTCAGGTTAGCGTGATGCTAGCTAAGGGTTAACTCTTTTTCACTTCTGCTCAACGCTCTTGGCGTTTTGCCCAGAGTCTTTATATCACTGACCCCCTAATCCTTTAGGACCCTAACCCCTAACCCTTTAGGACCCTAACCCCTAACCCTTTAGGACCCTAACCCCTAATCCTTTAGGACCCTAACCCCTAACCCTTTAGGACCCTAACCCCCTAACCCTTTAGGACCCTAACCCCTAACCCTTTAGGACCCTAACCCTTTAGAGTCAGCACACATCACTCTGTCTATTCTTTATTTAGTGGGTTTGTGCTTCTGTCATTTTAGTCAGTACAGTCCCAACTCATGCTTGTTTGCTGTCAGTGTCCCCATGTTGATGTTCATGTTTGTTAAGTTGCTTTATTTTATTTTATTACTGTTCTAGTGTTCAGAATGGGCAGCGCTATAGGCACCCTCCACCACCCAACCAGTCTGGACCATGGAATACCGTACCTAGACCATGGCAAAATCCTGGAGAATATTCCCGGCATGCTCCGAATATCAAAGAGAGATGGTGCTGCTATAGGCTGCGGTGGGCGGGTTGTCTTCAAGAAGACTGTGTTGGAGAGCCAGTATACCTACAAGATCACTAAACAATTCTCCTCAAGCTTTGAAGTTGGTCGAGAAGTTACCGTTACAGCTGGTGATAAGTCTGAGGCGAGCGATAAAGTCGCTGTGAAGTTCGGCATCTCAAAGTCTGAAGTAAGTGAGTGTGTAACTCTTATCAAGACTGTTGTCTCCGATAACAACGCCTACTCCGAGCTGGACTGGTTCGTCGCCTACGGAGGGAAGAATAATGGAAGATACGACTGGACCAAGAATGATCTGAACCTCAAGGCTACTCACAGATGGGCTGAAAACTCTCACATGATCCTCGACATCACTTTCTAAAAGCAGTCACCTCACCTTCCTTCTCATCGGGACTCCTTCTCACCGTCATGCTCATAAATTGGACTAATTAGCTGAATTTATATCTATTAATCCCACATGATGAAGATATCGTGATAACTGCTCAGATAAAATCAGATTCAACAGTTTTAACAGATGCTGCAGTTCTTCTTCCACAAATATGTAAATGACCTACTGACCTTAAAGTCCGTGTAAAGTCAGAATAAATAATAAATATGTGTTCTGAGTTTGACATACCACAGAAAAGTGTGTTGTTAACCACTCTGCCAAATTTCAATTATTCAAAAAAATCGCCAAATATATGAAATTAGGCTTCAAAGTTGTGTAAAAATCAGCCTCTTTCTCTGCTCCCAAACGCTGTGGGCGTGGCCTCCGAGACCGCTGAAGCCCCGCCCCCTACCAAGTGTCACCTGTCAGCTGCTAGCTCGGCAGAAGTAAATCAATGAATTGACTTTAAACCAATGAGAAGAGATCATCACGACCTGGTGATGATGGTGATGCTGATGATGATGATGATGATGATGGTGGCGATGATGATGGTGGTGATGATGATGATGATGATGATGATGGTGGCGATGATGATGGTGGTGATGATGATGATGATGGTGATAAGTGATGATGGTGATGATGATGGTGGTGATGATGATGATGGTGATGGTGGTGATGATGATAGTGATGGTGATGGTGATGATGGTGGTGATGATGATGATGATGGTGGTGGTGATGATGATGATGATGATGGTGGTGATGATGGTGGTGGTGATGATGGTGATGATGGTGATGATGATGATGATGGTGATGATGATGATGATGATGAAGGGGAACTGGGGACCCACATATAAATATGTCCTCTGGATATTATAATAAATGTGTGAAAGACAATCTGCTGTGTGTGAATTCATCTTAAATATCCATCTGTGATGTTTAAAGAGCTGCTGGCCGACTGATGCAACTACAAACTGTCACTTCTACTAATGAAATGCAGTAATGGAGCTTTTCCAGTCTACAGTTCTAGCTCTACTCTGTTTCTCTGCTGCTCCATCAGGGATAGTACCTGGTACCTGCTGCTCCATCAGGGATAGTACCTGGTACCTGCTGCTCCTCCATCAGGGATACTACCTGGTACCTGCTCCTCCATCAGGGATAGTACCTGGTACCTGCTACTTTTTTAGTATCTGCTCTGCCGAGGCACCAAGCGAGCCGAGCCGATACTAAATGTGACGTCATCAGATACTGAGACGATACCGGAACGATACCGAGACGTCAATGAGACGATAACGAGACGACACCGAGACGATACCGAGGCGACAATGAGACGATACCGAAATGACAATGAGACGACACGGAGACGACAATGAGACGTTACCGAGACGACAATGAGACGATACCGAGACGACAAAGAGACGATACCGAGACGACACTGAGACGATAATGAGACATTACCGAGACGACAATGAGACCATACCGAGACGACAATGAGACGACAGTGAGACGATATCGAGACGACAATGTGACGACAATGAGACGACAATGAGACGACACCGAGACGACAATGAGACGACAATGAGACGATACCGAGACGACAATGAGACGACACAGAGACGACAATGAGACGACAATGAGACGATACCGAGACGACAATGAGACGACAATGAGACCATACCGAGACGACAATGAGACCATACCGAGACGGCAATGAGACGATATCGAGACGACAATGAGACGATATCGAGACGACAATGAGACGATACCGAGACGACACAGAGACGACAATGAGACGACAATGAGACGATACCGAGACGACAATGAGACGACAATGAGACCATACCGAGACGACAATGAGACGATACCGAGACGGCAATGACACGATACCGAGACGACAATGAGACGATACCGTGACGACAATGAGACGATACCGAGACGACACCGAGACGACAATGAGACGACACCGAGACGACACCGAGACGACACTGAGACGACACCGAGACGACAATGAGACGACAATGAGACGACAATGAGACGACACCGAGGCGACAATGAGACGATACCGAGACGACAATGAGACGATACCGAGACGACAATGAGACGACACCGAGATGACAATGAGACGACAATGAGACGACACCGAGACGACAATGAGACGACACCGAGACGACAATGAGACGATACCGAGACGACACCGAGACGACAATGAGACGATACCGAGACGACAATGAGACGATACCGAGACGACAATGAGACGACAATGAGACGACAATGAGACGATAATGAGACGATACCGAGACGACAATGAGAAGATACCATGACGACAATGAGAAGATACCATGATGACAATGAGACGATACCGAGACGACAATGAGACGACAATGAGACGATATCGAGACGACAATGAGACGATAATGAGACGATACCGAGACGACATTGAGACGATACCATGATGACAATGAGACGATACCGAGACGACAATGAGACGATACCGAGACGACAATGAGACGATACCATGATGACAATGAGACGACAATGAGACGGTACCGAGACGACAATGAGGCGACAATGAGACGACAATGAGACATTACTAAGACGACAATGAGACGACAATGAGACGATAATGAGACATTACTAAGACGACAATGAGACGACAGTGAGACGATATCGAGACGACACAGAGACGACAATGAGACAACAATGAGACGATACCGAGACGACAATGAGACGATACCGAGACGACAATGAGACGACAATGAGACGATATCGAGACGACACCGAGACGACAATGAGACGACAATGAGACGATACCATGATGACAATGAGATGATACCGAGACGACAATGAGACGACAATGAGACGATATCGAGACGACAATGAGACGATAATGAGACGACACCGAGACGACAATGAGACGATACCGAGACGACAATGAGACGATACCGAGACGACAATGAGACGATACCGAGACGACAATGAGACGATACCATGATGACAATGAGACGATACCGAGACGACAATGAGACGGTACCGAGACGACAATGAGGCGACACCGAGACGATAATGAGACATTACCGAGACGACAATGAGACGACAGTGAGACGATATCGAGACGACACAGAGACGACAATGAGACAACAATGAGACGATACCGAGACGACAATGAGACGATACCGAGACGACAATGAGACGATACCGAGACGACAATGAGGCGACACCGAGACGATAATGAGACATTACCGAGACGACAATGAGACCATACCGAGACGACAATGAGACGACAGTGAGACGATATCGAGACGACACAGAGACGACAATGAGACAACAATGAGACGATACCGAGACGACAATGAGACGATACCGAGACGACAATGAGACGATACCGAGACGACAATGAGACGACAATGAGACGACACAGAGACGACAATGAGACGATACCGAGACGGCAATGAGACGATACCGAGACGACAATGAGACGATACCGAGACGACAATGAGACGACAATGAGACGATATCGAGACGACACCGAGACGACAATGAGACGACAATGAGACGATACCATGATGACAATGAGATGATACCGAGACGACAATGAGACGACAATGAGACGATATCGAGACGACAATGAGACGATAATGAGACGACACCGAGACGACAATGAGACGATACCGAGACGACAATGAGACGATACCGAGACGACAATGAGACGATACCATGATGACAATGAGACGATACCGAGACGACAATGAGACGACAATGAGACGGTACCGAGACGACAATGAGGCGACACCGAGACGATAATGAGACATTACCGAGACGACAATGAGACGACAGTGAGACGATATCGAGACGACACAGAGACGACAATGAGACGATACCGAGACGACAATGAGACGATACCGAGACGACAATGAGACGATACCGAGACGACAATGAGGCGACACCGAGACGATAATGAGACATTACCGAGACGACAATGAGACCATACCGAGACGACAATGAGACGACAGTGAGACGATATCGAGACGACACAGAGACGACAATGAGACAACAATGAGACGATACCGAGATGACAATGAGACGATACCGAGACGACAATGAGACGATACCGAGACGGCAATGAGACGACAATGAGACGATACCGAGACGACAATGAGACCATACCGAGACGACAATGAGACGACAATGAGACGACAATGAGACGATACCGAGACGACAATGAGACGATACCGAGACGACACCGAGACGACAATGAGACCATACCGAGACGACAATGAGACGACACCGAGACGACAATGAGACGGTACCGAGACGACAATGAGGCGACACCGAGACGATAATGAGACATTACCGAGACGACAATGAGACGACAGTGAGACGATATCGAGACGACACAGAGACGACAATGAGACAACAATGAGACGATACCGAGACGACAATGAGACGATACCGAGACGACAATGAGACGATACCGAGACGACAATGAGGCGACACCGAGACGATAATGAGACATTACCGAGACGACAATGAGACCATACCGAGACGACAATGAGACGACAGTGAGACGATATCGAGACGACACAGAGACGACAATGAGACGACAATGAGACCATACCGAGACGACAATGAGACGATACCGAGACGACAATGAGACGATACTGAGGCGACAATGAGACGACAATGAGACGACACCGAGACGACAATGAGACGAGTCCGAGACGACAAAGAGATGATACCGAGATGACAATGAGACGACAATGAGACGATACCGAGACGACAATGAGACGATACCGAGACGACAATGAGACGACACCGAGATGACAATGTGACGATACCGAGATGACACCGAGACGACAATGAGACGATACCGAGACGACAATGAGACGACACCGAGATGACAATGAGACGACAATGAGACGACAATGAGACGATACCGAGACGATACCGAGACGACACCGAGACGACAATGAGACCATACCGAGACGACAATGAGACGACAATGAGACGACACCGAGACGACACCGAGACGACAATGAGACGACAATGAGACGATATCGAGACGACACCGAGACGACAATGAGACGACAATGAGACGATACCATGATGACAATGAGATGATACCGAGACGACAATGAGACGACAATGAGACGATATCGAGACGACAATGAGACGATAATGAGACGACACCGAGACGACAATGAGACGATACCGAGACGACAATGAGACGATACCGAGACGACAATGAGACGATACCATGATGACAATGAGACGACAATGAGACGATACCGAGACGACAATGAGACCATACCGAGACGACAATGAGACGACAATGAGACGACAATGAGACGATACCGAGACGATACCGAGACGACACCGAGACGACAATGAGACCATACCGAGACGACAATGAGACGACAATGAGACGACACCGAGACGACACCGAGACGACAATGAGACGACAATGAGACGACACCGAGACGACAATGAGACGACAATGAGACGATACCGAGACGACAATGAGACGATACCGAGACGACAATGAGACGATACCGAGACGACAATGAGACGATACCGAGACGACAATGAGACGACAATGAGACGATACCGAGATGACACCGAGACGACAATGAGACGATACCGAGACGACAATGAGACGACAATGAGACGATACCGAGACGACAATGAGACGATACCGAGACGACAATGAGACGACAATGAGACGATACCGAGACGATACCGAGACGATACCGAGACGACAATGAGACGATACCGAGACGACAATGAGACGACAATGAGACGATATCGAGACGACAATGAGACGACAATGAGACGACAATGAGACGATACCGAGACGACAATGAGACGACAATGAGACGATACCGAGACGACTATGAGACGATACCGAGACGACAATGAGACGACAATGAGACGACACAGAGACGACAATGAGACGATACCGAGACGACAATGAGACGTTACCGAGACGACAATGAGACGATACCGAGACGGCAATGACACGACAATGAGACCATACCGAGACGACAATGAGACCATACCGAGACGACAATGAGGCGACACCGAGACGACAATGAGACGATACTGAGACGACAATGAGACGACACTGAGACGACACCGAGACGACACTGAGACGACAATGAGACCATACCGAGACGACAATGAGACGATACCGAGACGACAATGAGACGATACTGAGGCGACAATGAGACGACAATGAGACGACAATGAGACGACACCGAGACGACAATGAGACGAGTCCGAGACGACAAAGAGATGATACCGAGATGACAATGAGACGACAATGAGACGATACCGAGACGACAATGAGACGATACCGAGACGACAATGAGACGACACCGAGATGACAATGTGACGATACCGAGATGACACCGAGACGACAATGAGACGATACCGAGACGACAATGAGACGACACCGAGATGACAATGAGACGACAATGAGACGATACCAAGATGACACCGAGATGACAATGAGACGACAATGAGACAATACCGAGATGACAATGAGACGACAATGAGACGATACCGAGACGACAATGAGACGATACCGAGACGATAACGAGACGACAATGAGAAGACAATGAGACGACAATGAGACGACAACGAGACGATACCGAGACGACAATGAGACGATACCGAGACGACAATGAGACGACAATGAGACGATATCGAGACGACAATGAGACGATAATGAGACGACACCGAGACGACACCGAGACGACAATGAGACGATACCGAGACGACAATGAGACGATAATGAGACGACACCGAGACGACAATGAGACGATACCGAGACGGCAATGAGACGATACCGAGACGACAATGAGACGATACCGAGACGACAATGAGACGACAATGAGACGATATCGAGACGACACCGAGACGACAATGAGACGACAATGAGACGATACCATGATGACAATGAGATGATACCGAGACGACAATGAGACGACAATGAGACGATATCGAGACGACAATGAGACGATAATGAGACGACACCGAGACGACAATGAGACGATACCGAGACGACAATGAGACGATACCGAGACGACAATGAGACGATACCATGATGACAATGAGACGATACCGAGACGACAATGAGACGATACCGAGACGACAATGAGACGATACCGAGACGACAATGAGACGATACCATGATGACAATGAGACGATACCGAGACGACAATGAGACGACAATGAGACGGTACCGAGACGACAATGAGGCGACACCGAGACGATAATGAGACATTACCGAGACGACAATGAGACGACAGTGAGACGATATCGAGACGACACAGAGACGACAATGAGACGATACCGAGACGACAATGAGACGATACCGAGACGACAATGAGACGATACCGAGACGACAATGAGGCGACACCGAGACGATAATGAGACATTACCGAGACGACAATGAGACCATACCGAGACGACAATGAGACGACAGTGAGACGATATCGAGACGACACAGAGACGACAATGAGACAACAATGAGACGATACCGAGACGACAATGAGACGATACCGAGACGACAATGAGACGATACCGAGACGGCAATGAGACGACAATGAGACGATACCGAGACGACAATGAGACCATACCGAGACGACAATGAGACGACAATGAGACGACAATGAGACGATACCGAGACGATACCGAGACGACACCGAGACGACAATGAGACCATACCGAGACGACAATGAGACGACAATGAGACGACACCGAGACGACACCGAGACGACAATGAGACGACAATGAGACGACACCGAGACGACAATGAGACGACAATGAGACGATACCGAGACGACAATGAGACGATACCGAGACGACAATGAGACGATACCGAGACGACAATGAGACGATACCGAGACGACAATGAGACGACAATGAGACGATACCGAGATGACACCGAGACGACAATGAGACGATACCGAGACGACAATGAGACGACAATGAGACGATACCGAGACGATACCGAGACGACAATGAGACGATACCGAGACGACAATGAGACGACAATGAGACGATATCGAGACGACAATGAGACGACAATGAGACGACAATGAGACGATACCGAGACGACAATGAGACGACAATGAGACGACAATGAGACGATACCGAGACGACTATGAGACGATACCGAGACGACAATGAGACGACAATGAGACGACACAGAGACGACAATGAGACGATACCGAGACGACAATGAGACGTTACCGAGACGACAATGAGACGACAATGAGACGATACCGAGACGACAATGAGACGATACCGAGACGGCAATGACACGACAATGAGACCATACCGAGACGACAATGAGACCATACCGAGACGACAATGAGGCGACACCGAGACGACAATGAGACGATACTGAGACGACAATGAGACGACACTGAGACGACACCGAGACGACACTGAGACGACAATGAGACCATACCGAGACGACAATGAGACGATACCGAGACGACAATGAGACGATACTGAGGCGACAATGAGACGACAATGAGACGACAATGAGACGACACCGAGACGACAATGAGACGAGTCCGAGACGACAAAGAGATGATACCGAGATGACAATGAGACGACAATGAGACGATACCGAGACGACAATGAGACGATACCGAGATGACAATGTGACGATACCGAGATGACACCGAGACGACAATGAGACGATACCGAGACGACAATGAGACGACACCGAGATGACAATGAGACGACAATGAGACGATACCGAGATGACACCGAGATGACAATGAGACGACAATGAGACAATACCGAGATGACAATGAGACGACAATGAGACGATACCGAGACGACAATGAGACGATACCGAGACGATAACGAGACGACAATGAGAAGACAATGAGACGACAATGAGACGACAACGAGACGATACCGAGACGACAATGAGACGATACCGAGACGACAATGAGACGACAATGAGACGATATCGAGACGACAATGAGACGATAATGAGACGACACCGAGACGACACCGAGACGACAATGAGATGACAATGAGACGATACCGAGACGACAATGAGACGATAATGAGACGACACCGAGACGACAATGAGACGATACCGAGACGACAATGAGACGATACCATGATGACAATGAGACAATACCGAGACGACAATGAGACGATACCATGATGACAATGAGACGATACCGAGACGACAATGAGACGACAATGAGACGATACCGAGACGACAATGAGACGATACCGAGACGACAATGAGGCGACACCGAGACGATAATGAGACATTACCGAGACGACAATGAGACCATACCGAGACGACAATGAGACGACAATGAGACGACATCGAGACGACAATGAGACGACACCGAGACGACAATGAGACGATACCGAGACGACAATGAGACGATAATGAAACGATACCGAGACGACAATGAGACGATACCGAGACGACAATGAGACGACAATGAAACGATACCGAGACGACAATGAGACGACAATGAGACGACACAGAGACGACAATGAGACGATACCGAGACGACAATGAGACGTTACCGAGACGACAATGAGACGATACCGAGACGACAATGAGACGATACCGAGACGGCAATGACACGACAATGAGACCATACCGAGACGACAATGAGACCATACCGAGACGACAATGAGGCGACACCGAGACGACAATGAGACGATACTGAGACGACAATGAGACGACACTGAGACGACACCGAGACGACACTGAGACGACAATGAGACCATACCGAGACGACAATGAGACGATACCGAGACGACAATGAGACGATACTGAGGCGACAATGAGACGACAATGAGACGACAATGAGACGACACCGAGACGACAATGAGACGAGTCCGAGACGACAAAGAGATGATACCGAGATGACAATGAGACGACAATGAGACGATACCGAGACGACAATGAGACGATACCGAGATGACAATGTGACGATACCGAGATGACACCGAGACGACAATGAGACGATACCGAGACGACAATGAGACGACACCGAGATGACAATGAGACGACAATGAGACGATACCGAGATGACACCGAGATGACAATGAGACGACAATGAGACAATACCGAGATGACAATGAGACGACAATGAGACGATACCGAGACGACAATGAGACGATACCGAGACGATAACGAGACGACAATGAGAAGACAATGAGACGACAATGAGACGACAACGAGACGATACCGAGACGACAATGAGACGATACCGAGACGACAATGAGACGACAATGAGACGATATCGAGACGACAATGAGACGATAATGAGACGACACCGAGACGACACCGAGACGACAATGAGACGATACCGAGACGACAATGAGACGATAATGAGACGACACCGAGACGACAATGAGACGATACCGAGACGACAATGAGACGATACCATGATGACAATGAGACGATACCGAGACGACAATGAGACGATACCATGATGACAATGAGACGATACCGAGACGACAATGAGACGACAATGAGACGATACCGAGACGACAATGAGACGATACCGAGACGACAATGAGGCGACACCGAGACGATAATGAGACATTACCGAGACGACAATGAGACCATACCGAGACGACAATGAGACGACAATGAGACGACATCGAGACGACAATGAGACGACACCGAGACGACAATGAGACGATACCGAGACGACAATGAGACGATAATGAAACGATACCGAGACGACAATGAGACGATACCGAGACGACAATGAGACGACAATGAAACGATACCGAGACGACAATGAGACGACAATGAGACGATACCGAGACGACAATGAGACGATACCGAGACGATAATGAGACGACAATGAGACGACACCGAGACGACAATGAGACGATACCGAGACGACAATGAGACGATACCGAGACGACAATGAGACGACAATGAGACGATACCGAGACGACAATGAGACGATACCGAGACGACAATGAGACGATACCGAGACGACAATGAGACGATACCGAGACGATAATGAGACGACAATGAGACGACACCGAGACGACAATGAGACGATACCGAGACGACAATGAGACGATACCGAGACGACAATGAGGCGACACCGAGACGATAATGAGACATTACCGAGACGACAATGAGACCATACCGAGACGACAACGAGACGACAATGAGACGACAACGAGACGACAATGAGACGACACCGAGACGACAATGAGACGACACAGAGACGACACCGAGACGACACAGAGACGACAATGAGACGACAATGAGACGACACAGAGACGACAACGAGACGACACCGAGATGACACCGAGACGACAATGAGACGATACCGAGACGACAATGAGACGACACCGAGACGACAATGAGACGACAATGAGACGACACAGAGACGACAACGAGACGACACCGAGATGACACCGAGACGACAATGAGACGATATCGAGACGACAATGAGACGATACCGAGACGACACCGAGACGACAATGAGACGACACTGAGACGACACCGAGACGACAATGAGACGATACCGAGATGACACCGAGACGACAATGAGACGAGTACTTTTACTGTAATACTGCATACTACATCACTATAATACTGCAGTACTTTACTGTAATACTGCATACTACATCACTATAATACTGCAGTACTTTTACTGTAATACTGCATACTACCTCACTATAATACTGCAGTACTTTTACTGTAATACTGCATACTACATCACTATAATACTGCAGTACTTTTACTGTAATACTGCATACTACATCACTATAATACTGCAGTACTTTTACTGTAATACTGCATACTACATCACTATAATACTGCAGTACTTTTACTGTAATACTGCATACTACATCACTATAATACTGCAGTACTTTTACTGTAATACTGCATACTACATCACTATAATACTGCAGTACTTTTACTGTAATACTGCATACTACATCACTCATAATACTGCAGTACTTTTACTGTAATACTGCATACTACATCACTATAATACTGCAGTACTTTTACTGTAATACTACATACTACATCACTCATAATACTGCAGTACTTTTACTGTAATACTGCATACTACATCACTATAATACTGCAGTACTTTTACTGTAATACTGCATACTACATCACTATAATACTGCAGTACTTTTACTGTAATACTGCATACTACATCACTATAATACTGCAGTACTTTTACTGTAATACTGTATACTACATCACTATAATACTGCATACTACATCACTATAATACTGCATACTACATCACTATAATACTGCTTTATCTGATATTGTTTTAACTCTTTAATGATTAATTATTTTCTCTGCTTTACAAGTAAAGTTTCCTTGCAGGTGGGAGTCAAGCACACATCAGGAAACACTGAGTTAATCTCAGCTGTAATTTTACTCCCAAAATGCTGAACAATGTGGACCAAAGATGAATCACCATCAGAGCAGGTGAGACATCATGAGGACAGTGAGAAAATAAGTATATTTTGACACTTGGTAATATTTCCAGTTCACAAATCAAGATGTTGATTTCTGAATCTCTCTGGTTACCAATAGATACATCTTGAATTATGGATGCATGGATAGCACATTAAATTAAAATAACAAACCTGAAATTCAAACTGAGAGTTGCATTAGTTTTATTTATTTCAGGAACTGACAACATCAGACATCACCTCTTCTTCTCTGCCTGCAGTCGTCTCAAACACTAGATGGAGCCAAACACCTGGATGCACACTTGGCCTGTTCAGCAGATCACACGCTGAACACTCGTCTGCCTTTCCTCAGCGTCTGAAGAGCAAGATGAACAGACAGCTGCTCAGGTTCAGGTCATAAACACAGGTGCAGTTTGTCTATATCACACACTGAGAAGCTGACTGCATGATGGAGAGCTAGTTAACACTGATGATGGCAGAAGCTTCATTTTTAATGTTGAACAAGTTGGAGCCTGGATATTATGCTTTTACTGTAAAGAAGCTACACAATTCTAACTGTTCACTTTTTAAAATACTGTTACTTCTAATACTTAAAGTACAGTAAATGTCAGATACTTTAAGACTTTTACTCAACTCAACTCAACTTTATTTATAAAGCACTTTAAAACAACCACAGCTGAAACAAAGTGCTGTACATAAATAGATAAAAACAACACAGGAACATAAAACAATTACAGGAAATAAATACTAAGATAATTGTTTTATTGTTTTATTGTTTTTAAAACAAATTAAAAACAATAATTAAAACAAACAAACAAACCATAAAACACTAAGACAGGAGCAGAGTCTCATGCTGGGTTGAAAGCCAAGGAATAAAAATGGGTTTTAAGACGAGTTTTAAAAACAGACAGTGAGGAGGCTTGTCTAATATTTAAAGGAAGCTCGTTCCATAATTTAGCATCAACAGAAAAGGCTCTATCCCCTCTGAGCTTCCTCTTTGACCTCGGTACCTCCAGGAGCAGCAGATCAGCTGACCTGAGGCACTGAGCAGGAGCGTGGGGGTGAAGGAGCTCAGAGAGGTAGAGCGGGGCCAGTCCATTTAAAGATTTAAAAACAAATAAAAGAATCTTAAAATGGACTCTAAAGTGCTCAGGTAGCCAGTGGAGGAGCCAGGATGGAGTCATGTGCTCAGGTAGCCAGTGGAGGGAGGACAGGATGGAGTCATGTGCTCAGGTAGCCAGTGGAGGGAGGCCAGGATGGAGTCATGTGCTCAGGTAGCCAGTGGAGGGAGGACAGGATGGAGTCATGTGCTCAGGTAGCCAGTGGAGGGAGGCCAGGATGGAGTCATGTGCTCAGGTAGCCAGTGGAGGGAGGCCAGGATGGAGTCATGTGCTCAGGTAGCCAGTGGAGGAGCCAGGATGGAGTCATGTGCTCAGGTAGCCAGTGGAGGGAGGCCAGGATGGAGTCATGTGCTCAGGTAGCCAGTGGAGGGAGGCCAGGATGGAGTCATGTGCTCAGGTAGCCAGTGGAGGGAGGCCAGGATGGAGTTATGTGCTCAGGTAGCCAGTGGAGGGAGGCCAGGATGGAGTCATGTGCTCAGGTAGCCAGTGGAGGAGCCAGGATGGAGTCATGTGCTCAGGTAGCCAGTGGAGGGAGGAGCCAGGATGGAGTCATGTGCTCAGGTAGCCAGTGGAGGGAGGCCAGGATGGAGTCATGTGCTCAGGTAGCCAGTGGAGGGAGGCCAGGATGGAGTCATGTGCTCAGGTAGCCAGTGGAGGGAGGCCAGGATGGAGTCATGTGCTCAGGTAGCCAGTGGAGGAGCCAGGATGGAGTCATGTGCTCAGGTAGCCAGTGGAGGGAGGCCAGGATGGAGTCATGTGCTCAGGTAGCCAGTGGAGGGAGGCCAGGATGGAGTCATGTGCTCAGGTAGCCAGTGGAGGAGCCAGGATGGAGTCATGTGCTCAGGTAGCCAGTGGAGGAGCCAGGATGGAGTCATGTGCTCAGGTAGCCAGTGGAGGGAGGACAGGATGGAGTCATGTGCTCAGGTAGCCAGTGGAGGGAGGAGCCAGGATGGAGTCATGTGCTCAGGTAGCCAGTGGAGGAGCCAGGATGGAGTTATGTGCTCAGGTAGCCAGTGGAGGAGCCAGGATGGAGTCATGTGCTCAGGTAGCCAGTAGCCAGTGGAGGGAGGCCAGGATGGAGTCATGTGCTCAGGTAGCCAGTGGAGGAGCCAGGATGGAGTCATGTGCTCAGGTAGCCAGTGGAGGGAGGCCAGGATGGAGTCATGTGCTCAGGTAGCCAGTGGAGGGAGGACAGGATGGAGTCATGTGCTCAGGTAGCCAGTGGAGGGAGGCCAGGATGGAGTCATGTGCTCAGGTAGCCAGTGGAGGGAGGCCAGGATGGAGTCATGTGCTCAGGTAGCCAGTGGAGGAGCCAGGATGGAGTCATGTGCTCAGGTAGCCAGTGGAGGAGCCAGGATGGAGTCATGTGCTCAGGTAGCCAGTGGAGGGAGGCCAGGATGGAGTCATGTGCTCAGGTAGCCAGTGGAGGGAGGCCAGGATGGAGTCATGTGCTCAGGTAGCCAGTGGAGGGAGGCCAGGATGGAGTCATGTGCTCAGGTAGCCAGTGGAGGGAGGCCAGGATGGAGTTATGTGCTCAGGTAGCCAGTGGAGGGAGGCCAGGATGGAGTCATGTGCTCAGGTAGCCAGTGGAGGGAGGAGCCAGGATGGAGTCATGTGCTCAGGTAGCCAGTGGAGGGAGGAGCCAGGATGGAGTCATGTGCTCAGGTAGCCAGTGGAGGGAGGCCAGGATGGAGTCATGTGCTCAGGTAGCCAGTGGAGGGAGGCCAGGATGGAGTCATGTGCTCAGGTAGCCAGTGGAGGGAGGCCAGGATGGAGTCATGTGCTCAGGTAGCCAGTGGAGGGAGGCCAGGATGGAGTCATGTGCTCAGGTAGCCAGTGGAGGGAGGCCAGGATGGAGTCATGTGCTCAGGTAGCCAGTGGAGGGAGGCCAGGATGGAGTCATGTGCTCAGGTAGCCAGTGGAGGAGCCAGGATGGAGTCATGTGCTCAGGTAGCCAGTGGAGGGAGGCCAGGATGGAGTCATGTGCTCAGGTAGCCAGTGGAGGGAGGCCAGGATGGAGTCATGTGCTCAGGTAGCCAGTGGAGGGAGGCCAGGATGGAGTTATGTGCTCAGGTAGCCAGTGGAGGGAGGCCAGGATGGAGTCATGTGCTCAGGTAGCCAGTGGAGGAGCCAGGATGGAGTCATGTGCTCAGGTAGCCAGTGGAGGGAGGAGCCAGGATGGAGTCATGTGCTCAGGTAGCCAGTGGAGGGAGGCCAGGATGGAGTCATGTGCTCAGGTAGCCAGTGGAGGGAGGCCAGGATGGAGTCATGTGCTCAGGTAGCCAGTGGAGGGAGGCCAGGATGGAGTCATGTGCTCAGGTAGCCAGTGGAGGAGCCAGGATGGAGTCATGTGCTCAGGTAGCCAGTGGAGGGAGGCCAGGATGGAGTCATGTGCTCAGGTAGCCAGTGGAGGGAGGCCAGGATGGAGTCATGTGCTCAGGTAGCCAGTGGAGGAGCCAGGATGGAGTCATGTGCTCAGGTAGCCAGTGGAGGAGCCAGGATGGAGTCATGTGCTCAGGTAGCCAGTGGAGGGAGGACAGGATGGAGTCATGTGCTCAGGTAGCCAGTGGAGGGAGGAGCCAGGATGGAGTCATGTGCTCAGGTAGCCAGTGGAGGAGCCAGGATGGAGTTATGTGCTCAGGTAGCCAGTGGAGGAGCCAGGATGGAGTCATGTGCTCAGGTAGCCAGTAGCCAGTGGAGGGAGGCCAGGATGGAGTCATGTGCTCAGGTAGCCAGTGGAGGAGCCAGGATGGAGTCATGTGCTCAGGTAGCCAGTGGAGGGAGGCCAGGATGGAGTCATGTGCTCAGGTAGCCAGTGGAGGGAGGACAGGATGGAGTCATGTGCTCAGGTAGCCAGTGGAGGGAGGCCAGGATGGAGTCATGTGCTCAGGTAGCCAGTGGAGGGAGGCCAGGATGGAGTCATGTGCTCAGGTAGCCAGTGGAGGAGCCAGGATGGAGTCATGTGCTCAGGTAGCCAGTGGAGGAGCCAGGATGGAGTCATGTGCTCAGGTAGCCAGTGGAGGGAGGCCAGGATGGAGTCATGTGCTCAGGTAGCCAGTGGAGGGAGGCCAGGATGGAGTCATGTGCTCAGGTAGCCAGTGGAGGGAGGCCAGGATGGAGTCATGTGCTCAGGTAGCCAGTGGAGGGAGGCCAGGATGGAGTTATGTGCTCAGGTAGCCAGTGGAGGGAGGCCAGGATGGAGTCATGTGCTCAGGTAGCCAGTGGAGGGAGGAGCCAGGATGGAGTCATGTGCTCAGGTAGCCAGTGGAGGGAGGAGCCAGGATGGAGTCATGTGCTCAGGTAGCCAGTGGAGGGAGGCCAGGATGGAGTCATGTGCTCAGGTAGCCAGTGGAGGGAGGCCAGGATGGAGTCATGTGCTCAGGTAGCCAGTGGAGGGAGGCCAGGATGGAGTCATGTGCTCAGGTAGCCAGTGGAGGGAGGCCAGGATGGAGTCATGTGCTCAGGTAGCCAGTGGAGGAGCCAGGATGGAGTCATGTGCTCAGGTAGCCAGTGGAGGGAGGCCAGGATGGAGTTATGTGCTCAGGTAGCCAGTGGAGGGAGGCCAGGATGGAGTCATGTGCTCAGGTAGCCAGTGGAGGGAGGCCAGGATGGAGTCATGTGCTCAGGTAGCCAGTGGAGGGAGGCCAGGATGGAGTCATGTGCTCAGGTAGCCAGTGGAGGAGCCAGGATGGAGTCATGTGCTCAGGTAGCCAGTGGAGGAGCCAGGATGGAGTCATGTGCTCAGGTAGCCAGTGGAGGGAGGCCAGGATGGAGTCATGTGCTCAGGTAGCCAGTGGAGGGAGGAGCCAGGATGGAGTCATGTGCTCAGGTAGCCAGTGGAGGAGCCAGGATGGAGTCATGTGCTCAGGTAGCCAGTAGCCAGTGGAGGGAGGCCAGGATGGAGTCATGTGCTCAGGTAGCCAGTGGAGGAGCCAGGATGGAGTCATGTGCTCAGGTAGCCAGTGGAGGGAGGCCAGGATGGAGTCATGTGCTCAGGTAGCCAGTGGAGGGAGGCCAGGATGGAGTCATGTGCTCAGGTAGCCAGTGGAGGGAGGCCAGGATGGAGTCATGTGCTCAGGTAGCCAGTGGAGGGAGGCCAGGATGGAGTTATGTGCTCAGGTAGCCAGTGGAGGAGCCAGGATGGAGTCATGTGCTCAGGTAGCCAGTGGAGGAGCCAGGATGGAGTCATGTGCTCAGGTAGCCAGTGGAGGGAGGCCAGGATGGAGTCATGTGCTCAGGTAGCCAGTGGAGGGAGGCCAGGATGGAGTCATGTGCTCAGGTAGCCAGTGGAGGGAGGCCAGGATGGAGTCATGTGCTCAGGTAGCCAGTGGAGGGAGGCCAGGATGGAGTCATGTGCTCAGGTAGCCAGTGGAGGGAGGCCAGGATGGAGTCATGTGCTCAGGTAGCCAGTGGAGGAGCCAGGATGGAGTCATGTGCTCAGGTAGCCAGTGGAGGGAGGCCAGGATGGGGGTTATGTGCTCAGGTAGCCAGTGGAGGGAGGCCAGGATGGAGTTATGTGCTCAGGTAGCCAGTGGAGGGAGGCCAGGATGGGGGTTATGTGCTCCCTCTTACGTACTCCAGTTAAGAGGCGAGCGGCTGCATTTTGCACCAACTGGAGACGTGCGAGGGAGGACTGACTGACTCCAAAATAAAGTGCATTACAGTAATCCAGCCGGGATGTGATGAAGGCATGGATTACTGTTTCAAAGTGCTGTAGTGTGAGGAAGGGTTTTACTTTTGCCAGCTGTCTAATGTGAAAAAAGCTGGACTTCACCACAGCACTAATTTGCTGATCCAATTTAAAATCTCTGTCCATCTTAAAACCCAAGCTTGAGACTGTTGGCTTAAAATGATCTGGACCCAAGTCAAATGGAGGGGGTTCACAAAGGCCACTGGGACCAAACACCATCACTTCTGTTTTTTTCTCGTTGAAGTTTAAAAAGTTCAAGGCCATCCAGGCTTTGATGTCTTCAAGACATGCCAGAAGTGGTGTTAGGGAGAAAGTGTTTTTTTTTTCAGCGGCACATATATCTGACTGTCGTCAGCATAAAAGTGAAAAGAGATGCCATGCTTTCTCAGGATGGAGCCCAGTGGCAGCAAATACAGCGAGAAGAGCAGGGGCCCTCAGACCGACCCCTGTGGAACCCCATACAGCAGTGGAGCAGAGCCCTAAGACCGACCCCTGTGGAACCCCATACGGCAGTGGAGCAGGGCCCTAAGACCGACCCCTGTGGAACCCCATACGGCAGTGGAGCAGAGCCCTGAGACCGACCCCTGTGGAACCCCATATGGCAGTGGAGCAGAGCCCTGAGACCGACCCCTGTGGAACCCCATACGGCAGTGGAGCAGGGCCCTAAGACCGACCCCTGTGGAACCCCATACGGCAGTGGAGCAGAGCCCTGAGACCGACCCCTGTGGAACCCCATATGGCAGTGGAGCAGAGCCCTGAGACCGACCCCTGTGGAACCCCATACGGCAGTGGAGCAGGGGCCCTAAGACCGACCCCTGTGGACCCCCATACGGCAGTGGAGCAGAGCTGGATTCTGAGGTTCCAAGGCTCACACTCATGGTTCTGTCAGCCAGATAGGATCTGATCCAGTCCAGCGCAGTACCACAGATGCCCACTAGGTGGCTTAGCCGAGCCACTAGGGTGTTGTGGTCCACTGTATCAAAGGCTGCCGTTAGGTCCAACAGGACAAGAATGACATGGTCACCAGAGTCATTTGTTAATAGGATATCATTAATAACCCGTAGTAAGGCTGACTCGGTGCTGTGCAGGGTTTTGAAGCCTGACTGAAAGACCTCCAGGACATTGTGTTCATCCAGAAATGACTGTAGCTGGGCATTAACAACTTTCTCCAATAATTTTGATATAAAAGGCAGCTTGGAGATGGGCCTAAAATTGGCCAGCACGCTGCAGTCAAGGCCAGGTTTTTAAGTAGCGGCTGCACCACAGCATGTTTAAAACTTAGGGGAACGACACCAGAAGACAGGCTGCTGTTTATGATAGCCAGCACTGACTGCCCTATACTAGGGAAAACCTCTTTAAAGAAGCTGGGAGAGACAGCATCACAGGGAGAACCTGATGGCTTAATATGACCAACCAGAGACACAGGCTCAAACTTATCAAGAGCTGCAGAACAAGGAACAGGGACAGAGGGGTCAGGTGCAGGAGCTAAGAGGAGAGTCCTAGCAGTAGCAACCTTATCAATAAAAAAGTGCAGGAAGCTATTGCACATTTCAGGAGATGCCTCCAAGCTGACAGGCTGTGGGGCATTGATACAATTATCAAGTATAGCTTTCTGCAGTTTGACAGGAAGTGGAGACAGATTACAGAATAAAATCAAGTGTGTCACTCTGTTATTTTCTGTTTTCTGATTCTAGTTACAAATCTGTTCATTAACCGTCTGATCAACAACTTTCTGATAGAAGACGTTTGCTTTTTCGTTTCCTTTTTTTCTTTAACCATTTCCTCATTTTGGTGTCTATAAATATGGAGGTTCTTCCTGTTCTCTGCTGCTTCCTTTAGGACCCTAACCCCTAATCCTTTAGGACCCTAACCCCTAATCCTTTAGGACCCTAACCCCTAATCCTTTAGGACCCTAACCCCTAATCCTTTAGGACCCTTACCCCTAATCCTTTAGGACCCTAACCCCTAACCCTTTAGGACCCTAACCCCTAACCCTTTAGGACCCTAACCCCTAATCCTTTAGGACCCTAACCCCTAACCCTTTAGGACCCTAACCTCCTAATCCTTTAGGACCCTAACCACTAATCCTTTAGGACCCTAACCCCTAACCCTTTAGGACCCTAACCCCCTAATCCTTTAGGACCCTAACCTCCTAATCCTTTAGGACCCTAACCCTTTAGGACCCTAACCCCCTAACCCTTTAGGACCCTAACCTCCTAACCCTTTAGGACCCTAACCCCCTAATCCTTTAGGACCCTAACCTCCTAATCCTTTAGGACCCTAACCCTTTAGGACCCTAACCCCCTAATCCTTTAGGACCCTAACCCCTAATCCTTTAGGACCCTAACCCTAACCCTTTAGGACCCTAACCTCCTAATCCTTTAGGACCCTAACCCCTAACCCTTTAGGACCCTAACCCCCTAACCCTTTAGGACCCTAACCCCCTAATCCTTTAGGACCCTAACCCCTAACCCTTTAGGACCCTAACCCCTAACCCTTTAGGACCCTAACCTCCTAATCCTTTAGGACCCTAACCCCTAACCCTTTAGGACCCTAACCCCCTAATCCTTTAGGACCCTAACCTCCTAATCCTTTAGGACCCTAACCCTTTAGGACCCTAACCCCCTAATCCTTTAGGACCCTAACCCCTAACCCTTTAGGACCCTAACCTCCTAATCCTTTAGGACCCTAACCCCTAACCCTTTAGGACCCTAACCTCCTAATCCTTTAGGACCCTAACCCCTAACCCTTTAGGACCCTAACCTCCTAATCCTTTAGGACCCTAACCCCTAACCCTTTAGGACCCTAACCCCCTAACCCTTTAGGACCCTAACCCCTAACCCTTTAGGACCCTAACCCCTAATCCTTTAGGACCCTAACCCCTAACCCTTTAGGACCCTAACCCCTAATCCTTTAGGACCCTAACCCCTAACCCTTTAGGACCCTAACCCCTAACCCTTTAGGACCCTAACCCCTAATCCTTTAGGACCCTAACCCCCTAACCCTTTAGGACCCTAACCCCCTAATCCTTTAGGACCCTAACCCCCTAATCCTTTAGGACCCTAACCCCTAATCCTTTAGGACCCTAACCCCCTAATCCTTTAGGACCCTAACCCCTAATCCTTTAGGACCCTAACCCCTAATCCTTTAGGACCCTAACCCCTAATCCTTTAGGACCCTAACCCCCTAACCCTTTAGGACCCTAACCCCCTAATCCTTTAGGACCCTAACCCCTAATCCTTTAGGACCCTAACCCCCTAACCCTTTAGGACCCTAACCCCTAATCCTTTAGGACCCTAACCCCCTAATCCTTTAGGACCCTAACCCCTAACCCTTTAGGACCCTAACCCCTAATCCTTTAGGACCCTAACCCCCTAACCCTTTAGGACCCTAACCCTTTAGGACCCTCACCCCTAATCCTTTAGGACCCTCACCCCTAATCCTTTAGGACCCTAACCCCTAACCCTTTAGGACCCTAACCCCTAATCCTTTAGGACCCTAACCCTTTAGGACCCTAACCCTTTAGGACCCTAACCCTTTAGGACCCTAACCCCTAACCCTTTAGGACCCTAACCCCTAATCCTTTAGGACCCTAACCCCTAACCCTTTAGGACCCTCACCCCTAATCCTTTAGGACCCTAACCCCTAACCCTTTAGGACCCTAACCCCTAATCCTTTAGGACCCTAACCTCCTAACCCTTTAGGACCCTAACCCCTAATCCTTTAGGACCCTAACCCCTAACCCTTTAGGACCCTAACCCCTAATCCTTTAGGACCCTAACCTCCTAACCCTTTAGGACCCTAACCCCTAATCCTTTAGGACCCTAACCTCCTAACCCTTTAGGACCCTAACCCCTAACCCTTTAGGACCCTAACCCCCTAATCCTTTAGGACCCTAACCCCTAACCCTTTAGGACCCTAACCTCCTAATCCTTTAGGACCCTAACCCCTAACCCTTTAGGACCCTCACCCCTAACCCTTTAGGACCCTAACCCACTAATCCTTTAGGACCCTAACCCCTAACCCTTTAGGACCCTAACCCCTAACCCTTTAGGACCCTCACCCCTAACCCTTTAGGACCCTAACCCCTAATCCTTTAGGACCCTAACCTCTAACCCTTTAGGACCCTAACCCCTAACCCTTTAGGACCCTAACCCCTAACCCTTTAGGACCCTAACCCCTAACCCTTTAGGACCCTAACCCCTAATCCTTTAGGATCCAACCCCCTAATCCTTTAGGACCCTAACCCCTAATCCTTTAGGACCCTAACCCCTAACCCTTTAGGACCCTAACCTCCTAATCCTTTAGGACCCTAACCCCTAACCCTTTAGGACCCTAATCCTTTAGGACCCTAACCCCTAACCCTTTAGGACCCTAACCTCCTAACCCTTTAGGACCCTAACCCCTAATCCTTTAGGACCCTAACCCCCTAACCCTTTAGGACCCTAACCCCCTAACCCTTTAGGACCCTAACCCCTAATCCTTTAGGACCCTCACCCCCTAACCCTTTAGGACCCTAACCCCTAATCCTTTAGGACCCTAACCCCTAATCCTTTAGGACCCTAACCCCCTAACCCTTTAGGACCCTAACCCCCTAACCCTTTAGGACCCTAACCCCTAACCCTTTAGGACCCTAACCCCCTAACCCTTTAGGACCCTAACCTCCTAATCCTTTAGGACCCTAACCCCTAACCCTTTAGGACCCTAACCCCTAACCCTTTAGGACCCTAACCCTTTAGGACCCTAACCCCTAACCCTTTAGGACCCTAACCCCTAACCCTTTAGGACCCTAACCCTTTAGGACCCTAACCCCTAATCCTTTAGGACCCTAACCCCTAACCCTTTAGGACCCTAACCCCTAACCCTTTAGGACCCTAACCTCCTAATCCTTTAGGACCCTAACCCCTAACCCTTTAGGACCCTAACCCCCTAATCCTTTAGGACCCTAACCCCTAACCCTTTAGGACCCTAACCCCTAACCCTTTAGGACCCTAACCCCTAACCCTTTAGGACCCTAACCTCCTAATCCTTTAGGACCCTAACCCCTAACCCTTTAGGACCCTAACCCCTAACCCTTTAGGACCCTAACCCCCTAATCCTTTAGGACCCTAACCCCCTAATCCTTTAGGACCCTAACCCCCTAATCCTTTAGGACCCTAACCCCTAATCCTTTAGGACCCTAACCCCTAATCCTTTAGGACCCTAACCCCTAACCCTTTAGGACCCTAACCCCTAACCCTTTAGGACCCCAACCCCCTAATCCTTTAGGACCCTAACCTCCTAATCCTTTAGGACCCTAACCGCTAACCCTTTAGGACCCTAACCCCTAACCCTTTAGGACCCTAACCCCTAATCCTTTAGGACCCTAACCCCTAACCCCTTAGGACCCTAACCCCTAATCCTTTAGGACCCTAACCCCTAGTCCTTTAGGACCCTCACCCCTAATCCTTTAGGACCCTAACCCCTAACCCTTTAGGACCCTAACCCCTAACCCTTTAGGACCCTAACCCCTAATCCTTTAGGACCCTAACCCCTAACCCTTTAGGACCCTAACCCCTAATCCTTTAGGATCCTAACCGCTAACCCTTTAGGACCCTAACCCCTAACCCTTTAGGACCCTAACCCCTAACCCTTTAGGACCCTAACCCCTAACCCTTTAGGACCCTAACCCCTAACCCTTTAGGACCCTAACCCCTAATCCTTTAGGATCCTAACCGCTAACCCTTTAGGACCCTCACCCACTAACCCTTTAGGACCCTAACCCCTAATCCTTTAGGACCCTAACCCCTAACCCTTTAGGACCCTAACCCCTAATCCTTTAGGACCCTAACCCCTAATCCTTTAGGATCCTAACCGCTAACCCTTTAGGACCCTCACCCACTAACCCTTTAGGACCCTAACCCCTAACCCTTTAGGACCCTCACCCCTAATCCTTTAGGATCCTAACCCCTAATCCTTTAGGACCCTAACCCCTAACCCCTTAGGACCCTAACCCCTAATCCTTTAGGACCCTAACCCCTAGTCCTTTAGGACCCTCAACCCTAATCCTTTAGGACCCTAACCCCTAACCCTTTAGGACCCTAACCCCTAACCCTTTAGGACCCTAACCCCTAATCCTTTAGGATCCTAACCCTTTAGGACCCTAACCCCTAATCCTTTAGGACCCTAACCCTTTAGGACCCTAACCCCTAACCCTTTAGGACCCTAACCCCTAATCCTTTAGGATCCTAACCCTTTAGGACCCTAACCCCTAACCCTTTAGGACCCTAACCCCTAACCCTTTAGGACCCTAACCCCTAATCCTTTAGGACCCTAACCCTTTAGGACCCTAACCCCTAATCCTTTAGGACCCTAACCCCTAACCCTTTAGGACCCTAACCCCTAATCCTTTAGGACCCTAACCTCCTAATCCTTTAGGACCCTAACCCCTAACCCTTTAGGACCCTAACCCCTAACCCTTTAGGACCCTAACCCTTTAGGACCCTCACCCCTAATCCTTTAGGACCCTAACCTCCTAACCCTTTAGGACCCTAACCCCTAACCCTTTAGGACCCTAACCCCTAACCCTTTAGGACCCTAACCCTTTAGGACCCTAACCCCTAACCCTTTAGGACCCTAACCCCTAACCCTTTAGGACCCTAACCCTTTAGGACCCTCACCCCTAATCCTTTAGGACCCTAACCTCCTAACCCTTTAGGACCCTAACCCCTAACCCTTTAGGACCCTAACCCCTAACCCTTTAGGACCCTAACCCCTAACCCTTTAGGACCCTAACCCCTAATCCTTTAGGACCCTGACCCCTAACCCTTTAGGACCCTAACCCCTAACCCTTTAGGACCCTAACCCCTAACCCTTTAGGACCCTAACCCCCTAATCCTTTAGAGTCAGCACACATCACTCTGTCTATTCTTTATTTAGTGGGTTTGTGCTTCTGTCATTTTAGTCAGTACAGTCCCAACTACAGGTATAAATGTTGAACCTTCTTCTCTTCTTTTAAATCCTCACCTGAACCAGAAGTTGGTCCCAATTCTGTTATTTCTTCTCCGAGCAGCGAGGAAACATGGAAGTCTTTTACCAGCCGAAACGCCCCTTTAATTATTGATTGATTGGCTGCAGCTGATACGTTACTGCAGTTTGACAGGAAGTGGAGACAGATTACAGAATAAAATCAAGTGTGTCACTCTGTTATTTTCTGTTTTCTGATTCTAGTTACAAATCTGCTGAATCAGCTGATCAGAGGAAATGATCTCACGTCTCCTCCTCTCCTCGTCTCCTCCTCTCCTCCGTTTCCTATAAGAGCCCCGTGAGCTTCAGGAGAAGTAGACTTCAGAGCTTCAGAGACACTCAGCCTCTCCTCTCCTCCTCGCCTCGTCTCCTCGTCTCCTTGTCTCCTCAGGTAAGACTTCCTGTTATTAATATAACACGACTTTTAATCTCATTTAACTAAAGAAATCAGAGTATAATAAAGTCTCTATAGTAATATCAGAGTATAATAAAGTCTCTATAGTAATATCAGAGTATAATAAAGTCTCTATAGTAATATCAGAGTATAATAAAGTCTCTATAGTAATATAATAAAGTCTCTATAGTAATATCAGAGTATAATAAAGTCTCTATAGTAATATCAGAGTATAATAAAGTCTCTATAGTAATATCAGCATTTTATGTTGATGTTTGTTAAGTTGTTTTATTTTATTTTATTACTGTTCTAGTGTTCAGAATGGGCAACGCTGCAATCACCATCCACCACCCAACCAGTCTGGACCACGGAGTACCATACCTGGAATCCGGCAAAATCGTGCAGTCGATACCCGGCATGATCCGACTGGAGAAGAAAGATGGTGCGGCTGTGGGCTGCGGTGGGCGGGTTGTCTTCAAGAAGATTCAGTCAGAGAGCCAGCATACCTACAAGATCACTAAGCAGGTCTCCTCAAGCTTTGAAGTTGGTGAAGAAATTACCGTTACAGCTGGTAGTGAGCTTGAGGCGAGCCGTAAAATCGCTGTGATGATCGGCATCTCAGTGTCTGAAGTAAGTGAGTGTGTACCTCTTATCAAGACTACTGTTAACAATGTCTACTCCGAGATGTACTGCTACGTCGACTACTTCGGGAAGGATGTTGGAGAATGCTACTGGACCAAGAATGATCTGAACCTCAGGTTTACTCGAAGATGGGCTGAAGACTCTGAGATGATCATCGACGTCGATTTCTCACCGTCATGCTCATAAATTGGACTAATTAGCTGAATTTATTTCTATTAATCCCACATGATGAAGATATCGTGATAACTGCTCAGATAAAATCAGATTCAACAGTTTTAACAGATGCTGCAGTTCTTCTTCCACAAATATGTAAATGACCTACTGACCTTAAAGTCTGTGTAAAGTCAGAATAAATAATAAATATGTGTTCTGAGTTTGACATACCACAGAAAAGTGTGTTGTTAACCACCCTGCCAAATTTCAATGATTAAAAAAATCGCCAAATATATGAAATTAGGCTTCAAAGTTGTGTAAAAATCAGCCTCTTTCTCTGCTCCCAAACGCTGTGGGCGTGTCCTCCGAGTCCGCTGAAGCCCCGCCCCCTACCAAGTGTCACCTGTCAGCTGCTAGCTCGGCAGAAGTAAATCAATGAATTGACTTTAAACCAATCAGAAGAGATCATCACGACCTGGTGATGATGATGATGATGATGATGATGGTGATGGTGATGATGATGGTGATGATGGTGATGATGATGATGATGATGATGATGAAGGGGAACTGGGGACCCACATATAAATATGTCCTCTGGATATTATAATAAATGTGTGAAAGACAATCTGCTGTGTGTGAATTCATCTTAAATATCCATCTGTGATGTTTAAAGAGCTGCTGGCCGACTGATGCAACTACAAACTGTCACTTCTACTAATGAAATGCAGTAATGGAGCTTTTCCAGTCTACAGTTCTAGCTCTACTCTGTTTCTCTGCTGCTCCATCAGGGATAGTACCTGGTACCTGCTCCTCCATCAGGGATAGTACCTGGTACCTGCTGCTCCATCAGGGATAGTACCTGGTACCTGCTGCTCCATCAGGGATAGTACCTGGTACCTGCTCCTCCATCAGGGATAGTACCTGGTACCTGCTGCTCCATCAGGGATAGTACCTGGTACCTGCTGCTCCATCAGGGATAGTACCTGGTACCTGCTGCTCCATCAGGGATAGTACCTGGTACCTGCTGCTCCATCAGGGATAGTACCTGGTACCTGCTCCTCCATCAGGGATAGTACCTGGTACCTGCTGCTCCATCAGGGATAGTACCTGGTACCTGCTCCTCCATCAGGGATAGTACCTGGTACCTGCTCCTCCATCAGGGATAGTACCTGGTACCTGCTGCTCCATCAGGGATAGTACCTGGTACCTGCTGCTGCTCCATCAGGGATAGTACCTGGTACCTGCTGCTCCATCAGGGATAGTACCTGGTACCTGCTGCTCCATCAGGGATAGTACCTGGTACCTGCTGCTCCATCAGGGATAGTACCTGCTCCTCCATCAGGGATAGTACCTGCTGCTCCATCAGGGATAGTACCTGGTACCTGCTGCTCCATCAGGGATAGTACCTGTGTAGGAGCAAATCCTACATTTGTGTGTATCAAGAGAGGAGAACGTGGAAAACACCAGCAGAGGCGAAAGGTTAGGAGATTGCTCAACATTGCTCAACAGGCCATTATGGTTATTCCATCAAACTCCTAATAAGGAGTTGTTTTTCACCATATCTAATATTTCTAGGGAGATCTTGGCCACCAACACTTAAGAATAGAATTCCAGGAAACTGAGAATTAGCCTAAACATGCCAGGTCAACTTGACCTGGTGCACGCACACAATGACGCACGACACCATACGCAATCAATGGTATAAAGGGTCTGTAAGGGCGCGCCTCGGCTGCTGTTTTGCTGTTTTACCGTTCGTGTCTATCTTGTTGTTTGTATCGAGTATCTGCAATAAAGATCCCAGTTGGCTGTTCGACGACTTCTGTTCTCCGTCTCATATTTTAGATTACTGAGTTTAGGTAATCGATCAAAGTTACAACATATTGGCGTCACTCCAGTAGTCTCTGAAGGGAAACAACGATTCGAGGTGTCTCCGGGGAGCGCGTCCCTGGGCGGGGTGAAGGGCCCTTTAACAGGTAAGGCAATTTTTGTTTCATAAAATTCCTTACACTAATTCTGAATTGAAGCAAACCCCTCTAAGGGAACAAAAAAAACAGAACAAATTCACTCTGCGCAGCCGAGCTCTTGGGAGACATTTCCGTTCTCTCACAGACTGAAAAAGAATTTGGCGGGGGAAAGAGAGCAGGAGCCGAAAACACCAACTTCTGTGCACAGAACAGCTGCCAAATACATGCTTACTTAGGAGAGTGAATGCAATTGGTTATGATTGGATTACGTTGTGTCTAAAACAAAACAGCCAGAAATTGACAGGCAGCTGGGGTAAAGTGAGCCTTTGAGTAAGGCAGTTTTTGAGACGGGTCAAGAGGACCGCGTACTTGTGAAACGCCTGGGGTAAGGCAACGTGCGGTGAGAAGGAATACCGCAAATTTTGGTTCTGAAGGGAAAGCAGTGAATCGGTCGACAGACCGAACAGTGGTTTTTGGTAGCCTTGGAATAGGCAGTCATGCGGTTTTAGACCGTCGGTTTTGAAGGGAAAAAGGTTGCTGAGTCTGGAAGAGACCAGCAAGGTTTATATGTGTTAAGAGCTGATAGTGATCAGCTGAAGCAGTCTAAAGTGACGTGCTGTTTTTTGTGTTAAGAGCTGATAGTGATCAGCGAAAGCAGTCCAAAGAGGGACGTGCGTGTCCGTGTTTGTGTTTATATGTAAAAGTTGACAGTGATCAGCAAAAGCAGTCCGAAAAGTGACGAGCGTGTCTATGTCTGTTTTTGTGTTCATGTGTGTGGTACCGTGAAGTCTTGTTCAAGCCAAAGTGAGATGAAGTGAAATATGAAAAATTGATGAAGCAAAATTTAAGTGCACGTTGAGCTCAAACAATAAAAGTATAACCCAGCTGAAATTTGATCAGAGATAAAAAATACAGAGGAAAACTATAACCAAATTGACCAAAAGGCTGCAGCCGAACAACAAGTACTACATGCGCATAAATATAAACTAATGAATATAGATATATACTAAGCTACACAAATACAAGAGGTTCAAGGGAATGTGTATAACTTGTGTGTATAATCTGTGATTGAAAAAAAATCTCTGAACGTGATCTGCAGATGTTGTAAGACTCTTGGCTCATAACCAAGAGCGCCGACCGCTGTGTGTGTATCTTGGGGCGTTAAGCCAGAGGAAAGTTAACCCTTAGTTAGGAGCATTATAATATGAGCTACGTGGCTGGACTGGTTAGAAAAGCGTAGTAGCCGTGTGAAGAGTGTGGAGGATAAGATTCATGTTTAAGATTAAAGGCAAGAGTCAGAAGAAGTGTTTCTGTTGAGTACAAAAAGAGCTAAGCCAGTGTGTGAAGAAGTTGACTTTCCAACAGCTGTCAAGCAACTGACGAAGTTCAGGAAGTGGGACCAGACAGTGTAGGGGGAGGAGCTTGAGACACAGACAGGAGCCACTCTAAAAATAACTTGCTGCAGGCTACAAAGCCCCTCCCAGCCCCTCCTTGCGAGCGCACTCAAAGTAGAGAAGCAAACTTTTCATTTTTTCAAAAAAACTCCAAAACTCTAAAGAACATCAGGTTGATGAAACAAAGCAACAGTTCGAAGTTAAGTTAAACAATTACAAACTAGCTAGGAAGTGTGTGCTCCGCCGATTTTGGACTGTTATAAAGGGAAGAGAGAAGCTACAGAAGGCCAATCGTTTTGGATTAATATGCCGAACAGAGCAAATTCGAGTCGTGATAGGATTATGGAGCTTGAGGAAGAGATAGAAAAGCTAGAGGAAGAGCTAGAATGTGAGGAAGATGGGGAACAGGAAGTAAATATCGAACCATTAAAAAAGACGCTCAGAGATAGGAAGCTATTGAAAAAACCTGACAGATACAACAATGAGAACTATATGGCTCCAATCTTAATGAGAGGGAATGAGGGAAATTACATACCGTGGCAAACCCTCGATCTGACGGGCCTGATCGCTAACCTCCCAGATATTCATGATGGGGCGTCTAAATGGATATGGGCGTTCGAGCAGGCCACTATGGGCAAACTCATAGCCATCGGCGACATAAAAGCCATATTTGCCCAGACTATGGGCGTGCCAACTATGGAAAATATGTTGAAACAAAATGACTGTGGGTGGATGGTAAACAATAGGGCGGATGGAACTGAGCTTGAACACTATAAGGGTGGGCTGTGGAAGGCTCTTAGAAGAGAGTATCCATCGCGCGTCGACCCAAAGGCACTAAGGGGGGAACCTCTCAAAGACACTGACAATCCTGCAACGTACCTAAACAACCACCTGGCAAGGTGGAGAAAAGAAACTGAGGAGAACATTGAACAGAGCCTAGTGCTGACAACGCTGTTCAGAGACTCTGTCATTGATGCACTCCCCACACCAGTCCAAAGCAGACTGAGGGATGTGGTGGCATTAACAACCATGCCACACAGACAATTTCGTGATAATGTAACCCACGCAGTGGAAAGGTACAGGAAGGATGAACAGAGAATAAGAGAGCAGGATAAAGACATCCAGAGGAAGCTGGCACAGCTCCAGCTTTATGAATTGCAAACCAAGAACAAACAAAATATCCAAGCGCCCATCGCAGGGCAGTAAACGGCCCACAGGCAAGCCCCGGACGAGCAGATGGGAGGGGGAGATTCAGAGCCACTCAGAGAGGGGGGACGAGTCCAGCCAATCCTTGGGCGGGCCCGACCCATGGTTACCAGGGGAGCCAGTTAATCATAAAGGGGAGAGTCAGATGCCAACAATCACCACGGCAGCTGATAGAGAACCAATGCTGCAGGTTCAAGTAGAGGAGAGGCTAACTCCAATGTTAGTTGATACTGGAGCCGTGGATGAAGCTACTAAAGCAGCCTCTAAATAAAAAATAAATAAATAAAATTAAACAAAAAGTGTGTTACTGGAACTTACGGTCACACCAATAGACATTATATGGATACAGAAAGAAGCAAGTGAAACTGAGCATAATCTATGGCTCGAAAGAGGAGCCGCTTAAGATGAGAACGGTCTTTGGAGGTCCCATGAGGGACTTATTGTCGCACCAGTAACCTTGCTAACCATTTTGATTTCAGAAGCCCACAGCGTAGCGCACTGTGGAAGGGGGGAAGTGTTAAAAATGATAGGGAAACAAGGTTATTGGTCCCCATTTATGCAAGCAATGGTTGAAGAAGTACTGAACCAATGTGAAATTTGTGCTGAGAACAATGTTCGGAAGGAGGTGAAAACACCTATTGGACACATCCCTGTCCCAGAAGGTCCATTTAAACACATTGTCATGGACTATGTAGACATGATAAAACCAGTGCATGGGAAAAGATACATGCTGGTGATAATCGATCGGTGTAGCCGATGGGTTGAAGCAACACCTTCCAAAACTCTAGGAGCAGACACCGTAATTAAATTCCTAACCAGAGAGGTGATACCGCGATTTGGCATTCCATCAGAAATTAGTTCAGACAACGGTTCTGCATTTGTTCAAAAGGTAGTGAAAGGAGTCTTGCAATATCTGAGAATCAAACAAAGACTCGGAAGTGTGTATTACCCAGCCAGCCAGGGTATCGTTGAAAGAATCAATGGCACCCTGAAAGAAAAAAATCAGTAAGATCTGTGCTAGCATAAGCTTAACTGGGTGGATGCATTGCCACTCGCACTAATGAGCTATCGCATGCCAACTCACAGAAGCACGCATCTAACACCGCATGAAATGCTAACGGGGCGTCCCATGCCTGCCTGAGAGATCCTCATAAACGACAGAACCTCGAACAACTGTAAATTGAAATGTCTGATTATATGAATCAACTAACTGCCATCCATAGGTCTATATACTTGCAGGAAAAAGCAAAGGCACCAGAGTACCAGGTGGAGGAGAGACAGGTGGTACCAGGCGACCAGGTGTACATAAAGGTCTTCCGGAGGAAGTGGCACGAGCCAAGAAGGGAAGGGCCATACACCATGGTGAGAGCAACTCCGACAGCGGTCCAGGTCGAAGGAAGCACGACGTGGTATCATTTGAACCATTGCACCAAAGTCCAGCAAAAGACAAAGGCAACCTGGGGACGAAGGAAACTGCACCAGGGAGCCAAAGCCAAACTCTGGAGACGTGGCCAAATAAACGTCCACTGGAGTTACAGCCGCTCCAGGAGACTACGCACGACCATGTCCAAGATAAGTATGATGCAACCACAAAATTCCCAAATCCACACTGTGTTGAAACCCATGCCAACATTTTCAGACGTATATGCTGTACATATATTTCAAATAACACTGCAGCTGATGGAACATTTTCTGTTGCTATGAAAAAGCTTGAAATGCTAAAATCTGAAGTGACTGACAATGCTGGTAAGGGTGGAAGCATTAAGTGGGATGGGCTAGACAACCTATTTGGAAAATGGGGAGCCGTTTTGGCTAAAATAGGGATGAGTGCCCTGATAGTACTGATTCTGGTTTTCTTATTGACATGTTGCATCGTGCCTATCCTGAAGAGATGGTGTATGAGAGCTATGGACGAGAAGCTGAACCTCGCAGCGGACATGCATGGAGCAAAAATGCTAAGTATGTTGCCTCCCGAACAACTTGTGCGCAGAATCCTTCTGACGCAAAGGGGGGAGGGAATACCGGACTTATTCCCAACTCCTGACTATATGAAGGACGCTTCGGATGAGGAGGATGAACCGTGAGGTAAAATGAGGAAAATGGACAATGGCTGACGCACTCTTTGGACGAAAAGAGATACACTATAACCACATACCACACATATAACAAGAGACTATGATCAGAATACAATATCATTGTCATTGTCACTATCATGATGTCATGTAATCAACTGTGTGTGATTTATGTTCTGTATCCCATACTCATTTTTACATTTTTGAGTTGTATTTGGTATATTGAATGTGTGCCTTGGGCTGCACTATAACAAATGAGCCCGGCAACCCCACTAAAGCTAAAAGGATTCATGTTACAGTTCAGTTGAAGTTATGTTGTTAATTCATTAATAGCATATTTGAACATCTGTCAAGGTATAGGCTGCCCTTGGGACGGGAGCGATGGGGGAATTTTCCTGATTCGACAGCCGATCAGGTTTTTCGCCTTTATCATGTGGGACAGATGTTGAAATGTGTTCCAGTATTTCATGTGTGCCATATAATCATGCTAAGCCATATATTATTATACTTCATATATGTGTTTTTATGTGTACCATGTTCATGTTAGGAAATTCACAACATATATCCACATTAGTGAGGAACACTGGCTGTACTCACCTTGTAACCTACCTATCAAGTTCACATCATATATCTACATTAGTGAGGAACACAGGTTGTACTCACATCACCATATAACCGTAATATCCACACATATATAACCACATTTATCATATATAACCTCAGGCGAACATTTATGATAAAATCATAAAGAGGAGGGATTATGTAGGAGCAAATCCTACATTTGTGTGTATCAAGAGAGGAGAACGTGGAAAACACCAGCAGAGGCGAAAGGTTAGGAGATTGCTCAACATTGCTCAACAGGCCATTATGGTTATTCCATCAAACTCCTAATAAGGAGTTGTTTTTCACCATATCTAATATTTCTAGGGAGATCTTGGCCACCAACACTTAAGAATAGAATTCCAGGAAACTGAGAATTAGCCTAAACATGCCAGGTCAACTTGACCTGGTGCACGCACACAATGACGCACGACACCATACGCAATCAATGGTATAAAGGGTCTGTAAGGGCGCGCCTCGGGGCTGTTTTGCTGTTTTACCGTTCGTGTCTATCTTGTTGTTTGTATCGAGTATCTGCAATAAAGATCCCAGTTGGCTGTTCGACTGCTGCTCCATCAGGGATAGTACCTGGTACCTGCTGCTCCATCAGGGATAGTACCTGCTGCTCCATCAGGGATAGTACCTGCTGCTCCATCAGGGATAGTACCTGGTACCTGCTGCTCCATCAGGGATAGTACCTGGTACCTGCTGCTCCTCCATCAGGGATAGTACCTGGTACCTGCTGCTCCTCCATCAGGGATAGTACCTGGTACCTGCTGCTCCTCCATCAGGGATAGTACCTGGTACCTGCTGCTCCTCCATCAGGGATAGTACCTGCTCATCCATCAGGGATAGTACCTGGTACCTGCTGCTCCATCAGGGATAGTACCTGGTACCTGCTCCTCCATCAGGGATAGTACCTGGTACCTGCTGCTGCTCCATCAGGGATAGTACCTGGTACCTGCTCCTCCATCAGGGATAGTACCTGGTACCTGCTGCTCCATCAGGGATAGTACCTGGTACCTGCTGCTCCATCAGGGATAGTACCTGGTACCTGCTGCTCCATCAGGGATAGTACCTGCTGCTCCATCAGGGATAGTACCTGCTGCTCCATCAGGGATAGTACCTGGTACCTGCTGCTCCATCAGGGATAGTACCTGGTACCTGCTGCTCCATCAAGGATAGTACCTGCTGCTGCTCCATCAGGGATAGTACCTGGTACCTGCTGCTCCATCAGGGATAGCACCTGGTACCTGCTCCTCCATCAGGGATAGTACCTGGTACCTGCTGCTCCATCAGGGATAGTACCTGGTACCTGCTGCTCCTCCATCAGGGATAGTACCTGGTACCTGCTGCTCCATCAGGGATAGTACCTGGTACCTGCTGCTCCATCAGGGATAGTACCTGGTACCTGCTGCTGCTCCATCAGGGTTAGTACCTGGTACCTGCTGCTCCTCCATCAGGGATAGTACCTGGTACCTGCTGCTGCTCCATCAGGGTTAGTACCTGGTACCTGCTGCTGCTCCATCAGGGATAGTACCTGGTACCTGCTGCTCCATCAGGGATAGTACCTGGTACCTGCTCCTCCATCAGGGATAGTACCTGGTACCTGCTGCTGCTCCATCAGGGATAGTACCTGGTACCTGCTCCTCCATCAGGGATAGTACCTGGTACCTGCTGCTCCATCAGGGATAGTACCTGGTACCTGCTGCTCCATCAGGGATAGTACCTGGTACCTGCTGCTCCATCAGGGATAGTACCTGGTACCTGCTGCTCCATCAGGGATAGTACCTGGTACCTGCTCCTCCATCAGGGATAGTACCTGGTACCTGCTCCTCCATCGGGGATAGTACCTGGTACCTGCTGCTCCATCGGGGATAGTACCTGGTACCTGCTGCTCCATCAGGGATAGTACCTGGTACCTGCTCCTCCATCAGGGATAGTACCTGGTACCTGCTCCTCCATCAGGGATAGTACCTGGTACCTGCTCCTCCATCAGGGATAGTACCTGGTACCTGCTACTTTTTTAGTATCTGCTCTGCCGAGGCACCAAGCGAGCCGAGCCGATACTAAATGTGTAAACTAGCTAACTGTATATAAAGTAGTGTAAACTAGCTAACTGTATATAAAGTAGTGTAAACTAGCTAACTGTATATAAAGTAGTGTAAACTAGCTAACTGTATATAAAGTAGTAAACTAGCTAACTGTATATAAAGTAGTAAACTAGCTAACTGTATATAAAGTAGTAAACTAGCTAACTGTATATAAAGTAGTATAAACTAGCTAACTGTATATAAAGTAGTATAAACTAGCTAACTGTATATAAAGTAGTATAAACTAGCTAACTGTATATAAAGTAGTATAAACTAGCTAACTGTATATAAAGTAGCGTAAACTAGCTAACTGTATATAAAGTAGCATAAACTAGCTAACTGTATATAAAGTAGTATAAACTAGCTAACTGTATATAAAGTAGTATAAACTAGCTAACTGTATATAAAGTAGTATAAACTAGCTAACTGTATATAAAGTAGCGTAAACTAGCTAACTGTATATAAAGTAGTATAAACTAGCTAACTGTATATAAAGTAGTATAAACTAGCTAACTGTGTATAAAGTAATATAAACTAGCTAACTGTATATAAAGTAATATAAACTAGCTAACTGTATATAAAGTAGTATAAACTAGCTAACTGTATATAAAGTAGTATAAACTAGCTAACTGTATATAAAGTAGTAAACTAGCTAACTGTATATAAAGTAGTATAAACTAGCTAACTGTATATAAAGTAGTATAAACTAGCTAACCGTATATAAAGTAGTATAAACTAGCTAACCGTATATAAAGTAGTATAAACTAGCTAACTGTATATAAAGTAGTATAAACTAGCTAACTGTATATAAAGTAGTATAAACTAGCTAACTGTATATAAAGTAGTATAAACTAGCTAACTGTATATAAAGTAGTAAACTAGCTAACTGTATATAAAGTAGTAAACTAGCTAACTGTATATAAAGTAGTAAACTAGCTAACTGTATATAAAGTAGTATAAACTAGCTAACTGTATATAAAGTAGCGTAAACTAGCTAACTGTATATAAAGTAGCGTAAACTAGCTAACTGTATATAAAGTAGTATAAACTAGCTAACTGTATATAAAGTAGTATAAACTAGATAACCGTATATAAAGTAGTATAAACTAGCTAACTGTATATAAAGTAGTAAACTAGCTAACTGTATATAAAGTAGTAAACTAGCTAACTGTATATAAAGTAGTAAACTAGCTAACTGTATATAAAGTAGTATAAACTAGATAACTGTATATAAAGTAGTATAAACTAGCTAACTGTATATAAAGTAGTATAAACTAGCTAACCGTATATAAAGTAGTATAAACTAGATAACTGTATATAAAGTAGTATAAACTAGCTAACTGTATATAAAGTAGTAAACTAGCTAACTGTATATAAAGTAGTAAACTAGCTAACTGTATATAAAGTAGTGTAAACTAGCTAACTGTATATAAAGTAGTATAAACTAGCTAACTGTATATAAAGTAGTGTAAACTAGCTAACTGTATATAAAGTAGTGTAAACTAGCTAACTGTATATAAAGTAGCATAAACTAGCTAACTGTATATAAAGTAGTGTAAACTAGCTAACTGTATATAAAGTAGTGTAAACTAGCTAACTGTATATAAAGTAGTGTAAACTAGCTAACTGTATATAAAGTAGTAAACTAGCTAACTGTATATAAAGTAGTGTAAACTAGCTAACTGTATATAAAGTAGTATAAACTAGCTAACTGTATATAAAGTAGTATAAACTAGCTAACCGTATATACAGTTAGCTAGTTTATACTACTTACTTGGTCTGAGGGTATGTACTAGGCCTTGGCCGGCATGAGATTCTGACGGTATGATAACCTTAGGTAAAAATATCACGGTTTCACGGTTTTATGATTAATGATATAAAATGTGATATTTTGAAATGTCTGTATTTAAAAACAAAAAAAAAGATATATTTTTTTTCCATTGAACAGTCTTTTATTTTTAGTAAATATGTATTTAAAATAAATAATAATAAAATAAGTGCAGTCCTTTAACTGAGGCTAAACCTGCAACTCAAGTCACGACATAAATTAATTATTTTTAGTGAAAAGGAAACAACACAAAATGCAAATAAATGCAGTCACTGAACCTGTGGCTCAAGATCAGAACATAAATAATTGAAAAAAGTAAAAACACTAAAAACACAACATAAATATAAATGCAGGCAGGAGCTTTTTGGAGACTTGCTCACTATTATATAGGATGACTCCTCGCGCTGCTACTGTCCGGGACCTTCTTCCTCCGAGCCGCGGCCGTCTGTCTTTTTACGGTAGCCAAAGTATAAATACAGCCGACTTGGCACTTTTTAGGAGGGGGGGGGGGTCCGGGGGGCTCGCCTCCTTCAGCCATCACACAGCCTGCAGAGCTACCTGCTTGTAACAGCAACCGGAGTACGGGAGGGGTTGGACTTTACGCTGCAGCTGCACACGACCTGAGGAACCTCCACTCTCTCTCTGATGAGACGTCACATTGAGAACCCGCTCATACCGCAGGAACGTTGTGACGGAACATTTTAGTGGTTTTGAAACCGTGACTTTTTCATACCGTGGTAAACCTTGAAACCGGTAACCGGCCCATACCTATACATCATAGTATATCAGTACACGTATTTCACCAGAGCAGTTTACCTTTAATGACTTCAGTAATCTATATTACCTCCAGCACATTTCTTAACAACAATAAGCACACTTATTGTAAAAATCATCATCATGACAGTATAATACACTGTAATTAAAAACTCATAATGTAGTAAATAAGTAAATGAGTATTTTTCCTTCACAAAAATAAATTCATACAAACAAAAAGACTCATTCCCATTTCGCTTTACACAAATAGAAAACATGTCTTTCTTTCCTGGGCATGTTATATTTATAGAGTTTGAGTTGAAGCCACCCCAAGAAAATGGCCATACATGTAAGATTCAATTAAATCATGGGTATCGCAACCATTATATGTGGGTGGGACATGTCCCAACAATATTGGACCCTCTCACTTAATTGAGCACATCTGTGTATTTACACGGTGGCACTTTCAGAGTGCTGTTAGTTAAATCCATTCCACTGAGGAATGTCCTGATTCATTAAACTCCTGCTTCCTCCTCTCAGATCCGTTCCACTTGACCTGCTTGTTCAGAATCTATAGAAATGAAACGCTACGCCGTGTTTTCACTGCTCCCACCTGCTGCACTGTAGCGTAGAGGTTAACTCGGGTACTAAATGAGAGACCCGAACCCGAACGGACCCGGAGAATTTGTTCCGAGATCTGACTAAGTCCGACATTTTTAAAAAATTACGTGCCCGAACCCGAACGGATCTGAGGGAATTTCTTCCGAGGTCCGAGTAGTTCCGACTCTTCCGAGATAATTTATGCCCGACCCGTAAAAAGGATGAATAATTGTTGTAACTGAACCTCGTCAGGAATCATTTCAGTTTAGTGCGACACCCATAGGAAACCCTATTTTTAAATAAATGAGGGAAGGAAGGAAGGAAGGAAAGGAGGAAGGACGGAAAGAAAGAAAGAAAGACAGAAGGAGGGAAAACTCCCACCTTCCCTCCCTTCCTTCCTTCCTCCCTCCTTTCCGTCCTTCCTTCCTCCCTCCTTCCCTCCTTCCCTCCCTCCCTTCAAGCCAAATTCTTCTGAATTTTCTGAATTTTTTCCAAGCACATTCTCAAATCGCCGTAGCAACCGTAGGGCCTTTGCTGCCCTTAGCAACCTGTTGCTGGGCAGAAACTGACCTACTTTTCTGTGATTGGCTAATTCTTCCTGTCTGTCTGTTTTGTCAGTTAACCGAGCTAGCATGGCTGCTAGCTCTCAGCAATAGTAGAGCTGGTGACTTTGATTGACAGATGACACTTGGTAAGGGGCGGGGTTTCAGCGAACTCAGCAGGCATGCCCACAGCGTTTGGGAGAGACAGAGGCTGATTTTTACACAACTTTGAAGCCTTATTTCACATATTTGGAGATTTTTTAATCATTCACATTTGGCAACCACACACCTTTCTGTGGTTTGTCAACCTCAGAACACATATTTATTTATTCATACTTACTTTACACCGACCTTAAGACTCATGTTATTACCGACCATCACATTAACATAGAGACAGACATAAAAAAATGTGGAAATGTAGAAATACAGAAATAACTAAATGAATACATACATGTGACTGTGTCAGGTCATTTGAACGGAGTGATTCATGTTTACTGTGGACCAAACATTGTATTGTGTTGTTAATATTCACTTCATATTTTCAGGGATGTTAAGATTAGAATAAAGTTCATTCATAAAGAAAAAATAAATTAAAACTTCCCTGGAACTAATGAAGTTCCCTGGAACTTCATTAAAACACTGATGGGTACATGCAACCCCTCCCGTTGAGTGGGAGGAGTTTTCCCACGAGAACATAAATGTTTTCTGTCAAAAGTCACACTTAATTAAACTTAATTAAAACTCGTCCCTGCCACGGGGCAATAAGTTCTGAAACCCTGCATATCACTTGTTGCAGTGGTGAACGAGGCTTTCTAACCGGCCTTTAATCAAAAGGAAATCCAGATATTAGGTCCAGGTTCCCATGTTCCCTTACATCTTCACTGAGGTGAATCAAGCCATGGATGTTTCCTGACCATAGAGTTCTCCAAGACGTTTGACAAATGCTCTGAGGAGTGTGTTAGCAAAGTCATTTAGCATCAAACGACAGGATCACTAACCTATTTGAGTTTTAATTAAGTTCCCTGGAACTTCATTAAAACACTGATGGGTACATGCAACCCCTCCCGTTGAGTGGGAGGAGTTTTCCCACGAGAACATAAATGTTTTCTGTCAAAAGTCACAACACCTGCACCTGTGTGTGTGTGTGTGTGTGTGTCTCTCCGTGTGTGTGTGTGTGTGTGTGTCTCTCCGTGTGTGTGTGTGTGTGTGTGTGTCTCTCTCTCTCTCTCTCTCCATGTGTGTGTGTATGTGTGTGTGTGTATGATGAAGTATGTATACTCAGTTTATCGTTCTAAGGCACATATGTCAAAGTCAAGGCCCGCGAATGAATTATCTATGGCCCTCTGAATGATATATAATTACTATTAGAACCGGCCCGCAGGCCACAGCTGCCCGCTGGTGTTTTGCACGCACCAAAACTACATTCCCCACAATGCAACGGTAGCCCGCGAAGTCACTGCAGCGCGGCAAGCGGCTTCATTATTCATCAGCAGTCAGAGCAGAGGTGAACTCTCAGCTACCCCTCCCCAAAAATGGCTAAACAGAAAGTGGACACTGAGAACAGGGGCTTTTAAGCCAGGTGGGAGGCAGAGTATATGTTCACGGAGGTAAAAGGCAAACCTGTGTGTCTTCTGTGTGGAGAAAGTTTGTCTGTAATGAAAGAATATAATCTAAGAAGGCACTATGAAACGTCTCAGAAACACACAAAGACAAGAATATGGACACGGAACAAAGGCTACAGAAGGTGGAAGAATTAAAACGAGGTCTTAAGTCCAGGCAGGCTATGTTCACAAATGCCAAATCACAAAGCGAGGCTGCTGTCAAGGCTAGTTTTATTGTGGCAGAAGAGGTCGCAAAATCAGCCCGGCCTTTTACAGAAGGAGTGTTTATCAAAAACTGTATTCTTAAAGTTTGTGACGCAGTGTGCCCAGACAAAAGGCAACTATTTTCAAACGTGAGCCTGAGCAGAAACACCGTTGCTGAACGTGTAGATCAGCTTTCCGCCAATCTAAAAGAACAGCTTGTGGGAAAGGGAAAAGATTTCATTGCATATTCTCTTGCTGTGGATGAGAGCACGGACACATCTGACATTGCCCAGCTGTCAATTTTCGTCCGTGGTGTAGACTCCAGCCTGAACATAACAGAAGAGTTTTTGGCATTACGTCCTATGCATGGCACAACTACAGGACAAGATCTGTATGAAGAGGTATCCAGATGTGTAAATGAGATGGGGCCGCCTTGGGAAAAACTCGTGGGATTGACAACAGACGGAGCACACGCAATGTGTGGGCACAGAAGTGGATTGGTGGCAACGATGCATGAAGGGATGCGGGAGGAAAACGTCACAGATGAGCTGACAGCTTATCACTGCATCATACACCAGGAGTCGTTGTGTGGCAAGGCCTTGAAAATGGAACATGTAATGAGCACCATAACGCGAGCAGTTAACATCATCAGAGCCAGAGGTTTAAATCACCGCCAGTTCAAGGCATTTCTGGGCGAGTTAAATACAGAGTATGGTGACTTGCCGTATCACACAGAGGTGCGATGGCTAAGGCAGGGAAAGGTGCTGCAAAGATGTTTCGAGCTGCGTGAGGAGATCTGTCTGTTCATGGAAAGCAAAGGGAAAGACACAACAGAGCTCCGAGATGAAACGTTCCTGTGTGAAATGGTGTTTCTGTGCGACATCACGAGCCATCTGAATGTGATGAATCTGCAGCTGCAGGGACGGGGGCGTGTCATCTCTGATATGTACAGTACAGTGAAGGCGTTTAAAACCAAGCTGAGTCTGTGGGAGACGCAGATGCGGAAAGAAAACTTGAGCCACTTTCCCACCTGCCAGACCATGAAAGAGAAGCTCTCTACCGCTGTGTTCCCGAGTGCACAGTTTGCTGATAAACTCAACATACTTGCCGCCGACTTCCAACACCAATTTGCTGACTTTGAAGCCCAAAAAAGCAGGTTTGAAATGCTCAGCAATCCTTGCTGAGCGCACCACCAAATCTACAAATGGAGTTGATTGAGCTCCAGTGCAATGACACACTGAAGGAAAAATATGAGAGAGTGGGTGCTGCTGAGTTTGCACGTTTCATCCCCGACACAATGCCTCAGCTGCGCATCCAAGCTGCTCGGACGCTCTCTATGTTTGGCAGCACATACCTGTGTGAACAACTGTTCTCTTTGATGAAGCTAAACAAAACATCACACAGGAGCCGTCTTACTGATGGAAACCTTCACTTAATCCTGAGGATTTCCTCAGCTCAGAGCCTGACCCCGAACATTGATGAACTTGTCCAAAAGATGAGACACCACCAAGTGTCAGGCTCAGCCTCAGACAAGTGAGCATCACAGAGCAGTAACATATTTTCAGTTTTTAATTCAGTTACATTTTTACATTTGTTTCTACAAGACCTGATTTTTCTTTGAAGGAAGTATTGTTTTGTCTGTGTGCCATAGATTCTTGTATTTTATTTTATTTTATTGTATTTTATTTATTTATATATATTTTTCAGTTGAATGGACTCAGGGAAAATTGCAGATAAGAGCCATAAGAAAGAATACAACTAATTTGATTTATTTTTTTTATTTTCTCATTTTACTATTTGAAAGCAGTGATTGGTAGGATCATAGAGCAGCACAGGACACTTTTTAAAGGACATTTACTTGTTTGCTGTTTGCCTGTTAAAAATGTTCTCCTTTTTAAGTTACTGACAGAGCCACAACAAAATATTGCTTTATTCATTTAATGTACAGGACATGTGATTTTTCTTTGAGGGAAGTTCGTTTTTGTTCTGGTTGTTGTTTGTTTTGGTTCAATAGGCTATGTGCAATAATTTCAATATGTTTTAATAAACGTTGAACCAGTCCGGCCCTCGGCTTGTAGCAAGTTTGTTTTTTTGGCCCTCTGTGTATTTGACTTTGACACCCCTGTTCTAAAGGAACACAGGAACCATAAATACTCAGTTTATCGTTCTAAAGGGTCAGGGGTCAGGGTTAGGGTCAGTTACTTCTCCATTGACTTGTATAGAGACGGTCGCCCCCTGGTGGCCTTTTGATAGAATGCAGCTCTAAGTTACTTCTCCATTGACTTGTATAGAGACGGTCGCCCCCTGGTGGCCTTTTAATAGAATGCAGCTCTAAGTTACTTCTCCATTGACTTGTATAGAGACGGTCGCCCCCTGGTGGCCTTTTAATAGAATGCAGCTCTAAGTTACTTCTCCATTGACTTGTATAGAGACGGTCGCCCCCTGGTGGCCTTTTAATAGAATGCAGCTCTAAGTTACTTCTCCATTGACTTGTATAGAGACGGTCGCCCCCTGGTGGCCTTTTAATAGAATGCAGCTCTAAGTTACTTCTCCATTGACTTGTATAGAGACGGTCGCCCCCTGGTGGCCTTTTGATAGAATGCAGCTCTAAGTTACTTCCTCGTTGGCCTCATTTCAGAGGACTGGAACTCCCCGTCTGGGTAAAACAAAGGAACTTGTGGTTTTTATTCAGATTCAAATGGTATTAATATAACAAGTGAGAACAGTGCTTCATTCATATGCTAATAGCATCTGATATTTACCTGACCATATCCTTTACTATGAATGATATTGGTCTGTTTTCACCTGTCTCCGCATGAACTGCTAAAACATCTTCTGGATACTCCGTTCCACACGCTGGACAGTAACACAGAAGGACACTTACATATGACAGTTTTATAATAAATGAAACTTGTTTTGGTGTCATGGGCGACGCACTTGGCCCTGATTCATCAACTATTGTCACATCGGGTGAAGAAGACTCTAAAAGATATTAGGTTACTGTAACGGGTGGAGGTGGTAGGACCCAGTTGCAGCACAGAGCACCAGTGAGCAGTATGAAAATGTCTTATTTTAGTCCACAAGGTAACTGAACAGGTACAGACAGAATGTGTTGGACAACAGGCAAGACAGAGTTGGCAGCAGGTAAGACTCTGCCAGTAGCACTAACGGATATGAGGTTGACCAGGCTGGAAGTTCTGGGATCTTGACAGGATCGAAGCCGGAGGAGCAAACAGGAACAGGTCTAACCCTAACCCTAACCCTAACCCTCGGGGTCAGGGACAGAAGGCTGGAGCGTTTACCGGGGAAGACACGAGGAGAGGAGGTCAGAAGCAAGCAGGGTCGCAACCAGGGAATCAGTCCGTGAATAATAGCTGAAAAGTCTGACATGTAGAAAGTGCAAAATGCTAAATGACGATCTGGCAAAGAGTGAATAGACAACAGAAGTATATACACAGGCTTGATTACAGATGAGCTGCAGCTGAGAGTCCAGGTGAACAGAGTTAACGGATGAGGAGGCTGATGAGCAGGAGTAGAGCAGGGGTAGAGCAGGGGTGTGGTGAATGGAAAGCTGCCAGCAGCAGGAGAAGAGCAGAACAGATTGTGATAGTCACATTTAATATCACTGTTTGAACTTATGATAGGAACCGGTTTACCGGTTTACATCTGATACACTCTGCTCTCCTGTAGAGGCATGTTTGAAGCGCACACCCTCCACGCTGCCTTCGACATCTTCTCAAGCTCGATGGCATCATGTGGAATAATATATATATATATAATATCATATTCTTTCCTCCCCCAGTCATATTGTGTAAGTCCTGGACATCGTGTCCCTCTGCTTCCGGGGGGAGAACTGACAGCCTGCGTTGTCCTGATTCATCTGAAAAGTGCAATAAAGAAATAAATTAAGAATAAAAATGAATAAACAAACAATTAAATGATTCACTATATAACTTTTTTTTAAAGTCCACAATACGTAGAGCCTTATAGAGAAGCCATCCTCCTGATATCCATCCTAGGGTTGGATAATGGGATATTAGAGCACATGGTATGATAGAGGGACAATGAAATCCAGAGTTGGTTAATATTTCTAGGTTGTCTTAATTTACCTCCATGTGGTCAGCAGACACTGGAACACTTATTGTTCTTCCAGCCTTTAACACATATGTCCTCTCATCTAATATCTGCTGAGTAGATTAACATTTTACACTATTTTACTTATTAAAGGCTGAATATTGGAGTTATTGATTTTAAGACTAAAACGTGACGATGTGTACAATAAAATACTTCCTAAAAATAAGATGAACAGGAAGGCAGATATGGCCGGAGAATGTTAAGAAATGATTGAGTGTAATGAACAGTGATACCGCATCTCCTGACAAGGCACAGCGAATGAATTCTGCCTCGATATCTATCGGACCGTCCATGTCTGGCAGCTTCAGGAGGAGGAGACGGGTAGAAACTCAGAGTTTCTTAAAGAAAACCTGCCAGCGAGCAGGTTATGTTCAGAGTCAGTTACCATCTTCCACTCTGGAGTTGACACTGGTGCCTGTATGTTGGAGTTTACCCCGGTAGACGAGAGGGTAGCCTCCCTCCGCCTTCTGGTGGGGGGGCGGATCCTGACTGTTGTTTGTGCCTATGGTCCAAACAGCAGCTCAGAGTATCCACCCTTCTTGGACTCCTTGGAGGGGGGGCTGGAGAGTCTCCCTCTGGGGATTCCCTCGTTCTGCTGGAGGACTTCAACGCCCACGTTGGCAGCGACAGTGAGACCTGGAGGGATGTGATTGGGAGGAACGGCCCCCCCGATCTGAACCCGAGCGGTGTTCTGTTATTGGACTTCTGTGCTCATCACAGACTGTCCATAACGAACACCATGTTCAAGCATAAGGGGGGGGGGGGGGTCCATATGTGCACTTGGCACCAGGACACCCTAGGCCGCAGTTCCATGATTGACTTTGTAGTCGTGTCGTAGGACTTGCGGCCGCATGTCTTGGACACTCGGGTGAAGAGAGGGGTGGAGCTGTCAACTGATCACCACCTGGTGGTGAGATGGCTCCGATGGTGGGGGAGGACTGACTCTGAGTTTCAGTTACCTCTCTTTCTGGAACAGATAACACAGAGTTTCCTCATCTCAGGGTTAAATTTCCACATAACCCCAAAACAGGTCTTAATGTGTCAGATTTCTTGTGAAAGAGCTGGAGGCAAACATACCAAACCGGTGGACTCAGACTTGGCTCTTCTACAAGTAATCTGACAGAGCTTCAGAGACACACGCCTCCCCTCGTCTCCTCCTCTCCTCCGTTTCCTTTAAGAGCCCCGTGAGGTTCAGGAGAAGTAGACTTCAGAGCTTCAGAGACACTCAGCCTCTCCTCGTCTCCTCCTCGTCTCCTCTCCTCGTCTCCTCCTCGTCTCCTCTCCTCGTCTCCTCCTCGTCTCCTCCGTGTCCTCCGTGTCCTTTAAGAGCCCCGTGAGGTTCAGGTGAAGTAGACTTCAGAGCTTCAGAGCTTCAGAGATACTCAGCCTCTCCTCGTCTCCTCCTCGCCTCCTCTCCTCGTCTCCTCGTCTCCTCCGTGTCCTTTAAGAGCCCCGTGAGGTTCAGGAGAAGTAGACTTCAGAGCTTCAGAGATACTCAGCCTCTCCTCGTCTCCTCCTCGCCTCCTCTCCTCGTCTCCTCGTCTCCTCCGTGTCCTTTAAGAGCCCCGTGAGCTTCAGGTGAAGAAGACCTATCTTCAGAGCTTCAGAGACACTCAGCCTCTCTCTCCTCAGGTAAGACTTCCTGTTATTAATATTACACGTGTGTGTGTGTGTGTGTGTGTGTGTGTGTGTGTGTGTGTGTGTGTGTGTGTATGTGTGTGTGTGTGTGTGTGTGTGTGTGTGTGTGTGTGTGTGTGTGTGTGTATATGTGTGTGTGTGTGTGTGTGTGTGTGTGTGTGAGTGAGAGGTGTAAATAAATTAGTATTTAACCGTTTGTTTCTCACTGAGGACATTTTTGGCTTTTCAGCTTTTATTACTTTGATCATTTAATTGTTCATGGATGTGTAGTTCAGCATTTTCTGAGAGAAGCAAAACATAATGTGGCTGAATGTAAACGGTCTGAACAGAAAAGAGAAGGTTATGACAAAACTGAAGAAGGAAAAAGCACAAATCATATTTGTACAGGAGACCCAGAACAGATCCGGCTACAGGAATCTATATTACAGTTCAAAGATAGGGAGGGAAGATCGGGCACTACACAGTCCCAGCACCACTCGACTCGCCTCGGCTCGGTTCCAGGAAGGATATTAAAAAGTGCCCTGTGTGTGTGTGTGTGTACCTTCTTTACGTCAGCCTGTTCTGGTTCTCTAATAGTCATGAGCCCAAAGTCAGGACCCTAACCCCTAATCCTTTAGGACCCTAACCCCTAACCCTTTAGGACCCTAACCCCTAACCCTTTAGAGTCAGCACACATCACTCTGTCTATTCTTTATTTAGTGGGTTTGTGCTTCTGTCATTTTAGTCAGTACAGTCCCAACTCATGCTTGTTTGCTGTCCCCATGTTGATGTTCATGTTTGTTAAGTTGCTTTATTTTATTTTATTACTGTTCTAGTGTTCAGAATGGGCAACGCTGTAGTCACCATCCACCACCCAACCAGTCTGGACCATGGAGTACCGTACCTAGAAGCTGGCAAAATCGTGGAGTCGATACCCGGCATGCTCCGACTGGAGAAGAGAGATAGTGCTGCTGTGGGCTGCGGTGGGCGGGTTCAATTCAAGAGGAATGTGGCGGAGAGCCAGTATACCTACAAGATCACTAAACAATTCTCCTCAAGCTTTGAAGTTGGTCGAGAAATTACCGTTACAGCTGCTACTGAGCCTGAGGCGAGCGCTAAAATGTCTGTGAAGATGGGCATCTCAGTGTCTGAAGTGAGTGAGTGTGTAACTCTTATCAAGACTACTATCACTGATGAAAACGACTACTCTGAGATGTACTGCTACGTCGACTGGGCAGGGGACAATGGAAGATACCACTGGACCAAGAATGATCTGGACCTCAAGGCTTCTCACAGATGGGCTGAAAGCTCTGAGATGATCATCGACGTCGAGTTCTAAAAGCAGTCACC